>JAOTON010000342.1:0-585000 GCA_034440635.1 Lepas anatifera
AAACAATCGGCACTATTTCAGTTTTAGCGCTTAGCAAAAGCATACCAAAACAGGCATTCGGTCATGCGCTTTTCGACAAATGTTATATTCCGCCACAGCAGTGTTCACACAGCCTCGGCTTGGCATGAACCATGACGCCCCAGGAGGCTGTTCACGCTCAGTTTATAGCCACTCATTGCACCAGCTGGTATTCAACACATGCTATCAACGCAGTATTAGCTTCGGGGTGAGATAGCTTATACACAAAGTAGAGGTGATGGTCGGATTACCATGTTTACAAAGCTGTTTGTGTATGATTAGCATAGTAGTTCATAAATATATGGCTTTAAACTAGGCACTTTGCATAACGTGAGCTTATTAAGTATCTAGATTTAGGATGATTGGTAGCATAGGCGTAGGAATGTCCAGAATATTGGGGGCATGGACATTTTGAAGCCATTTCTTTTCAGTCAACGCTATATGGGTTAATGGTTAAGAATCATGAATATTGGGGGGTATAGGCCTGCTGGGGCCCACTCCTGTTCCTACGCCCATGTGATTGGTAGACATGCCCCGGTCTTACTGAGAAGAAGAAGCTCAAGAGATCAAACTCAAATTAAATAGTTGTATTGTGTAGCTTGCACGCCCTCTCTAGAACGGTTTTCTTTGTATAAAAGGGCTGAGTGGAAGACACTCCTCATCCAAATACCCTCTGCGTTGGGAAACATGATGGGAAGTCTTGAGTGTTTCCACTTCATAGCAGCAATGATACGTTCCCTGGCACCTGGAATTCACGATTTAATATTGGAAAATATTATTGTTCCGAAAAAACAATAACACCCTCCCGATTTATAGTATTCCGATATTCAGCAAAGCCAGATCAGAGACGAATGGGAATGAGGACGAGGATGAGAAAAATAATCACGAGGACTTTTAAAGTAAATTGTCAGACTTCTGTTTTGCTGAGTTGGGCTTCAGGGGTGATATATGTACACTATATGTTGTGCACAAAGCTCGCGCCAAAATCAATACAAATATGGATTAAGCAGCATTGCAGTATCATATATAAAGCGGTCCCTACTTGCCTGGATCTAAGCTTGGCTCTACTTTGGTTCCTGACATTATTGTGCAATCCTATGCAAGAGTTAAACACAACTAAAACTATCTTTCTGGCGCTGATACCATAAATTTCGACACCTGAATTCGGTCATCCTACCCTTTTTCGCGCGGTCTCTTATCAAGTTGAAGCTCATACAATTCGTTCAAATTTAATGAAGATGTGGACTTCGTCGATGACGCGCCTGCCTGACAGCCATGATAAGGTTCCCATCCCCCCTGCTGTTTGTCGCCAGGTTAGATCCTCTCGCCCCACTAAACAAAGCAGTGGAGATGCCACCGAGTATCCCGCGCATTGTCGCTTTCTAAGAGTTTCGGATATATCATTCCCTCTCGGTCTTCTACAAGAGACGGTGTGCTCTCATCAGACTTTGCCCCAAACTCGACTTTTGTCTGCCGTTGTTTAAAATTCCGCTAGTGCCTCGGTCAGTGGTGCTATTACAAGTTTGATATGGAAGTTAGACATGTCGTTTGGATCATATCGTGATGAGGTCAAATGCCTGCTGTAGGAAATTCGGAAGCATACTCATGTCTCTCCGTCCCATCGAGCATTTCCTGTCGCGTTCCACGTTTTGAAATAATGAAGACCGCTGAGTGAGTTTTCCGCCGAATCTGCTCGACCGCGCGGTTTCAGTTGGCACCGGCAGCTGTCCACCTTAAGATAGGGGGCTGGATGCGCCGCCGATGGGGAGGGGAGGGGGAGGGGACGCCGTCTCAGCAGTGGCGCCGGACCCGGGCCAAATATTTACGCCGTGGCTGGACCGTGCTGCCGACCGCAGCACTGCCGGCGCCGATCTCCCGACCGGGCCCAAAACTGACCCGCCGGGCTAAGGGCTTGTTCCAGCGCCTCCTTAGAAAAAAAGATGAGAGTAGCTTGGAGTGAGTCGGAGCAGGCGCAAAAACCGGTGTCCGCTGGACCGATTTCGGATGAGATTGGATGAGATATCAGCTGATTGCGCCTGATCAGCGCCAATATGGCGGGCGTGGCGCAGCTAAGAAACTAATCGAATTTGATTAAGGCCTCTGATACTCATTTAATGTATTTTTAGTGAAAGTGGAATACAGAAAAACAACGTAATCAAAACCTTTAGCTGCCCACAAACGTCGTTTCTCACTGTAAAGCAACTTATTTCCCAATTGAAATTCGTGCGCCACAGTTGAGCTCCTCCAACCTCCTCTGAAAAACCACCTTTCGTTGAGGAGGTTGGATTAGATTTGAGATGAGCTTTGGCGAGCTTGGAGGAAGTTTAAGGAGGCGCTGGACCGGGCGAGAGGAAGTTGGAGAAGCTTTGAGGAGGTTGGAGCAGGTTTGAGGAGGCGCTGGAACAGGCCTAGATGCCCCTCCGGGAGCGAAAGTCTGCGGAGCATGTTGTGTACAGACGGCGGTGGGGGCCATCCAGGACCACCTTAGCCTTTAGCACGTACATTGACGGGGTCTGAGCCACCTTCACTTTGACGGAAGGGTTAACCGCCCCACCCCTCGCCCCCTAAGATCTCGAGAACCACGGTAGATAGCGGAAAACGGTAAGCGGTGTTGGATGACCCATTCAAATCTCTATTGAAAACATTCTGATTATTTTTATAAGCTCACATTTAAGGTCACTAGAGGTCAAGGCATGCCACCATAGGGATAACATGTAAATGAATGTTTTTTTAATCATTACATTTGAAATAGTAGAGATAGAGCAAAATAGTCTACATAATTCGAGTCCTTGCAGAAAGCCAAATCGAATTATATATCATATGACCTTGCAAGGTCAAATCTAGTATTTGACTGACCTGAAGGTCAGGATCACTTGACCTGTATTGGTGACCTGACCCAATATAACATGGACCCAAAATTTAGACAAAAGTTGTAAAAATGATAGCAGAAAAGGTATACCAAGTTGGGCAGCACTACCCGCCATTTTAATCAAAATATAAAAAAAATTTTAAAAAAAATTAAATAATAATAAAAACTCGAAGGATGGCGGGTGCTCGTGCCCCATCAATGTGCGTGTTAAGCTATTAACCAATTGTCAATAATTAAAGCTACATCAAAGGCTTACACTTTTCCGTCCTCCAAAGCCTGCAGCATTTGTTGAAGCTGGCGATTCCCTTGACACGCCTCGGTATAGAAAGGGGGAGGTAATTGCCTTCCCCTTAAAGTGAATGTGACCTTTTTTATACATTTTGTTCAAGTTGTTCCTGGCAAGGCTGCTGGAGTCGGAGTATCACTAAAGTCATCAAGGGACTTGTCACGGAGACCCCCGACCCCACCACCCGAACGAGCAACTCCCTCAATGGAGGGTTAATTTTGAAGCCAAAGATTAACGTCCCACAAAGCACAGGGACGGCCGCCCCGCTCAGGTCACCCTCTCACCAGTCAGTTGCCAGCCGACCTGTACGTCGGGTAAACTATTGAGCGCCGGAGCGTCTCAGGGGAACCGATCCCAAGCCTGGACATGCACTGCCACTGCATGCTTCTGAGCAGCGGGCCGGAGCCCAACGCTCTACCAACTGAGCTACCGGGGCGGCATTTCTGCGGTCTGATTCGACCTTCTGGTCGAATCCAGGAATTAAGTGTAATTAGGGGTATTTTTTAGCCGAAAATAATCAAAACGGCCATGATTTCCCTGAAAAAAGGTACAATGAGCTCAATATTTTGATTTTTAAAATGTTCCTTTAGGGTGAAAAATAAACCTCTGCCTTTGGATGACGTCATGATCTGGCAACTTCTACCATATTCAAAAGGCTTCAAGGGCTCCAATTGGTTGGTTACTCACCTTGACGTCAACGCTGTCGTCACACCAACAGCTGACAATTGTGGTCGCCTGGCTGTGGTGGATTTGGGGCATTTGAGGTAGGTTTTTAGCTTTTCTCCATGGAAATTTTGAGTTTAAAGGCAAATTTTATATTGAATACTGGGTTTTCCAGCAGGCTTTAACACTTGGCTACCTCAGTTAAAATCACCTTATAAAGGTGCCACATTCCCCTTTAAGGTGTTTTTTACAAACAAAAAGACCCCAGGCGGTAACGAGTTAATGGGAACCGGGCACCTTGGTGAGGTTTCCGACTGGATTAGTTTTAGGGACAATATTTATTGAATGTAATGGACTTGGCTTTATTTCTCCTGAAAAACTGCTAATGAGCCCAATTTTCGTTTTTCCTTTATTAGAGGTGAAAAGCCTCAAAATTTCTGTGACGTTTAATCGGTGGCATACAATCTAGAAATATTTCATGTCATGATGAATGTAGTCAAGTAAGCCACACATGGACATAAGTACAAATGAAGCGCTCTTTAGCTAAAATATTTTTTTATCGGGGCCCAAAATCACACTTAAATTTCTGGTATTTTCTTCATATGTAAAATGTATTTCACGTTGACTTTAGCATTCCATCACACTCTCAGGATTAGCAATGATCACGTCACCACCTGAGGAGGACGGGCTCGACAGGGGATGAACTGCTACCCTTTTATCTGCAAGCAGTATGATCTGTGACCCCTTGGTGCAATAGTCTTTTTGGAGCGGAAAAGGGCCTAATCTTCGCTGGCCTCCTTGTAAGATTTCATTTATATGGAGGGATGTGTGCCGTTTTGTCATGACTAAAACGATCGTGCAAGAAAAAAGTGGTTTAGTGAAACTATATTGCACCAGAATGGACGTAGTATATTCCAATTTTTGTTTGAATTTATCGCAATTAATCTCAGAACTTCTTAAAGGGAATGTGGCACCTTGGTCGAATTCTGGAACTTAGTGAAATTAGGCGTACTTTTAGCCAAAAATAATGAAACCACTCATGATTTCTCTGAAAAATGTACAATAAGATCAATATTTTGTGTTTAAAAGTACTCCTCTAGAAAAAGAAATAAATATCAGCCTGTGGATGATGTCACGATCTGGCAACCACTACCACACTTGAATCGCTTCAAGGGCTTCGATTGGCTGATGCTCATCGTGACGTCAGCATATGTCGTCACACCTGAAGCTCACAACAATGGCCGCCCGGTGACGGGCTGATGAGGAGGCTGGTGTCAGGTAGGTTTTAGCTTTTGTCTACGGAAATATCGAGTTCCAAGACAAATGACATATGGAGTACCGGGTTTTTCGACTTGCTTTACAACTTGGCTATCTCAGTTAAGATCACGTTATGAACGTGCCATATTCCCTTTAAGGTCTACTATTGGACAAATTACAGTTTGGCACGCTGTGCGCTGAGTGGTCGGCCATCGCGATCAGCAGCAGGGCCGGCATGTACCCTGTGCAAGTTGACGAGGGCGCAGACGTCCAGGGACCTGTCCGTGTCCGATGCTGCTGAGAAACCCAATCCGGGACATCCGGCACGGAGCGGATCGCCCACACGTGGCCAGGTCGGAGGCAGGTGATACGGCGAGGTCGCAGCGCACCAGGCAGAGCCCAGCTCGCCCCGAGCTCGGCTGACGTCCACTCTGCCCAAGCCTAGGTAGCCCTGTAGCTTGACAACGCGGCAAGGGCCGAAGATCCCAGGCCTGTCCGCTGGTCCTGAGTCTGAATTCAGTTCCAGCTCGTATGTTTGTGTCTCTGGTTGGCCTAGCTGCTATCAGACACGTGAAAGTTAATTTCAGATTGTTGCCTATTCTTGGATTTAATTTTTTGAGAGTCATGAAAATCTTTTGGTAAAAGTTTTTATACACATATTTCTTCCTGGACCTCTTTAAAAACTATGCGAAGCACGACTGTAGTACTGACCATTAAAAACGAATGGCCTCATACCAAAACAGGAAAAGTGCCGAAAACCGACAGAAAAATATCGTGCTTAGTAACGTTGTTTTATCGTAGTAATAGGCGATTCTGAAATTTAACTTTAGCCCTTGTTTTATCATCTGTTAACATTGCATTGACATGAAATTTATTCATGCTCAATCATGAATAAGTTATCATGAGCATGCAATACTAAGAACAATGTCAGGGACGATAGCAATGATAAGCAAGACCTTAAACTATCAGATTATTCCTCCTCCCCCTTTCACAACGGTAAAAGCTTTTGATGGAATGAATAACTAACCCGTCAATTTTGAAACACCCTTGTGTCATGCGAATCGCGGGTAGTGTAACCAACCCATTCGACAAATTGTGCTCCCTGAAATCGTGTCTGGTCTCACGCTTTTTCTTCTCTATAATATGATTTATAGCATTTACTACAAAACATTTTCTAAAATACGCGCTGGAGTTGGGGTTGGAGTTTTGGTTGAATTGGGCTTTGGAAGAGCCAAAAGGGCCTCGGCCCCTCCAAAGCCTAAAATAGTATCTTTGATTTCCATCCCCGAAGGGGACCAAATGTTTACCGTTTTTTCTTTAGAAGAAATTCTGTATTTTCGCAATTGTTCTCAATTTCGCTCCTATAACGTTGGTTTCTGCACCTCAAAATGTTGCACTTGGATGCGCCAATGGCTGGTGTGCGTCGATCACCCTGACTGAACTGTCAGGTGACTTAGCTGTCAGGTGACTTACTGTCAGTTAAGTCAACTGCGCGCCGGTCACCTGGCTGAACCGTCAGGTGAACGACGCGTGCCCTTAAACTCGGTGACTGGCCATGCCACTGTCTCTGTCCCACTCACCGAGGCTTGAATGAGAAGATCGGCCGCAACGGCCATTGATGCGAATCAGATGCTGCCACTGCCATCTAATGGGAAAGTCTTGTACAAATTGAAAAAATAGGATATTTCTAGTTTTTGATATTCCATGGAAATTATAGGGTAGAGAGTGGTGCGAAATTGTGTCGTGTCCGATTCCTCCTTTTTCATGTTTTTATAAAGCTTTCTTATTTCTATTTCTTTTATCGTTCTTATAGAAAAAGTAAATATTACACGAAAAAGCTGTGACGACCTACTTTTTAAAGCAAAAGTTCGCCTATGGTTTTCCAAAGGGCGCATAGTATGAAAAGTTCTACAATACTTAATTTGGAAAAAGAACGTCAAACTGCACAAAAAGACGGGAAAAAAGTCGGCCTTGAAATAACAGCTGATGCAAAGTGAACTGTCGACTTCCAGTCAAAACATCACGATGAGAGCCAAGTTATTTTGCAAGACATTTTACTAAATCTGCTATCATAGGGGTTAGCATCGATAGCGCATTCTTCAGGGTGGCGTGGTGTCCAGCTGCCTGCAGCCAATTGTGTCGGACTGGTCGATGCGCAATTTGCGTCCCTGAACTGAAACCGTGCCCCAAGGGCGTTATCTGGATGTTACAGATTTTCAGTTCTCATGGTAACAGGCGATCAAACATAGCGACCGAGCGTCCTGATTATCACTGTGCTGTTTATACAAGTTGAGTCCTGTCGTCCCAGCGTGTCCTCAACTTTTTGCAAACGGCGTCTGGTTCAGCTGATGTGCGCAGAATCGATGGGATGGAGGTCGTGTCATTTCAAACCAAATATATCCATGTTCAGCAAGATCCGGCTCCGCACTACTCTGAATTGAGTTTGTGCTTGGATCAGCCCTTTTTCAGTCTCTAGACTTATTCAAACTTTTATTTATTTCCGTTTTAAGCATGGATGTGCCTAAAAAATCATGTGGTTCGCCCTTTCCTTGGAAAAGCACTATATCTGACATTTAGGAATTTGACCTCATACTTTGCTCTCTCCACTTCAATGCCCACTCTCCGAGACACGCCGCAGAGACGTGCACGTCCTCCTGCTACACCTGTGGTCATCCGGCGACAACTGGACTTCACGCTGGCTCAGCACGACCCGTCCATGTCGGATTCGGCGACTGCCCGCGGGTGTCCACATCGACGCCATCGTCGCCACGGTCGCCCGCCGCCTGCAAACTACGGCCCCTTCGTCACTTCGACTTCCCGACGCTCCGACCGAACAGAGACCCAACTGAACAGAGTAACAAATGGCTACAATTCCTTCGTGAACGGCGCCTGACCTGCCCTCGGTTCAAGGCGAGAGATCGGGAAGAAGTTAGAAGAAGAAAATCGGGAAGAAGTTACTTTGCCACTATAGTGACCATAAAGAACACGTCAGAACACACATTTGGATACTATAGTACCCCTGCTGTGAAGTGACAAAAAACCAGTGGCCACTATGGTACCCACATCATCAGGGAAATGGTTAATTCCTAAATATTAAGTTAAGAAATAATGTAAGATGAACAGTAAGACATCTCTGCATCAAAAGGAAATGAATTCAGCTCCTAAATATCTTATATTTCGACATTTATAATTTCCGTGTGATACAAAAGTGCTGAAAGCCCTTTGGGTACTATAAGGTACACTCTGATTAAGTGATCTCCAATTAGCAAATAAAAAAGCCCAGATGATGAATTTCAATGTGGCACCTCGGTCGAATCCCCGAATTTAGTGTAATTAGATATATTTTCGCCGGAAATCATGCAAACGTCCATGATTTCTCTGAAAAAATTTACAATAAGCTCAATATTTTGATTTTTAAAGTTCTCCTCTAGGGTAAGAAATAAACCTCTCTCTGTGGATGACGTCATGATCTGGCAACTACTGGGCCTTTCATTCGAAATCATATGTTTAATTTTTTAGTTTGCATGCTTCGAATCCTAAGAAAACCGTGAATGTGGTATAATTTCGCTAAAAATTCTTTAAATTTTTGTTTACATGTTAATTCATAGTCATCGATGCTAATTTATGGCAAGTATAAAGAACTTAGTCACCATGCGCTGAATGGAGAATTTGGGATTGTAGAAAAAAATAGATTGTTGCCTCACTGGCGGTGCGATACCAACATTGTCTGAGTTTGTTGCATTCATTCCACACGGCTCAAAGTCCCGTGAAGGTTTTGTTTCATTTTTTGCGTCTTTGTAATGTTATCATTTCATTCACCACTACTCCAGGCGTCCAATGGCTTTCGAAAATGACTCCGCAATCACCTCACCGAGCACAACGAAGGAGCAGCCCGTTCACCAAGGAACTAGGAAACACAGGCAATTCTTGAGTGCGGAGTTTTAAGATACTGTGATTGTTTCCTTGAACAAGCAAAATGTTTCAAAGAACACGTTCTGTGGAGCGATGAAAAGAGTTTATGCTAAAGCAAAAACCAAACTGACAGAACGAAAGGTATTGGGGACCAATGGATCCTGAAGTTGAAATCGAGAGCCGGTAGCAAAGAGTAGCCAGTAGCCGGTAGCCAGAAAGTGATGTGCTGGGCTGTTATAATTAATGGGAAAATCAACGAAAAACTTACACGAGTACTCCAGACCTGAGCGGGGTGGTGTTGCATGATTGATAATCCGCGTGATCCCTTGTTGCAGCCGATAAGAGTTGCGATAAAAACACGTATTGGTACTTTTTTGCATCCGGTTTAAACAGAGCCACGATGGAAAAATGAAAATCTGGCATCTGCCGTCTTATAACAGATTGTCATGCAGCCATGGGTGGGAATCCAGGGGAAGGGGTTGGGGGTCAGGATCCCTTGGATTTTGGGTCTCCCCTTGGATTTTGGGTGAGGCTTTGTATAGGCCTCGTATTGCCGTGCCAGTGTTAACTCACCCAGGACCCCACCTGGATCGAGCAGAGATCTCCATCCATGCATGCAGCTCTCAAAGTATCACCCAAAGATGTTTCCAATGACAAAATAACAAAAAGTCGAACATTTTTACATATTATCGTGCGTGCATGTCCCAATTGGCAGGCTCAAAGTGTCAATAACAAACTCATGAAAAATATAAGTTCTAATGAAAGACCCTGTGCTACCATATTCAATGGGGTTCAAGGGCTTCAGTTGGCTGACTTCTTACCATGACGTCAGCATGTCGTCACGCCAACAGCTGACAACTGTGGCCTTTTCGGGTACGTTTCAGGTAGGTTTTTAGCTTGTCTCTACGGAAATTCTGGGCTTCAAGACAGATGATATATTGAGTACTGAGTTTTCCGGCATGCTTTACAACCTGGGTATCTTAGTTAAAATCACGTTATAAAGATGCCACATTTCTTTTAAGCCATATGTTGCCGCCTCAACAGTTCAGTTGGTAGAGTTCTGGGCTCCAGCCTGCTGCTCAGCAGTAGCAGCCACGGGAAAGGCTCAGGATTGATTCTTACGAGACGCTTTGGCACTCAATATTTACCTGATGAGGTCGGCTGACACTCGTCACTTACCTGATGAGGTCGGCTAGCACTCAATATTTACCTGATAAGATCGGCTGCCACGCAAAATTTACCTGATGAGGTCGGCTGCCACTCAATATTTACCTGATGAGACCGTATGCCACTCAATATGTACCTGATGAGATCGGCTACGACTCAATATTTACCTGATGAGGTCAGCCTGCACTCATGATTTACCTGATGAGGTCGGCTGCCACTCAATATGTACCTGATGAGGTCGGTTGCCACTCAAAATTTGCCTGATGAGGTCGGTTGCCACTCAAAATTTGCCTGATGAGGCCGGCTGCCGCTCAAAATTTGACTGATGAGGTCGGCTGGCACCTGATCCGCGGTAGGATGACCCCAGCTGTCCGTGTACTTTGTCAGACGTTAGACGGTGATGTTTAAGCTTAGAAATGACTTTTTTCGATGGTTGGGTCTTTGAGACAAGTTCCTGTATAATTTTACTGAGTCACCGATTTGAACCGCCCAACATGCATCAGCTCAAAGCAGGTATTGATACGCGTGGATACTTGCACAAAAATTCTATTTTCTCATGTTTTTTATCGCAGACACAACTGGAGGACAGTCTTCAACAACGCAGTGACCTTTTTCCTGGAATTTAAGATTGATATTTCATCGGTACGCCGGCAAATGCCAGACATGTGCTTGCTGCTATAGCTAGTTTGTCCACCCACGCAGGCCTTCTTCATTGCGCATCTTTTTCGGCCGTTTTCACAACTACAGCTGGCATTGTCTGTATGTCTCCCTGTAGCCAGAGAAGCATCATTGTTAGCCGATTTCAGATGAGTTCAGGGTTTTATGTGCGTGGGCATCAATCAATCACCATTGGTTGTAACAATGGAACAAAAACTAACGTCACATCGAAGGTAAAACAAAACAGCTTTCGCATCTAGAAATTATACTCATTATTCACCAAATGCGACAGGGATGGATAATTTGAAACGACAGCTGCATTTCCTCGCAAGTAAAAGGAATGTTTTGCTGGTATGCACCAGGGTGGATGATTAATATTCGTGGCCGAAAGAGCACCAGGCAAACTTTCCAGGTGTCGTGTCCTGATGCGGTTGAGTTGGTACCGGGTCGGCGCCCTGGTTTGGTTTATAAAGCCACTTCCACGGGTACCAGCGCCGTCGGTACGACAGATCCCGCCTCCCTGCAATTTCCCCATGCGTGTGCTATAGCTATTTGTGCCAGAAATGTCCTTTTTCTCTGCTTCGGGTTGCCTTTGCCATTATAGCGTATTTGCTCACTTTGTTCCGCGACTTTGGTTTTCTAACAACACGGATCTGGAAAGCACAGCCTAAGTAAGAGCAGGAGCGGAGTAAAGAAGTGGCCGATTACTAAGCTCTCTCTCCAGAACACCTTACCACCTGAACATCTAGGGTGTCCCGAGACGGCAATGAGTTTGATTCGGACACAAGAGGGCTGAAATTAGCAGCCGGGTTTCCGGTTCTGAAAAGGCCACCGTAGAAATCATACATTTTTCTAGCTATACTTGGCTCGTTGCTTCGTTTCGTTGCTCGTCTAAGTCATGAAAGGACTGCTTCCGCATGATCCTCATCAACTTACGTTTGTTATCTGTCTGGCTTTAAGTCGATGTTTTTACTTCTTTCAAGCATTCAGCTTATCGAACATTTCGGTTTGCCTGTCTGTCTGTCCAGCTCTCTGCTTGCGTATGTATCTGTTTGTTGCAGTAGCTAGCGCATTTTCGTTGCTCGTTTTACTTTGATCCCTTATTGATACGGCACACTTTCCTCGGGACATGTGCGACAGCGTGCCGATCAGTAAATCTGTGCTGCCGCCCCTTCCACGTTTTTGCACTACGTGCGGGTGGATAAAATGTCCGAAACAAATGTGCCGGTGTCAGTGTCTCCTCGATTCCGGCCATGAGTGTGAAAGGCAGCCTCGACTTTTTGGAAGGAGTTTCGTTGGACGAAATGTCGAGTGTACCAGTAATACGATTTGTAATGCAGTTGTCTATTTTTGTCTAAGAAACCCATACATGATCTGAATGATTTTGGTACAAACAAAAGCTTAAGGCAAGCAATTTTTTCTGACATGTGATTTGTGGTTGCTGGAAGTGGTGCATTGGCAGAAGTGACGGTAATTAAACGTACTGCATTTGTCAGCGACTCGGATTTACCGTACTGCGTACCTGATGCTGCTGTAGACGGCTACATTCTTCCAAACGCTCCGCAAAAATGTCCAAATATATACAAAATATTTGTTTTCAAATAATACTGTTTGATACACTCCGATTTTTTGTGAAAATAAGAGGGGGGTCATTTTCTTTGCAAAAAAATATTAAGAAGAGTCATGCAGTCATTTACAGATGGAATCCTGCTGGAAGGCCCCTTTAGTCCTAGAGCACTCGAAGGAACGGCTGATTTTTCCAATGCATCAAGCTCGATAAGAAATTTCAGTTACTCCCGTTAAAGATTAGCTACATATATTTCTAACAAATTGCATGTCTGATGATGTGTGGTTTGGTTCAGGTATATTTTCAAAGCTCAAAACGACCTGACCTACTCCGTCCGGACGCAGCAACAACGGTAATACGTTCTGTATCAGATGGAGACCGGCCAGCCTGGAATGGGGTCTGTAAAACTAGCACAGCTGAATCAGCGTCTGAACACGCCCCTGGCTTGCTGGCGGGGGGCGGGGGCGGGGGCAGGGGGCAGTGCGGAATGTGACGTCTCGCTCCGCTTCCGCCGTCACCGCCGCAGCCGCAGAGACTCGCCTGTGTCATCTTACCGGGCAGCATTAGAGTGTCAAAGCGTCTAATACTGTCAGGTAACGATGTCACGACGCCTCTCCATCATCGCAGGCGACAGGGCGACGCGCGCGTCGTCGGCGCGAGCTGGCGCGAAGCGGCGCAGCGGCGCGGGGCGCTGGCACGGCGCGCGCTGTCCAAGCCAGGAACGAGATAAGGATAGAAGACACCAGCCAGTGGCCACCGTCTGTGGGTCTTCAGGTCCGCCGTCTGTTTCTCTTTGTTTTGATGTCCGAGAATTAATAAAGTGTCCTGTAAACTTCTTGCCGACTTCATCTGTCTATCCGTAAAAACAACGTCCTGCTTGGAACTGCAGCATTGGCTTTTATGTTTGGAGATAGCATCTCTTTGACAAAACCAAGATGAAAAAGGAAGCAAAAACACGAGGAGTGTAAAAATTGCAGTGCTTCTTATTATTGGTATTCCCCACCAGAAATGACCGAAAACGATGTTCCCCAAACTGTGTGTCATGACCCATCGCTTGAGGGAACAGAGTTATTCTGTGAGGGTCACGAATGTCTGTGAATTTGAGTCATGAATTTTTAGCTAAGACAGCTTCGATTCGGCCGAAAAATTTTAACTGATCAGCTGACGGCATTTTGCCCTCAAAATACTTTCCATGACCGTAAGTAATATATTTTAAATAATTAAGTAGTTCTCAATAAGACAGAATTCTTCAGTCAGACGATTCATGCCCAGGGTGAATTTTCTATAAAGAACTCTCAGTGTTCTCTATAATTTCTAATGCTTTCCTAAAATTTCAAGTCATTTCCCAGTCCCGGCAGTATATCTATGTAAACTTGGATTTTGAACCGCCCCGGCAGCTCAGTTGGTTGAGCAGTGGGCTCCTGCGCGCTGCTCAGAAAACCATGCAGTGACAGCGCACCGATGACGGCTTATAAGCTGTCATCGGTCAACCGATTCTATAGAATCGGTTCCTCTGAGTCGCTCTGGCGCTCAATATTTACCCGTCGTAACTCGGCTGGCAGCTGACTGGTGAGAGAGTGACCTGAACGGAGCGGCCGTCCCTATGCTTCGTGAGTAGTTTCGTTGGTTCCAGATTAACATTATTAACATTATTCGTTGGTTCCAGATTGCCTCGCTGGGACCCATGGCATGATGCGCCCCGCGGGGGCGTATTTCCCCCTCCGTATCTCATTTCCAAGGGAAGCCAAAGAAAAATTACGGACGGCATTCAAAAGCTCTTGACGAGACAAAGGGAAATTATAGGAATTATTTTTATGTCAGGTCAATATTTAGGTCAGTATAGGTTAAAAAAGGTTCCATTGGCTTATAACAGGACAGTGTACGTTTCCCCTATAAATTTTTACTCATTGGAGCTAGAGTAAATATTCATACATCATTTGGTTCCTCTCATCGTGGCAAATCGAATTGAATATAAAATATGACTTTGCTATGTCAAATTGTGAAAATGACCTGACATCGATCTAGGTCAGAGGCACAGGGTGACCTGGTATAGTCATGTTGCATATCAATGGACTTCCTGTGATAATATAAGCACAGTGCAAGCAAAATAGGAGCTTTATCACAATTCAGTCACAAGTTATTGAAAAAATAATCACTGCATGCTCCTATGCCCTGGCATGACCTTTGAGGGGTCATATGGTCAAAAACTCAATTTTATGGTCAAGACGATGGTAAAAATACATGGTTTGGGGATTTTTAGCTTTATCTATCCAGTACTTACTGAAAACAAGCCTTTTCTATTTTTCACCATATACTTATAATGGGGTGACCAAAAAAATGATCCCACCTTAGGTCAGAAATATTAAAATTCCGAGATATCAGATTTGTAGACCCTAATGACCTCATCATATTCTGAAAGTTTCATACTGATCGGTCGGCTGATGTTCTTTAGGCGATGCTTCAACTCGTGATTTTAGGTTTTGAGGTCGGCTCACTTGACCTTAGATAGATCCTTGTCCTGACATGAACTGACCTCAAAATCGTGGTCAGATGCGTCAAATTGATCAGGAATAAGTTACTGTAAGTTTTGTTCTTTTGCGTCTTTTGGTTTTTGCGTTATCTAGGGAAAACCAGGAGGGGGCAAATGTCGCCCCCAGCAGGGTGGGTGCTAATCTGTCATTGCGGAAATCGCTCTATCAGATGGTGGGCTCTTAGTCTTCGGGATGAGCCTTTTGATGATTTTAGAGGGACCTTGATCCCAACCAAAATATACATAAATAAAACAGTATTGAGGAGCAATGAGCGCCTAGCCAAAAGATATTCTGTGAGCCTTGCTAGCTACGAGCCCAGAATTTAGAAATCACGGAAGAAAATGAATAATTGCATGTGTGCACTCTTTCTTTTTTTCGCTGCGAAATGGAAAGTTTTAGAGAAAACTTGTAGAAGAACGGGTCCAATTAAGACATAGGGGGAATTATCCGGATATTTTTAATCAGCTTCTTATTACCAAGCGGGCCAGCAGCACCTGCGAGGTCTCTCGCTACATATGGACAGAATTTCGCGTAAGCGACACGGCCCGACCCAGCCCGACCGTTACGCTAACGAAAAGCTTAGATCTCTGAAAGAGTGCAGCATACCTTGACGGGGTCTTCATCGCGTTATAGCTTAATCAATTTCATCAGGGATGGGTGGAGTACTCGCGAAGCTCGTGGCACGTGGAAAAGCAGGGGCATGTGAAATCATCAAATTTCCGTTACTTATGACGTCTTAACTCGGCATTTCCTGACCTAGATAGGTCTAAACTGGATGTGCAATGAGTAGCAATACTGTGAGTTAAAAGGTGAAAGGCGATTTTACCCTAAGTCAAAACAGTCGCTCGCGCACAGGTACACGAGAAACGGGTGATATGAGAAACGGATAGTACCAAACCCATCCCTAACGCCTTCAGTCAGTAATTGAATTTTTTAATTGAATTCAGCAATTGAACCCCGTCAAGGTATGTTGCACCCTTTCGCCTTAGGTATGTATATGAGCACCATTGGTATATCTGTCACTTGATCTTTTTGCAGCTTCTGAAAGAATGTAAGGTTCAGGTTATAACAGGAGGGGTCGCCAAATGAGGTTAAGTGAAGTAGCCTCACTTCAACATTTGAGTTCTACCATACCTGCATTCTGAAACCGATTGACTGGAAACCTAGCGCACTTGGTAACCACTTCAGGGTCTGCAAAATATATATCTAGGAGCTTTTATTTCGTTGATGTGGGGTCAGTTCATGAGGTGATATACCCATTTGGAATAGCGTGGGCGATGCTGTAAGTCACGAAAACAAATGCAAAGGCTCAAGCAGTTCAGCAACACATTGCCTTTCACCCTTTCAAAGATTCCAGGGACAATTTTGTCTTTTAACGTATCTGAGGTCATTAGAGGTCTCCGGGAGTCACAAATCGCGACTGGACCATAATTGTGCTCTGCACAAATGTTCCCGAAGGCCAAACTGCTGTGAATACCACTGGATGCCAAACTGTTGACCTGAGCACTTAATTGCTTCAAGTTAACTGATACCGAATTTGGATGAGCTTTCTTACGCACTATTATATTCGGAGTTAGAGAGGGGCATCGATAGCCCTCGTTAGGGCGAAGTTGGCGCCGCACCCCAGATGGGGTGCGGGTTAATGATGAAAAGATGAAAATTTCTGAACACTTCAAAGAAGTGCTACGACATTCCAAGCAGATGTTGCAGCGTGATTATTGCGCTGAACTGTTTTTACAAATGTTTGATATATGGTGAATACCAAACCGCATGAGAAGTGAACGCTTATTAGATTAGATCGCATTAGATTCGATTGGCTGTCCAGGCAATCTATCCTGTATCACACTAGGTGGTATTGATTTGAAATGGGTCAATGAGATTAAGCATTTGGAACAATCAGCTCGAACCTGGATGGCTCGCATGGCATACTACGGTTTAAAAGGATTATCTACTACCAGGGTGAGGTATTAAGAGCAGAATGTCCTCACCATGCTTTTTATGACTTCCTGTAGCCAGTTATATGGAATAGAATTATGTACACGCACAAAGAGTAAAGGGGTCTGGCGTGAGGTGAGGTTTGCATATTCTTGTTTAAAATGTCTTTTGAAAATTCCCATCTGGTATCATAACCACACGGTGTGCTTGTCTTATGGCGTATATACCTTTGACATACTTCTGGCTAAAAAAGATTGTGAAAATTTGTGATTGTGTAAATTGTGACCCTGATTCTTGTTACAGTAGTGGACTGAAAAGAGTATTTCAAAGGTATATACGCCTTGTGGCCGTAAGGCAAGTTATCTCATGGTGTGTGTGAAGTAAAGTGATTTCGGATATGTACTTCGCATGGTATGTACGAATACAGTATCATTATTATTGTTATCTTCATCATTATTTAGTAATAACAGAGACAGCTTCCCTAGAGAAGTGACAATGGCGGATTCAAGGAAGGGGTTAGGGGGCTCAAGCCTGCCCCCAAATGGCAGAATGCCTATAGTAAATGCATAGCAGCCGTAGGCTATTCCAAGGCAGTGGTGGGGGCGTCTCGAGTCCCCTAACTCCCCTCCGCAAAATGAAGTCCTGAATCCACAACTGAGTATGGGATATGATGCTAAGTTCTAGTTTTTCCCGTTGCCCGATAAATTTTGGTGGTAGGAACACGAAATTTCACCACATGGTGTAGGGTCAAAGGACGCACACTGTGTTTTGTTTTGTAATTTTGAAGATGTTTTTAACTGAATAATTTTTTACGACGAAAAAAACTATCAAACTTGTATCTTTTGAATTTAAACTGGGGTGCATATTTCCGAAATTGCTGATGCCAGATCATGGGCATCCGTGAGCCAAATATTTTCCCATGTTCCGTCTAGACGATGCTAATACAAGCAACGCTCTGTGAGGCACGTGCCAGCCCTAAAGAACAGTGCAAGCAAGGTGCTGTAAGCTCTGCACCTTTTAGACTCTGAATCTTATATGACGGATGGGTAGAGGGCAACATAAAATGGAATTCCTACAGCCTTTGGGAGCCTTTCTTACTTTATACCAAGCCACTACGACCGACAACTTAGAAACATAAGCGGAAAGATTGCTGCACCGAAAAATTTTAATTTCAAAGTGTGTACTCGTGCATCAGTTTCAAACCGCAGAGTAAACTGTGCTCCATAAAAATACAGTATTCATAAAGCCCAAAAACGTTAACTACAGTGTTATAGTCTTATTTTCTCTGTGGATGAAATATTTTTCACATTATGAAAGCTCATAGCTCTATGTGCGGATTTAATTGGAAATTTGGCTTTTTAGACCTGCGAAACAGCTTCAGAATTCTCGATGCCTAGCATATGACTGAATTTAAATTAAAAAGATAGTAGAATTCACAGTAAAAAGTGTTAAAACACATTTAGAGGTACACTGGTTAAACAGCATTGCCGTGGCACCAGCGGTGAAGCCAGCAGACCATTTTTGGTGGTGGGGAGCGAGGGGCTCGAGCCTCCCTGCCATAGCCTCGAGCACCTACCGGCTATGCATTTACTACAGGTGCTCTGAATTTTTTTTGGGGAGGCTTGAGCCCCTAGTTCCCCTTGTATCCGCCTCTGCGTGACGCCAATTGTTTTATGGCAATTAAGATTTTCACACCAATGAATTCTTCGCAGATATGATTGCAACTAGGTTATTCGCTTTAATGTTGGTATTGGGTGGTATAACACAAGTCGTATGTCTTGACAAAGTCACGTAGTGGGCGCTATATGGCCTTTAGGGTTGGCGTGTTCTTAAGCCCAGATAATCAAATAAATAAATCAAAGTCACGTAGTTTGATGTTAATTTTTCCATGGAAATCCTTATTGGACCCGCTGAATATTACAATACTGTGGCAAGACTGTAAGTGGTATTTTTCAGATTTGGCTGAGGGCTGTAATTTGCGGATAATAAGTAGAAGACCCTCCCGTTGGTCCCTGAGACGCTCCCCGTTGGTCCCTGAGACGCTCCCCGTTGGT
The DNA here is from genome assembly GCA_034440635.1 of Lepas anatifera. Taxonomy (NCBI): domain Eukaryota; kingdom Metazoa; phylum Arthropoda; class Thecostraca; family Lepadidae; genus Lepas; species Lepas anatifera. Next base: position 18,917 of record JAOTON010000342.1, read on the forward strand.
CCCCTTTGCAGTGACAACTTCCTTGAAGAGGGACCAAAGAAGCTTTAATTTTCCATTGGATGATAAGACTCCACCTTATCTTATCTGAGGGTGTTGGTTGACTAGGCTACTCGGCTGGATGACCCGGCCCCTGTTGTGGGAGACCAGAGGGAGACCCAGAGCGCGGCGCCAGTGTTAACTATTGCAGAGGAGCATTCTTGTCACGGGGTGGTCACACGGTTGGCGTGGGCAGCTCGTAATGACCCAGGTCGGGGCTGCCTCAAAATTTGTGGTTTTCACAAGGCTCATTCAGCTTTGAATCACTCACACTGTCACACGAAGGACGCGGTGGCCGCACGAGTCTGGTGGCCAAACCATCCTGGATAAAAGCCCAGAAGGAGGAGCATCAGTGAACACAAAACCGGGTAAAATGTGTGTAAAGCGGTGCTTCGGTACCGGCCGACCATCCGTCACCAGCTAACTGAGCGCATGCACCTGAACCTGCTCCAGTTTCGCCGTCAGCTGAAGCCCACTGAAGCTGTGCGGCAGAAGCGGCAGACATTCGCGCAGAAGCGGCAGACGTTCGGTCAGAAGCATCTGAAGAGGACAATTCACAGCCGAATGTGGGCATTGTTCAGCGTGAGAGTCTCGACTCCAGACTGATTACTCAATGGACCTGTCCAAACGCGGGTTTAGGCCCATAACAGTGTCGAGGGGCCCTCATTGAGGCCGTTACACCGTGACTGGGCCCACAGCATTGACGAGGGGCTCTTATTGAGGCCGTTCCAAGTCTCAGTCCACAGCAGTGACGAGGGACCCTCATTGAGGCCGTTCCGTGTCTCAGCCCACAGCAGTGACGAGGGGCTCTCATTGAGGCCGTTACACCGTGACTAGGCCCACAGCAGTGACGAGGGGCTCTCATTGAGGCCGCTCCAAGTCTCAGCCCACAGCAGTGACGAGGACCCTCATTGAGGCCATTCCAAGGTTTAGCCCACAGCAGTGACGAGGGGCCCCTCATTGAGGCCGTTCCGTGTCTCAGCCCACAGCATTGTCGAAGGCCCTCATTGAGACCGTTACACCGTGTATCAGACCACAGCAGTGACGAGGGGCCCTCATTGAGGCCGTTCCGTGTATCAGCCCACAGCATTGTCGGGGGCCCTCGTTGAGACCGTTACACCGTGTATCAGCCCACAGCAGTGACGAGGGACTCTCATTGAGGCCGTTACACCGTGACTGGGCCCACAGCAGTGACGAGGGGCTCTCATTGTGGCCGTTACACAGCAGAGGATGATTTTGCACGGTAAGTTTTCTGTTCAGTATCTGTTGTGCTAGATAGTGCTATTTCAATAAGTTTAGCAGCAGACTTTTGAGTCGCGACTCAGAGTCAGAGTCGACTCTGGAGTCGACCCAAGTTTTTCCTAAGTCAGAGTTGGTTCGACTCACTTCCGGATTTGGATTGAACCAGAGTCGACTAAACTGCCCGACCAGTTTAGTCGAGTCAGAATCGGAGTAAGCCTCCAAGCAGTGAGCCAGAGTTGGTTGACTCAACGCTCTATTTTCTTAACACGTGGCACATAGCTGGTACGTGGCACTATTTTCTCACATGGCCGGTATTTTAGAAGTTTTTAGAACTGATTGTTTTGAATGATTTCATATTGCTATTTGGTAATATTAGGTAGCTTATTATTTCCATATCCACACTAGTCCCATGTCGGGATCAGTCGTTAGACAAGCATGAACAGTGTAAAATATACATTTGCAAAAGTACAATGATTTCTTAGTTGTGTTTCATTTAATTTTAGCAATAACATGTAAAATCATACATCAAAATTTGAGATTAGGCCCAAAATCATACCATCCGATTCTGGGGGTGCACACAATACAAAGTCTTAATATTACGATCATGCAATAATTAATTCTTAAAAACTGCAGTTAGTCTCTTTTTCATTCCTTTATTTGACTGAAAACAATAAAAAGCAATGCTATACAAGCACCAGAAAGAAGGCACCAAAATATCATTTCAATGCATTATCTTTCACGGTTTCAGGACATCCTCTGGTAGGTATAGATTCTGCCTGTACACGGAAGATAAAAATCACAAAAAAGAAAACCCACAAACCAAACTGGCAAGGTTTGGTTTCGGTTAATTTTTTTCATATGAGCGAATCCGTAGTACAAGCATTCCTCATTTGGGTTGGCCTTATCAAGGGACACAATCGCCGTGTAAGCCGCATGCTTGCTGGGCAAGACAAGAGAGGACGAACTACAGGGTGTCCCATAAAGAAGTACAACCGGGTTGTTCGCTGTAGAATGCAAAAACAGTGTCGTAGGGACAAGATTCAGGCATATTTCTAATGAGGATAGAATGGAAATTCACAAACCGTAATATTCCGTATTGTGAGCTGAGCTCCATGACCCCTCACATCATTTTCTCCAGCTGAGCCCCGCGGCGCTCTTTCACAATGGGCAGGCGAACTCTCTGCAGGTTTCTGATGGCGTCGTTAATCATCATTGACCGAAACCTGGCTCACTTGGTGTCGGGAGAGGGCGGAGCCCAGGGTACAATTTTCTTCCTTTGGACTTCTTCATGTGGGGCTTTAATGGCACCCACCCCGGTTGGCCTCCGAGCCACCTTCACCATGTTGAGGGGGTGTTCAAACACCCCCCCTCGAACTCGGCTCTTATACGGGATAGCGAAAAACGCGAATGCAAATTCACGAAGAAGCTTCATCTGTCACTTTTTGACTAAGGTCAATATTGAGGTCATGGCAGGTCAAAGAAACATGCTCAGAAACATGCAGTGTCAGTGCATGTCCAGGCTGGGATCGGTGCCCCTGAGAATCCCTGGCGCTGAATAGTTTACCCGACGAACAGGTCGGCTGGCAACGGACTGGTGAGAGGGTGACCTGAGTGGTGCGGTCGTCCCTGTGCTTTGTGGGACGTTAAACTTTGGTTTCTAAATCAACCCCTCATTGTGGGAGTTGCTCATTCGGGTGGTGGGTCGGAGTCTCCGTAAAAATCCCTTGATGACTTTAGTGAAACTCCGACTCCAACAGCCGTACTGAGAGAAACTTGGACAAAATTCATAAAAAGGTGGCACGTTAGAGAAGAGTTTTCGGACTCTAGCGCCTGATTGAGTTGAGTTAGAATCATTTTTAGGCACCATTCATTTCCTCACGTTACGACAAATCGAATGATGTATAATATGGCTATACTAGGTCAAAACGCAAAAACTGACCTGACCTGAGGTCAGGTCAAGGTCACTATCTGCGCTAGTAGTATCAATATGCATATCAATCGATTCATAATAACAATCTAAACGTAATGGTATCACAATAAAACTTCATTGATATATCCTGCAAAGTTATTGACCCAAGTCTGAAAATCTGCTTAAGTAGCCCAGATGACGTCTCAGAGGTCACAGGTCAAAAATTGCAACATCAACCCAGAAAGGGGCTCAGAATTCTACGATTTGAAGAATATGGAAGTATTTGCAGTTGTATCTACACAAATACAGCCAGTTTCCTGTTTTCCCCATGCATTTCCAAGGAGAGGTCATGATCCATACCTGACCTTAGATCATCTATATGAATAATTCCGGACTATTGTTGTAGTAATCGGTGAGCCCATTATGTGGTATAAGTTTCCATTTGACATATTCACTGTTTTCTTATCTATGCCACCTTAAACATTTTTGGAGGTCAGGCCACTTGGCCTGCACTGGTGACCTGACCTGAGATGACGCAACCTTAAAATTTTATAGAAAGTTACAGAATTAATCAAGGATAAGGTGGGTCAAGTACAGTGACTCTTCGCGCCGTCTTTGTTTGTGCCGCCGGAAAAAACCCAGGGGGTGTTCAAACACCCACCACCGGGATGAGGGTTAAGGACCGGGTGCATGCAGGGAAAGCCGAGGACAACAGAGCAATTGAAGGCGGCCATAGTCCTGGAATAAGCCAGGTTTCGGCAGTGAAAATGAACGATGCCATCCAAAACCTGCAGAGTTTGCCTGCCCATTGTGAATGAGCGCCGCAGGGCTCATCTGGTGCATATGTTGTGAGGGGTTATGGAACGAGTGAAAACCAGTTTACAATAAGCAATAGTGATGTTTCGGAATTTTCAGTCTATTCTGATCGAAATATACTCGAAGCTTGTCCCTACGACAATTTTTTGCATTTCATAGAGAAAATCCATGGTGTACTTCATTATGGGACACCCTGCCACATTGTGTCGGACTGTAAAGCTTTGCAAAGGGCTTTACACGATTGTGGTGTAAGATTGTCAAAAATTATTTTCTAAACTTTCGGAAACGGAACTGTAAAATAATTCGATATGAAGAAAAGGTGCCATTCATTGTCTTGCTGGAGGGGGAAAGAATTTCAGAATGTCGCATTCGACCTGAAATATATGAAGCTAAAAAGACGCGCTTCATTTTTGAAACATTTACGGTTAACAGTGACGGATGCAAGAGAGATAGGGGATCAAGCCCCCGAAAATTTCAGAGCCCCTGTAGTAAATGCATAGCCGGAGGCTGTTCCGAGGCAATGGTGAGGGAGGCTCAAGCCCCATAGCCACCCCTCCCCCAAATGAAGTGCCGGATCCACTACTGGCGGTTAAACAACTAAAACCAAGGGTAATGATGGAACGGACATTCATTTTGGCAATTTATTGAAACAAACAATTTGTTATTTCTTCAGAGTTCACCGACATGCAAAGCTGTTAAATTAAAAATCACAACAGGCATATGCACTGAAAAAGTATTTAAGGAGGCCCATGAAGACTGTCCTAGTTTTTAAGCCTTATCATGGGGCTTTCCAGGATAAAAGGAACGACCAAAATCGAGTGCCCCTACCCTCGTAAAAATAGAATGGGGATCATCGTTTTGCCTTATCATAGTTGCCAATAGACCCTCTTCAGAATCGGAGGATAAGAGCACATGTGGTTAGCCTATCATGACCTATGCCTCCCAGAATTGAAGACCACTATGCTTTTCAAATCTAAAGAGGTCATCGTAGCTCACTAAACTGGCTCAGCCTACACATCTGAGTAGTCTCAGTGTTCTCCTGCTGTAAACCCATAGTATTCAACAGGTGCACACTCATAATATAAGCCAGTGATCATCTGAACACTCATCTTTGAAAAGAATGGTGAGCGTGCGATTGCATGAGCAGGTGCTGTAATGTCACGCGATAAATATGTTTGTTCTCTCTCTAACACCCGCCCCGGTAGGCCTCCTAGCCACCTTCGCCATGGTGGGGGGAGGGTGTTCAAACACCTCCCTCGAACTCGGCACCTATGCAGGATAGCGAAAAAATTGAAAACTGTTGGATAGCTCATACAAATTCATAACGAAACTATATCTTCTAATTTTGGGCTCGGATCAGTATTGAGGTCATGACAAGTCAAAGGAGCTGACATGTTCGAGAAGAGTTCTGGGCTCTAAGTGTCGGATAGAGTTGAGTTAAAATCAATCTGTAGGCAATATTCGCTTCCTCTCGTCACGGCAAATTGAATGATGTATGACATGACTATACTAGGTCAAAACATAAAATGACCTGATCTGAGGGCAGATCGAGGTCACTATCTGATCTAGCATAGTCAATATGCATGCTATCGACCCCAATAATAGTCCAAACGTAACAGTACCAAAATAAAAGCTTTGTTGTCGTTTCCTGCAAAGTTATTGACCCAAGCCTGAAAACCTGCTTAGTAGTCCCAGATGACCTCCCAGAGGTCACAGTTCAAAAATTGCAACATGAACCTGGAAAGGTGCCCAGGATACTACGATTTGGAGAGTATTGAGGTGTTCTCAGCTGTATTTACACGAATACTGCCCAATTTCTGTATTCCCCATGCATTTCCAACAAAGAGGTCTTGACTTGTATCTGACCCTAGGTCATCGATATAAAAAATAACGGAACATATTTTGTAGCGCTTGGTGGGCCCACTATGCGCTATGAGTTTCAGTGGGATAGATTAGCCGTGTTATTACTTATGCCACCTTAAACATTTTTGGATGTGACTTGGCTTGCACTGGTGACCTGACCTTACTATTTCGGGAAAAAGCTGCAAAATGGATCAAGGATAAGGTGTACCAAGCACAGTACCGCTTCGCGTCGCCGTTTTCTGGAGCCACCGGAAAAAACCCGAGGGGGTGTTCAAACACCCGTCCCTCCCGTTGGGACGAGGGTAAAGCCTGTATTAATAGGCAATGATTTGGAAACAGTTACAAAATCAACGGAAACCAACCTTCATAAACTAATACCGGCATTTAATCAAATATCTGACTTCGATTATTATGAGCAAAATTACTTAGAATATTTAATGTACGATACGTGGGCTTAAGATTAAGATAATCCTACAAGATCGTCTGAGCACTCAATCCTTTAAGATCCACCAATGATAAAAATAATATTACCTGGTCTAACATGTATATGTTAGATGTGTGTGCATGATTAGTTCAGATAAGTTAATGCGTCGTTTGAAGACCTTGTGATTTGTGCTGTTAAAATTCAAATGTTTTAACTCCTCCTCTCTTATCATACCAACAACGATTTTTCTGACGAAGGCTTCGAAAATAGACCGAAGGTGCTCCGAAACGAGCTTTTCACCGATTAAAGAAAGCCTTTCATTTTCACTGTACTCATACTCTACTTATCATGTCATTCCAATAATTTGGATATATGTCAGACTCTGTTTATATCGATACCAGGCATCTGCGGTGAAAGTTATTTCAAGCTTAAAAACATACTTGTTTAGGCATTTAAAGGTTTTTACCCAGTTAGAAATTGTCGTATTAATTGTGCTATCCATCAAAGACTCCACGTGATTTCCGCTTTATGGGCCTTGTTGCATAACTCAAAGATTTCGGATGTAATTAGAAATCAGCCGTGCGCCTTCATGCACCATAAAGAGATGAAGAGATGTATGGAGAGATGTCGCAAGCTCAGATGAAGCGAAACTGATGAACCATTTTCTTATCAAATGAGCAGCGACAGCTCAAACATCCAGTTATAAGGGTTGTGAAGAGGATAAGGCTCATACAGAAAGGCCAGAGAGAAGCTCTGATGTTTTTACTCGAATTATTTTTGGCATCCTTTTTCAACTCCTGTTCAATTCAATAAGGCTGTCAGTTGTCGCTCATCGCACGTCTCGATTGAGACAGACCTCTTTGTTTGAGACACTCAAATGAGCATGGGGCTGTTTAAAAGGAAGATGGATACTTAAACCACAATCACTTAAGCTTCTCACTTTTTTGGGGGTAACAACGGTGGCTCACTAGTTAGCATGATGTTTTCAATAGGTAAGGGACGGCTTTAGTTTAAGATCAATGAATTGCTGCTACCGGATGGAGTGGGATTTCTTACTGGTTTGAATCAGGCCTTAGTGACCTTTATTTTGAACCTTAAATTTTGCGGAAAATGTAAAATAGAGTTTTTGGCGGAATGAAATATACCTATAGTGGTTTCTCGGCACTTTCTATGAAACTACTGTCTCAGTTAAAAATCCATCGTTAAAGTGTAATATTCAATTTAAAAGGTTTTCCAATGGTTTCGATTTTTCTTGTTGCTCAAAAAACAATTCTATTAAACGTTTCTGGGATATAAAACTATTTTTTATAACTTTGGTGTAGTAAAAACTCTTCTCCCCTACTAATGGTAAAAAAGTTATATTAGCTATTTCCTGAGCATCATTGTGGAAATCTGAGCTGTGGGGGTTGACTAAGAGCACAAAGCCGTTATTGGCAAAAAATGTCGAGAATAGTTAAATTAAACTAAATTTGGGTGCTGAGAATAACCATCTAATATAAATACTGGAATTCAAAGCTGTGTGGCAGATTCAATTGGATTTTAATTCTTTGAACAATTATTTGTAGTTATAACGCTTTTCTGAAAGGAAGGATGAGCTGTTGCCTAAGTCGGTGCAGCAGAACGAGGGAGGCGGGAAACGAGGCACCGTGCCCCGCTTAAAAGAAAAATGTTAGCACACCCATTCAGTGTTGACCCGCAAAATAGGCTGAATGGTTCATGATGCCCTCCCCCACACTTCAATCCGGACCCTCCTAGTGGCGTAGCCAAGGGGGGTCCTTGGGGTCCGCGGACCCCCGAGCTCGGTCTCAGGGGCTCCCGAGCTTTGTCTCAAGGACCCCCGAGCTTGGTCTCACGGGCCTTTCGATCGTGGTCTCACGGGTCTTTCGCTTTTGGTCTCAGGGGGCCCCCGAGCTTGGTCTCAGGGCCCCCAAGCTTGGTCTCAGGGGCCCCCGAGCTTGGTATCAAGTAGGGCTGATAATCCCGGGATCGGGATCCCGGGATCCCGGGATTGTGTTAATCCCGAATCCCGGGATTATATATTTCTGAATCCCGGGATCCCGATATTTTCCAACACTCAAAATAGCCTGGAAAGCGTCGTTGATAGTAATAAAAATCATCATAGAATCCAACAACATGCTACAGCGTTGTTTTATGCTTAATATTTTACCTACCTGAAATGTTTAAACACAAGCAAAAGCCAGGCTCTTCCTTCTGCATGTACGTAGATTATACCTGGCATCGCTTCACAGTTCACACTGTGTCAGTTTTCAGTTTCTCTGTTCGAGCTCGAGTCTGAAGAAGTAAAAAAAATGTTTTTTTGAACGACCCTGTAACGAGACATGCATCCCGATCGAAAAGAACCATGCGCATGGCTTTAATATATTATAATTGACCCTTGATGGTGTCAAATGTAACTTTTGAAGGAAGTATTTCAAAGCCAAGTTATGTAGCTATGTACTAGCCAAGCAAAGACCAATCAATGTTTTTATTTTGGTATAGTGCTACATCTGCTAGATAGCCAAAATGTCAAAGCTGCTGAAAATATGATGAAAAGTTTTCTGGCACAAAGCATTGCCCTTCCTGAAGCAGAAAATTAAGAATCGTGACAGTTACCCCGGTATCCCCTATCAACTTTACAGAAAAAGTAATGTAACGATCTCACTCTAAATTTCACATATGCTACCAACACAATAATAATAAATGGGCTAAGCACTTCACACCGGCACACCAGTAACCAGCCTGACGCGCTTTGACTACTATGTGTCCCGCCTAATCCACGAACGAGCTCTGAGCGCTGACAACCGACCACGTCTGAAATGAGAGCATCATGCAGTGCCACGGTAATGGCTGGCGGGGACTTCTGGTCGGATAGAAAACGTTGTTTGATTGGTTTTAGGCTATTTCCTGTGTTGTGGTTAGTTAAATTGATGCTGAGGCTACTTAGCCGGGATTTCCCGCAACTACTTGCTTTGTTACGTTTTTGCACGATGGAGTAGACGGCTACTGATGGTAGTTTTTTAATACAATTTTCGTGGATTGTTGGTTTGGGACGAGCAATACAACAAACTTATTATTAACGGGTGGTATTCTGTTTTATTTTCGTTAGCTGAGTTTTTTATTAAGTTTTAAGCAAGACATGTCTTTTTACTGGCGGCCAATTTCCCGGCACTGGGGTGGGGGGGCATTTCGGCCGACGGGGGGGCATTTCGGCCGACGGGGGGCCGATTGGCCCCCAGTTAACATGTTAAAATGACCTGGGACAGATGCATGCTTCCGAAGTAGTTGTAGATGCAGAAGCGATGGACGTTGATGATCCTCAGCCAGCACAGTCGCTTCAATCGATGCTTTAACAGGCTCTAGATAAGATAAGAGTTCCAGAGCCAGATCACAGTTCAAGTGCATCCAGGCTAAGTCTCTCCAATCCTTCGCTTATGACCAAGGCCATTAGGAAAGAGTTGGAAAACCTGCCTGCCTCTGGAAGAACGGGTATGATAGCTCTGTCCTACAGCTGGCTCAAGGACATAGTCCCTACGAGTGTTGACTCGGAACGTGTGTTTTCAACTGTCGGGAATATCGTCACTAAAGAACGGTCGAGTCTCGGCGACGAAGCCGTTGATGCCCTTTGCTTCCTCAATTCCTACTATCGTGGCAGGTGACTTGTGTGACCAGAACACAATCGGCCGGGTCACAATAGGTAAATACCTCTATTGTAATATGACTAGAAATATAACCAAGAAATATATATTGTCAATATCATTCATATGTCTTTATTTGTTTGGGGGGCAGAACATTTTATTCTGTTTAGTGTCCATATGAATTTTCATGTGCTTTCCGCATGGTGTAAATAGTATGATATGAGTTATCCTTAACGGGAAATATTTACTATGCTGTGAAGAATACGCCACATACGTTATCTAAAGCAGACACTTGTTTTCGACATGTTTATTGAAAAAATTGCCCAATCCCGGGATCCCGGGATATCCCGGGATTGAGGGTCGATGAATCCCGGGATCCCGGGATTGCAAAAATATCCCGGGATTATCATCCCTAGTATCAAGGGACTCTCTGAGCTAGGTCTCAGGGAACCCCCAAGTTTGGTCTCAGGGGGCTCCCCGAGCTTGGTCTCAGGGGCCCTACGAGCTTGGTGTCAGAGGGCCCCTCGAGCTTGGTCTCAGGGAACCCGCGGGCTTGGTCTCAGGGCCCCCGAACTTGGTATCAGGGGGCTCCCCGAGCTTGGTCTCAGGGCCCCTCGAGCTTGGTCTCAGGGGCCCTCCGAGCTTGGTCTCACGGGCCTTCCGAGCTTGGTCTCAGGGACCCCGATAATCGGTATCGAGGGCTCAGGAGTACCGAACATGGATCTCGGGGCCCTAAGCTTGGTCTCAGGGTGTCCCCTGAGCTTGGTCTCAGGGGCTCAAGGCCCTCTCGGGGTGCCCCCGACTTTTGATATCGAGGGACTCATGAGTGAGGCGTGAGCTCTGACCTCATGGGAACCAGAGTTTGGTCTCAGGGGCCCCAGGCTTGGGCTCAGGGCCCGTGATCATCGGCATCGAGGGGCTGCAGGGTACCGGACATTACTCTCGGGGGGCTCGAATATTGGTCTTGGGGCCCCTGAGCTCGGTCTCAGGGGGTCCCAAGCCTGGTCTCAGGGGCCCCCCGAACTTGGTCTCACGGGCCTTTTGATCTTGGTCTCACGGGCCTTTCAATTTTGGTCTCAGGGGCCCCGAGCTTGGTCTCAGGGTCCCCGAGCTTGGTATCAGCGGTCCCCAAGCTTGGTGTCAGGTGGCCCTCCGAGTTTGGTCTCAGGGCCCCGAGCTTGGTCTCAGAGGGCCCCGAGCTAGGTCTCACGGGCCTTCCGAGCTTGGTCTCAGGGGCCCCCGATCATGGTCTCAGGGGCCCCCGATCATCGGTAACGAGGGTTCCGGAGTACTGAATATTGATTTTGGGGGCCCCCTGAGCTTGGTTTCAGGGGCCCCTGGCTTGGTCTCAGGGGACAAACGAGCTTGGTCTCAGGGGCGCCAAGCTTGGTCTCATGGGCCTTTCGATCTTGGTCTCACAGGCCTTCCGATCTTTGTTTCAAGGAGCCCCGAGCTTGGTCTCAGGGGCCCCCGAGCTTGGTCTCAAGGGACAACCGAGCTTGGTCTCAGGGTACTCCCCGAGCTTGGTCTCAGATGCCCCCGAGCTTGGTGTCAGGGGGCCCTCGAGCTGGGTCTCAGGAGGTATCCGAGCTTGGGCTCAGGGTTTCAGTTGTCTCAGTTGGTCTCAGTTGGTCTCAGTTGGTTTCAGGAGTTGGTTTCAGGAGTTAGTTTCAGGAGTTCGTTTCAGGTTCCCCCGAGCTTGGTCCCAGGGGTCAGGGCCCCCTCGGGGTGCCCCCGACTATTGATACCGAGGGACTCATGAGTAAGGCGGCACGAGCATTGGCCTCATGAGACCCAGAGTTTTGTCTCAGGGGCCCTCAGGCTTGGGCTCAGGGTCCCCGAGTATCGGCATCGAGGGGCTCCAGAGTTCCGAGCATTAGTCTTCGGGGGGGAGGCTCCGAATATTGATCTTGGGGACCCCGAGCATCGGTGTCGAGTTTCTCCTGAGAGAAGTGCGAGCATGGGCCTAAGGGTGTCCCTGAGCCTGATCTAAGTGGAACCCCGAGCTTGGTCTTAGAAGCCCCCCGGGCATCAGTATCAAGGGGCTCCGGAGTATTGGTCTCGGGGGAGGCAAGCAATTATCTTAGGGGCCTCCAAATGCTGATCTCGACGGGCCCCCGAAAGTGTGGATACAGTGGTGCAGCCAAGGAGGCCCTAGGTGTCCGTGGACACCCCTTGGGCCAATCTGGGATTCTCTGATTACGGGGCCCCGAGAGTCAGTCTCAGGGGCCTCTAAAGGTTCGTCCTCAAGGCGTCCGGAGTCGGCCTCAGGACCCCTGCCTTGAGAGTCGGTCTCAAGACCCCCGAAAGTAGATTTCAGTGGCCCCCCGGAATGGGTCTCAGGGGGCTCCAAAAGTCGGTCTTAGGGGGGGAGGGCGAGCTAGTCCCAGGGGCCACCAGAGAGTGGGTCTTAGGGCCCGGCGAAAGTCTATTTCAGGGGGCCCCTGAGAGTCAGTCTCAGAGAACCCCAAGAGCCGGTCAAGGGCACCCCGAGAGTCAGTCTTAGGGGACTCTCGAGATTGGGTCTCAGGGATCCCCCTGAGAGTCAGTCTCAGGGGGCCACCCGAGTGTCGGTCTCAGGGGGCCCTCATAATCTCACGGCCGTCTCTCTCAGGAGTCAAAATTTACTTTCAGGTGGCCCCGAGAGTTAATCTGGGGGTCCGAGAGTTGGTCTAATTTGATCCACAGAGTGCTGGTCTCAGGGGCCCCCGAGGGGTAATCTTGAGAGCCCTCGAGATTTAGCCTCTGGCTGTGCCCCTAAGTTTTGGTATAAGCGGCCCCGAGAGTCAATCTCAGGGAGCACCCAAAAGTTACTCTCAGACGGTTCTCGGGAGTCAGTCTCAGGGACACTGAGAGATAAAGGGAATGTGACACCTTTATAACGTGATTTTAACTGAGATAGCCAAGTTGTAAAGCATGCCGGAAAACCCCGTACTTTATATATCATTTGTCTTGAAACTCAAAATTTCCGTAGAGAAAAGCTAAAAACTACCTGAAATGTACCCCTCATGTACCCTTCTTAGCAGCAGGGCACAGACTGTCAGTTTTTGGTGTGACGACATATGTTGACGTCACGATGAGTATCAGCCAATCAAAGCCCTTGAAGCCTATTGAATATGGTAGAGGTTGCCTGATCATGACGTTATCCACAGGCAGGTATCTATTTCTTTCCCTAGAGGAGCGTTTTAAAAATGAAAATATTGAGCTTATTGTACATTTTTTAGAGAAATATTGGACGCTTCAATGATTTTCGGCTAAAAGTTCCCCTAATCACACTAATTTCCAGGATTCGACCAAGGTGCCACATTCCCTTTAATCTTGGGGTTCTGGGAGCAATTCCCAGAGGTGCTCCCGAGTTAGCCTTAGGCCCCTGAGAGCTAATCTGGGACCTACGAGAGTCAGTCTCAGGAACGCCAAAGACTCAGTCTCAGAGGTGCTTCCACCCCCTCCCCCCGTTGTTAGTCTCAGGGGCGCCCCAGAGTAAGTCTGCTGGTTTTGGGGGACGTAAAAACTGATTTTCGGGAAAATTGTTGTTTTCAGGGGTCCCCAGGTACTGGTTTCGGCACCATGTCAAGTGCTAGGCCCCTGAAGATCTCTTCTGGACCCAGGGGACAAGGGGTGGGCGATGGCTATTTGTTCTGGATGGCTTAACGCTGGCACTGCAATACAAGTCCTATACAAAGCCTATCAGAGACCCAAAGTCCAAGGGAAGTACTGGCCTCCCCAACCCCCCGGGATCTCCAACCAATGGCTAGGAAGGAGTAAGTGAGCGGTATCATCAGCAGAATTGTCCACGTAATATGTTTTATACAGGGGCCAAAAAAGTGTTCAGTGTGTCACCATTGAAAATGTCCAACCATAAATGTGTCACCAGCCCAGGCTGAAAAATGTGGCACGTTTTGCATTAGTAGGATATCAATGGATGCTCTTGGATCATCTTAGTTGTTAAAAAATATTACGTGTTCAAATTATAGGAGCCAATTTCGGCGATTTGATCCTTTATAGGTCTGGAGGACAAATGTCGGCTAATTTTTGTCACCTTGCCCACCTTGGGCTGTCACCATTTAGAATGCCAAAATGGTAGGTTTTTCGACCCCTGGTTTTATATAGCATCTGGGGCACGATCCTATATCACTTTTAATGAGCGTCCTTTTTCTTTTCCATTTCTTTTGGATCTTAAAATAAAATCCAGAGATTTCGCTGAGATCCTGGGCTCAATTTTTTTCAAAAATAATATGCCTCGTACAAATGTATATACGCATATTGCGTACCAAATGAAGACAAATTGAAACATGTCGACCAGGCACTATTAACGAAGGAAAGGCAAAAATTAATCTAGTTTTATCAACCATAAGAGCAAATCGAACAGGGAATTTGGCACTTCAGCCGATTTTTAATATAACAGCTGAACACCAATAACTACATTCCTAAATATTCTGAAATAGACAACTTTCAAAAATTTTCTTAGGAAACCAGACAAACAAGGTTGATGATAGAAATTGATGAGCATAATCCCAAAAATAAAAATAGGTATGAAAGGTTGAAAATAACAAGAACAGAGTGAGCCAAGGCGACAGATATCTTGGGCGCCTATTGTCGTGGTAATTTTCTCGTTTACAATATAGCTAGGGTAAGAAAGTAACTGTGGTGAATTCAACAGGGTCTATCCGCGGAATAGACGTTATATAACGCCCGGGACACACTACCATATCTCTTGCATTTTGATTCAATTTTTTCCGTTTCTTGGGAAATTCCCTGACTAAACAGTTAATGGATTCGACACTCGGAAATAATTGGTAATCATTTCCCGTAGATCATTTATTTGCACTCAAAACGACTGACTTTCAATAATTTTATGTCCGATTACTCGAGTGAATTGAGGTAGAGTCAGGTTTAACATCATGCATGCAGCAACATTGAACTTCCCGAAATATGCCACAAAGCTGTTATCATAGCCACGCTGCCATATAGGTATGGACCAGCCTTAATATTTGGTGACCTAAATTTACCAACACTTGGTGGGATCGAGAAAAATCAAGCTATAAACAAAATAAGAACAAACACTCAAAAAGGCACAGCAAAATTCATTTCGTGTCAATGTTATGATGTTAAAATACTATAAAAATATAGGAAATGGGCCCCGGTTACTAAGGGGGTCCCCGGCCTAGGGGTCCCCGACGGTAGTCGGACCCCTCCTTGGCCAAATTCTGGCTACGCCACTGGACCCTCTACCTTTACTGACTTCAATGATATATTGACCGGATTAACAACAATGCACCAACGGTGCCCCCTCGCTCACCCAAAGTGGGCACAGTCCCCGCCCCCTCCCCTGTCATGTCGCATTTGGACGATTGCCCCTGTATCGCACTTGAATTATTCCTCATTCCTCAAAATAGTTCAATGGGACTGGGAACTGCTGGTATCAGCGATAGTGAGCCTCTCTAACAATACCGGGACACATATTTCAACTGGTCAATGTTGTTCCAAAGAAATTTGTGGGAACTAGAAGTTCAAGTGTTTTGCTTCGCGCCCAACCACATCTGATATGTTTAAGTGCATAGACATCGAGGATGCCTAAGATATTGCTGCTATTGACGGAAAAGTATGTAATATGTATTCATAGTATCAAAAGATGGCGGCTCCTCCACGACGCATGCCACCCCAATCAAAGCACACAATGAAATCGCATGAACCAAGTGACAGATATGGTCCACACGAAGCGATTAAATTCCGAATTGACTGTACACACATTTGGCCCATGCGACGCTCCTTGTGACGGATAGCGTGCAACCCGGCGGTAATCGTCCTCAGGTGTGGCCCGCGCTCTTAGCTATCTCATTTGCCGGCCGGCGGTAGTTATCAGACAGCCGCCGCTCCGGACATCCCCCATTAAGTCGCCGTAATCGAGGCAGTGATGGGCCATCGGCCCGGCACGAGCCGCGTGTCACACCCCTCCCCCCCCCCCAGTCGTCACTGGCAGCGCTCACGCGGCCGGGCCAGCGGCGGAGGTGGCGAGGAGGGCGACTGTGCTGGCTCCGGTGAGCTCCAGCGGCGGGTTCAGAAGCCAGCCTGTCGACCTCGAGCGGCTGATGGACTGATTCCGAGATTTCAGGGAAATAACAATATTCGAAGATTCTAGATAAGCGAGATCACCAACCACATTCAAAACTGGAACCAACAGTCTCTTCGCATAAGCTCTCCTCATGACCACTTCAGAACTTCTCCATCCTTCTCTTGCTATTAGCAGTGACACTGCAGTGTTAGTACTAACATCCATGCGTACCCCGCTCTCCCCTGCGTGCCGTCTGCGACAGTCAGCGGTACGCCTGTGACGCAGCCGCACGAGAAATGAACAATTGCTTCACGCTACAGGAGACAGGGAGGGGAGCTGACCAAGGCAGGACGACACAAACTACCCGCGGCCTAACAGAAAAGAAGAGAACAAGATGGTGGACGAGGGAGTGGCACACTCATTAGCACGGGAGTCACGAGATGCGGCGCCGCAGTCCGGTGGGTACGGTCACGACATCCCGGAGCTGCCAATTCCCACACCGTCACGAGATCGCTGTCGCTGCTGATGAGCTGTTGGTGACCAGCTCACGGAAGGTGGGGAGACGCCCTGGAGATAGTGAAGATGGTGAGGAGCCTAAACAAGCTCTGGTCAGGCCGGTCCGTGCCACCGGAAGTGGCGTGAGCTGGTGCTGATGTAGGTATGTATGCAGACGCTCACTCCGCAGCGGTCTTATTCATCTCGACGCGGGCGTTAACCTTTATATCACTGTTACTCCTTCCAACCACTTCTCTTTAGCTGTATATCCAGCCAAAGACTGCATAAGCAAGTTGTAACCCGTAGGCATATGCATGGTCGTCGAACGCGGTGACAGGGTGACCCGGAAGAGTCCTGGCAGGCAAAGTTTCTTCCGCTGATCGAGTTGGAGTAAAAATAATATTATCATATTCGATATAGGTAGACTGCCTCGATACCCCTGTAGGAGGACTTTAAGGCTGCGTTCTTTGAACTATTCCGAGGTGGAATTCCAGGGGTTGTGACGTCGTGATATTCCCCGGATTCCAGCTGTGGAACGTTCTTGAACGAGGCTGGAATGCGGCGTAAGTGGCGATGTGCGACAGTCTCATTATTTATTTTGACTTGTGCACGCGCAAATCTTTCATTTACCTTCATTTAGGTGTTATTATTAGGTTCTGATTATCCTGCAAAAACATATAATGGACCTTTCGAGCAAATAAATATTTAAAGTCCACGAACTTACTGTTACGAAATTCAACCATGGGTGCCGCCATCTTGAGCGGGACTGTTTTTTCTATTCCCACCGTTCCGCGCGGAATGGCGGGAATATTCCACGTGGAATCCCGGGAAAAGTTTCAAAGAACGGCTGTGACGTCACTGTTCCTGGAATTCCAGGCTGGAATATTTCAAAGAATGCACCCTAAGTCGTTGACTTCGCACCTCCCCCTCGTCGTTTTTAGGTCGAGGCTGTCCCGTCCAGTAAAAAAATGCATAAAAAATGCCCAGTAAAAAATCATACATGTATGATGCAGGTTCCCAGGGGCGTCGAATGTGGTGCACCAAATTCAGAATGGGAGGAGGATGGTTCAACAGTCCCTGGCTTTCACTTGTCAGCGCACGTTTTCCTTCTTCCTACTCAGATATGTGCCCTGAATGTGGCATGATCTGGTCCAACAAGCCGTACCAGCATGATACACGAGCTCCACACTCAATAAAACCCATCAACAATCCACTCTATCGATTCCACAATATCGTGTTTAACAGCTTTCGGAGTCATTCTGTGAATTGAAAGCTACAATTCTAAAAAATGATTCAGTTAGCAGAGTTTATATGTAATGTTCGGCCTTGCGATGTTAGCTCTTTTTTCTGGAAAGTGCTCACATCTAAAATGCACGCCTTGGGCACTGAAGAGGCTGTGGACAGAGTGCAATCATCGCAACGGACGAGTACTGCAATGGCCCGGTCTGCATGGCGGACACACGTGTCTGGAGTGAGTGTTGCAGATCTGGCAGGGACTGCAGGAGGCCGTCACCCAGCCAGATAGGCCTGTCGACGTGTATACCTACCGACGGCGCCGAGTCAGCCGCGCGTGCCCGCTAAGCCGGCCGGCCGACGGCGTTTGCACAGTTCACGTGCAGACAAGCAGTGGGATCCGCAGCGCCAGCTGACAAATCCCTGCGGCTCTGCAGCAAATCCTCCGGCCGGAGCCAGTTCCCACCAGCAACAGCTTGATAAGGGAACTCTAGTGACTCGTTGTTCTAGCGGCAAGGCAAAGTTACGGAGGAACTCCTCCAGTCCTAGCCGTTTGAGCTTATTGTTCGATTCAACGTCCACCGTCCCAGGTGTGCTCACACCTTTCTGTCATGTCAAAGAAATTTGGTGGAGCATAGGCACTGGCGGACCCAGGGTGGAGGAAAAGGCCCGAATCCCCAATTTTAAAGGCCCAAATCCCCCAACACAAGGAGTCAAAGCTAATTTCATGGGGTAGAGGGGGAGGGGGGATAAAAAATGCATTGTATTTCTTATGGACAACCCCTCTACAGAGGATTGCAGATGGATGGCAGAACGGCTTTTCAGCGATGACAAAGATAGCTTAAGCTTTTTACCTTGACAGAAGCTAGAAAATGCATTGAACCATTATACTGGAAATTGTCATAAGGAATTGCCCCGTTTTGGAAAGAATTCAAAGTTCGCGTTAGGTCTCCGTAATTAGGGTAATTTTCCCTTACTGAAATTCGTCTTACAAATTATCGGAATGGGAAATAGATTTTTTCTTCAAATAAGTCATATGTCAATCTGTGATCTCCTGGATCTTGTCCGCGATCCGTGAGCTTTGTTTTAAATGATACCTTTTATGGTTTTTTGTGTCAGGTGATTTCAAATGGACGACCTGGTACTGGAAATTGTGTGGTTGCGCGTCTTAGCAACCATATGTTGTCACTAGTGCAGTTTACAAGGTAATCTAAAAAGGCGCGGCACGGCAAGGTAAAGCCAGTCACATGTGTCGGCGATGCCAGCAATGATGCTTTTTGGTTCAAGTGGTACACTGAGAGAAAAATTGATTCCTTTTGGATAAACTGAGTCGGTGCTGAAAGCGAGTCTGGATTCTGGTGTCAAACTCGGTTGGAATCAGGCAGAATCAGGCTCATTGCATTCCTGTCGCAGACTCAGTGTAATCTCTTGGACTAGATTGAATCTAGCACGTAGTGTTTTCTGAAGCTCATAGAATGATCACCGTAAGCTAGGGAATAAAATGTCTGATGACTGGTTTCAAACGATTCTTCACTCGGTATAGAAAAACTCCATGGCATCAATATATTCCATCAGCAAAATTATCATGGAATTATTAAATTCCAGCTCTCCACAAAACATGGATTAGAAAAATATGCCCCTCCACTCAACACGGCAACTGAATTCGATGCAAGCCTCGAACGAAACCGCCTCTTTTGAGTCTGCATTTGGCATAAAATTAGTATATTAGCAAAACTGATGCTGGTATAATTTTAGTCTGTGTGGCATACTTTGAGTCGCGCCTGGACTTCAATTGGGTTCACTGAACGTTCCTCGTCAGTCTTCGTGTTTTTTCTTAACCCTTGCCCCCGTGGGCGGGTACGAACCACCTTCGCCCTGGTGGGGGGCTAAAAAAGACCCCCACGATCTCAAAAAGTAAGAGAGCTATAAAAAAATCGGAAAACGGCAATCGAAAGCTCTTGAAAAATGATATCGAAAATAATTTTTGGCCATTTTTCTTGTCAGGTCAATATCAGGGCCAGCAGAGGTCAAAATAGTTCAAAATCGGTGATATGAGGTGAACTAAGAAAACCTCATATATCTCAGAAACTATGATAGCTAGAAACATTTTTTAACACCATTCGAAAGCTCTTGAGCTGCTCTTTTATTACAGTGGCATTAATTTTCGTCTCAGGTCAAAGCCTACGGAGCTGCAGGTCACTGAATATTGGGCATATTTTTGGGAATGTCCATAGCCACCCATGCATAAGGGCGTTTCCTTTTTCGCTAATAACTTCCAAACCAAACAAGATACAGCCATAGATGATGCACCATTCCAATCCTCTCGTCAATACAAATCGAAGGATATATAATATTTTATGCCAGGTCAAATTTAAGAATTTGACCTGACACAGGTCAATGGTCTGACCCAACTTGACCTGGTATAGTCATGATGTATATCATTTGACTTCCAGTGACTATACAAACACTTTTGTGACAAAATAAAAGCTCTATCGTAGTTTATTCAAAATTTATAGAGTAAAACACCAAAAAATAATTATTTGACCTAAGGTGACCTTTTAAAGTTCACAAGTAAAATTTTTGGCATCAACTTCAGAAATGGGCTAAGAGCAAGACGTAAACGATGTTTGAAGTTGATTCAATCCACACTTACTGAGAAAAGCTCATTTCGTGATTTTCCCCATGTATTTACAATGGGGAGGTCATGCTCTGCACATGACCTTAGGTCACCAATATAAAAAAATCTCGGAACATATGTTGTAGCTCGTGGTGGGCCCAATATGTGGTATGAGTTTCAACTTGATCGATTAAACCTCCTTTAAGTTATGCGGCCCTAAGCATTTTTTGAGGTGAGGTCACTTCACCTGGCCTGGTGACCTGACCTGATATGACCTTGAACTAAATTTTTCAGGAAATATGTAAAAAGTATGGAGGAACATGTATACTAAGTTTGGCGGCGCTGCGCAACGCCGTTTTTTGTCACTTCGGAAAAGCCCGAGGGGTGGTCTAAAAGACCCCCACCCGGGCGAAGGCTAAATTAAAGCTTTCTGTAAAGATGTCACTTATATTGTTGTTGTGGCCTTGCTATAACATTAACTTTGTTTAATGATAATGAGGGCAATCCACTTTGTTTAACGCAGTCTACTTCAGCCTCCAGAAAAGATAACATAATCATAACCTTGTATTAGGACACAAACATTAAACAACAATAACGTTCACCGTTTTTCGGACTCACATGAAATGCCTTTAATGAACAGTATTCTCCCATATCGCCCAGGAGCGGTCCAGGCTTACACTTCAAGCACATGCCGCTGTCATCAGAGATAGCAGCCCTCGTTTACTTTGGATATATAGAGATAATTGTAGACACGTTTGCTTCAAAGTATCCCGTCATGGCTGAGAAAATCTCATTCTGTACACGAATCTCATAGGCTCATTATATCTCATATCTCATAAGCTCATAAGCATACGAATGGAAAATCTTATTGTACAGAATGAGACTCACCTCTGTCCAGAGATGGACGTGCGTTCAGAGGCTCCTGTGAAAATCCTCCCAATCTTTGTTAAAGGGAATGTGGCACTTTGGTCGAATCCTGGAATTTAGTGTTATTAGGCGTACTTTTAGTCAAAAATAATGAAACCATTCACGATTTCTCTGAAAAATGTACAATAAGCTCAATATTTGGTTTTTAAAAATACTCTTCCAGAAAAAGAAATAAATATCAGCCTGTGGATGATGTCACGATCTGGCAACCACTACCATACTTGAAACGCTTCAAGGGCTTCGATTGTCTGAGGCTCATCGTGACGTCCGCATATGTCGTCACACCAGTAGCTCACAACAATGGCCGCCGGCGACGGGGGCTGAGGGGGCTGGTGTCAGGTAGGTTTTAGCTTTTTTCTACGGAAATATCGAGTTCCAAGACAAATGAAATATGGAGTACCGGGTTTTCCGACCTGCTTTACAACTTGGCTATCTCAGGTAAAATCACGTTATGAAGGTGCCACATTCCCTTTAAGCGCTTCTAATATGCGCTCAAAGTGAGCTGAAAACGATTTTTAGGACACGTGGGTGACTGTATCCAACAGTAACATATGCAGGGGCGTAGCCAGGATTTCGCCCAGGGAGGGGCGGCGCCCCAAAAAGGGCCCCTGAGACAGCACCAAAAGGGCCCTGATGGGTAAAAAGGGCCCTGCTTGTTGCAGAATAGAGTGCTCAAGAGGGCTTAACCCTTGCCCCGGTGGCGGGTACGAGCCACCTTCGCCATGGTGGGGGGGCTAAAAAGACCCCCCCACGATCTCAAAAACTAAGAGAGCTAGAAAAAAGCGGAAAACGGCAATCGAAAGCTCTTCGAAAATGATATCGAAAATACTTCGGTCATTTTTCTTGTCAGGTCAATATCAAGGTCACCAGAGGTCAAAATAGGTCAAAATCGCTAATATGAGGTGTACTAAGAAAACCTCCTATATCTCAGAAACTATGATAGCTAGAAACATTTTTCTGACACCATTCGAAAGCTCTTGAGATGCGCTTTCATTACAGTGGCATCCATTTTCGTGTCAGGTCAAAGCCTAGGGAGCTACAGGTCACTAAATATTGGGCATATTCTTGGGAATGTCCATAGCCACCCATGCATAAGGGCGTTTACTTTTTCGCTAATAGCTTCCAAACCAAACAAGATACAGCCATAGTTTATGCACCATTGCAATCCTCTCGTCAATACGAATCGAATGATATATGATATTGCTATGCCAGGTCAAATTTCAGAATTTGACCTGACCCAGGTCAACGGTCTGACCCAACTTGACCTGGTATAGTCATGATGTATATCATTCGACTTCCAGTGACTATACAAACACTTTGGTGACAAAATAAAAGCTCTATCTTAGTTTATTCAAAATTTATAGAGAAAAACACCAAAAAATGCTTATTTGACCTAAGGTGACCTTTTAAAGGTCACAAGTCAAAAAGTTTGCTATCAGCTTCAGAAATGGGCTAAGAGCAAGTCGCAACCGATGTTTGAAGTTGATTCCATCCATACTTACTGAGAAAAGCTCATTTCGTGATTTTCCCCATGCATTGTCAATGGGGAGGTCATGCTCTGCACATGACCTTAGGTCACCAATATCAAAAATCCCGGAACAAATGTTGTAGCTCCTGGTGGGCCCAATATGTGGTATGAGTTTCATCTTGATCGATTAACCCTTCTTTTAGTTATGCCGTCCTAAGTATTTTTTGAGGTGAGGTCACTTCACCTGACCTGGTGACCTGACCTGATATGACCTTGAGCCAAAATTTTCAGGAAAGATGTAAAAATGATGAAGGAACAGCTAGACCAAGTTTGGCGGCGCTGCGCGCCGCCGTTTTTTTTGGTCACTTTGGAAAAACCCGAGGGGGGTCTAAAAAGACCCCCCCACCCGGGCGAAGGTTAAGAGGGCCCTGTCTGGTATGGAATTTCAAATTTGGCCACAGAGCATAGTGCGGGCGTGCCGCGCTTCGCGCGGCCCGTGTCCTCAAAGGGGGGGGCTGTCCCTGCCACCCCCCTTGGCTACGCCCCTGAACAGATGCTTCTCACTACTTCATCAACTTTGCATAGCAAAGGCTGTTCTGCACGGCCAAACTTGGGGCTTCAGTGCATGTTGTCGTCCTCTAGCTGACACACATGGACTCCTGGTTTTGGCCACCAGTACAATGAATGCCTAAACCGTCGCAGCCCCAGTATGCTTCTTCGCTTTCACTAGCTCTCAGTGGAGTCTGTCGGTCATCAGACTCAGCTTTAGCTTCTCCTTTTGATCCGTTATCACCGCTAGGTCTGTCGATGTGGCTTCTCCCGTAAACTATCCCAAATGCAGAGAGGCTTGTTCAGGCCCCTCAGGTCAAAACCTGAGTTGGATCGATGTAGAAGCACGTGCCAACGTAAAGTGAAAAGGGTCAGCTATTCCTCTCAAATCTCGCTCGGATCACGACGCCAGAGCTTTGTGACCAGCTCTGCCTGCAATGGCAGGAACACTGAAGATGGCGCGAAACGGCGAGTAAGTTTCTCAATCGCGGGTCGGAGCACGCGCACACAATCTCCGGATACGCTTTGACGTGGGATCAAAATCCACTGAGGATTCGAATGATTCTGCAGCTAAAGCTCCCGTATTCCTGGTTATTTCTGGTGACAGAATAACCTCTTGGCGTTTTTAGGGCACTATGGTACCCATCTACTAAAATAGCTCTAGATGCCTGGATTTTACTGGTACAGTTCTCTCAGAAGAAAATGTGACGTCACAACCAATTGGCTTTCATACTTCACAAAAATTTCAAGGGCAGCGCGTGGCGCGCGAATCTGCGAGCAGTGACATCATGGCGGGGCGGCGACGCGCGAGGAAGAGCGGTGAGTAGTTAAAGAAAAACTCATTTAGGTCGTAAACTGTGCCATGCTTTGTCGTAAAGCTATGTAAAATTGAAGTTTATATATAATCGCAAGTTTATACAAAAAATCATCTTCTGGGCTTTTGTATTTGCTAATTGGAGACCACTTAATCAGAGTGGACATTATAGTACCCAAAGGGCTTTTAGCACTTGTGTATCACACGGAAATTATAATTGTCGAAATAGAATATATTTTAGGTGCTGATTTCATTTTCTTTTGATGTAGAGATGTCTTACTGCTTATCTTACATTATTTTTTAACGTAATATTTAGGAATTAACCATTTCCCTGATGCTGTGGGTACCATAGTGACCACTGGTTCTTTGTCACTTCACAGCAGGGGTACTATAGTACCCAAAGGTGTGTTCTGACGTGTACTTTATGGTCACTATAGTGGCATTTGGGGACTTGGCACTTTAGAAAGATCCGTGTAAAGAGTTCTGTTTTCACTATCTGAAATGTTTGAAAATTTCACCTGACGATATATTCATGCCAGGTATCAAACACAGTATTTATTTTTCGTAATATTAGACACCTACCTGTTTAGCCAGGAGCCATAAAAGATCAGAAACGGATTTTATTCTAACAATTTTGCCACTCTTATCGTAGGTTTATCGTCAAAATCGTTGAATCTTTTTATTTATTTTGAAGTAGAATTCAGGGGCGGATCCAGAGGGTGGGGGGTGGGGGAGGGAAAAAGGCACCGCACCACCCAGCCACCAAAATATCACCAATTTCATAAAACCAATAGGTTTTCCATGATTTTGGGGCCCCGCTTTCCCCCCTCAAACCATCAGTCTGTATTTGACCCTGCTAGTTTTACAATTACCGACTTATTCACCACGTTATTTTTCCTGCTCCTAATCCTGATCAATTTTCCCATGTAAAGGTATTCTCCACACTGGAAGCGACATAGTGAGCTGCCTCCAGTCCTTGGATGATGCTGACCTTGATGTCACCATTGATGAGGATTCATCCGGCGAAGAGTTCACCCCAGATTTGAAGCAACTTGCAAAAGCGGGGAAGAATGCCACATCATGCAGCTCAAGCGAGGACGAAGAAGATGTTCCTGCTGCCTCATCATCTGTCGAGGTATCCAACTCGGCTTTCAGGTCACTGCCCTCTAGTCCAGTATCGGAAGCGCCCACACGACGCACTTACTACAAAAAATGGACACATTTACTCCCATCCAACATCCACACAGTGTTTCAGGGGAGGGTGATAGCGCAAGGTCCAACAGCGGGGTCACTTTGCCTCCATCTTCGGCGTCTCCAATGGACTGCTTCAATGTCTTCATCCCGAATGAAACGTTCTGAGACATCGCAGACATCTCCAACCAGAGTGCCGTGAGGGAAACGGGCAAAAGCCTGCTTTTAAAAGCCAGTGAGTGCATGAAGTTCTTTGGTGCCCATCTCATGATGTCCACCCTCAGGCTGCCATGGATGCGCTCTTACTGGGCGCGCGAAACCCGGGTAGCAGTAATTGCAGATGCCTTCACTCGTGTCCGCTTCCACCAGCTGCGGAATCATTTGAAGATCGTTGTGGATGATGATGTGCCCAAAGAAGACCGGGAAAACGATCGCTTGTGGAAGATTCGACCTTTTATAGAGAGGATTCGGCAAGGCTGTCTCAAGATCCAGCGCCCGGACAAGGTCTGTATAGACGAACAGATGATACCATTCACGGGGAAGACGGGACTCAAACAGTATGTGCCAGGAAAGCCGAATCCTGAAGGACTGAAAAACTTCGTTCTGGCTGCACACGATGGAATGGTCCTGGATTTTGAAGTCTACCAGGGCAAGAAGCTTGATGACGGGGTGAAAGACGGTAAGCCCTGGCTACTCGGGGAGTCGGTTGTTGTCCGTCTGACCAGGAGTCTGCCCCCGGGAACTTCCGTCTTCTTCGACCGGTACTTCACAACAACGAAGCTGATGGAACACCTGGTGTCGAAGAATCTGCATGGAACAGGCACAGTTAAGAAGACTTATGTTCCAAAAGAGGCAGGGTTAATGACAGAGAAAGAGCTGCTAAAACAGAAACGCGGCTTCTCGCAAAGTGCGATCCGAAGTGACTCAGTCGTGGCTGTCACGGTGTGGCAGGACAAAAGGGCGATCTACATGGCCTCAACTGAGCACGCTGTGGAGCCAACTGACGTAGTGTCACGCTACCAGAAGAAGACACGCTCCTACATCGACGTTACCCGCCCTGCTATAGTGCGGGAGTACAATGTCAGCATGGGCGGGGTCGACCTCAGCGATCGTATGATTGCTCTCTACCGGACATCCGCCAAGACAAAGAAATGGACTGTGAAGACAATCCTACACTTTGTAGATCTCGCCGCCGTCAACGCCTGGATACTCCATCGAAGGGGACGCGATGATCGATGGAAGTTCCTCGACTTCAAGTACGCTCTCGCGAAAGAGCTGCTCTCGGGCTATGATGCCCAGTGTTCTGATCCGAGTTCGTCAGAAACGGAAGAAGATAGTCCGCAGCTTTCAAAGCGAGCTCGTGTGTCGGCAATGCCGTCACCGTCCGTTGTCGCTTCTGGAAAACATCTCCGCGATGCCACGTGAGGAAGGACTTCAAGAGATGTAGATTACCGGGGTGCAGCAAGAAGACCGGAACGGAGTGCCGCTCCTGTGGCATCTACCTGTGTTGTCGCCCAGATCGGGACTGTTACTACAGGTTCCACCAGCAGAGGAAGAACACACCATGAGGCTAGGGAATAGCGGAAGTGTGTCCCAGAAGCTGATTAGAGAGGGCTTTTATTTCTGCCCAGATCGAGAATGTTACTACAGGTTCCACCAGAGGTAGAACACAACATGATGCTAGGGAATAGCAGAAGTGTGTCCCAGAAACTGATTAGAGTGGGCTTTTGTTTCTATCTGTCCTATCCTCAATACATGGTTGCGATGTCAAACATTTATTTTCTTTCTGAAACGAGTTTGGAAACAAGTTGCTTGCTGCATACGCGGATACGGGGCAAAGGAGCACGTACCCCCTGATGGACCCTCGGCGCGCCCTGAAATAGTCACTGTGCCCCCCTTGAAAGGTCGATGGCGCACCCCTGAAATTTCACTTCCCACCTCTCCTACCCCCGTCAGGAGGAGAAAATCGGTGCCCATCGATAGGATTTGGCGCCCACCTGATAGGTTTTCCGGCCAAAAGTGGCGCCCCTTTGATCCGGATGGCGCCCCCTGGTAAGGTGCCCCCCCCCCGTTTGGTAATCCTGGATAAGCCTATGGTTTGCTGGAAGTATGGAATAATACGTGTAATATTTATATGTCTCCAAAAATTTTTGGGCACCATAGTGCCCATGGTATTGCGCATGCGCAGTAACCTTGGGAAAAACTTGGATCACATTAACCCGCGCCCCACCGGGGGTCCGGCGCCACCTTCGCCCCACCGGGGGGCATCGATGGCCCCCCCCCTCTAACTCCGAAAATATGGGTGTTAGCGCAAATCTGCAAAGTGCAATAGAAAGCTCGCGTGAATTCAGTAAGAAATTACTTCGCATGTTTTAGTGCTCAGGTCAATGGTTTGACCTCCAGAGGTCAAATTAGGTCAAGATCGGCTATTTTCACTCAAATATGCAATGATTAAGCAAACTGGGCATAACTCTTATGTCATTAGAGCTATTGAGGCCTGGTAAAGTACATTTGATAGCAAATTGCCAGTACTTTTTCCGCTATGTGGAACGTAAAGACCTCCCGCCAGTGGTTTGACCGCCAGAGGTCACCTCGTGACCTAATATGACCTGAGGTCACGAAAGGTCAAAAAGTGACCTTGCCGTATATCAAATGAGAGCCAGTGACAAGACAAACACGATGGTGTTTGTTTCACCGCTCTAGCTCAATTAGGTCAAAAGTTATTGTCAAAATACTGTTTTTGACCTCTGGTGACCTTGGATGACCTTGGAAAAGTCAAAGGGCAAATATGACCCCTGGGATCCGTGAAAGGGTGTCCAAAAACGTTGTTCTGAGCAGTCTGAGTATTTGCAATCATTTTTGTGGCTTTTATATCATGAAATAGCTTTTCCCCATGCTTTTCCAATGGGAGAGGTCGCCTCGTGACCTGACCTCAGGGCACGAAATCGAAAAATCCCGGATATACACCTTGTAGATCCTGGAGGGGTCATGAAGTGTAGGAAGTTTCAAATCGATCGACTTTGAAATGTAGCTCTTACAGAGCTCTAAAGGTGAAGTGAGGTGACCTTGGTTGACCTTGTCTGGTGACCTGACCTTGGGTGACCCGGGGTAAAAAATTTCAGGGATGATGGAAAAATGATGCAGTGAGAGGTAGAGCCCTCAACAGCGGTGCTGCGCCTCGTCGTTTTTCTGCTATCCCGGAAAAACCTTAGGGGGGCCATCGATGGCCTTCCCGGTGGGGCGAGGGTTAATGATGCTTTGGGACCCAAAGATGACTTCATACAAACTTGCATATAAATCGGACCAATGACAGAAGCGGGGACCTCAAGAGGATGTATTGATTCCTAGTATAATATGAAACTTTGAAGAGGATATTAATAACTTTGAATTTCGCGGCTAGAATAGGTCGAGCACCTATGGTAAAATGACGCTTTGTGGAATAAAAAATCCCACTTGCAACACCATATTGGTATCTTATTAAGCTTCTTCCCACTATGTTTGGAAGCCCAGAATCATTTTAAGCTGTCAAGGCCTACATAAACACTTCCTGTGCTGGAATTATGCTGAGAAGAGGGTCTGATGAGAGCAATTAAGCTCAAATGTTCCTTGAATAAGGTTTCATAGCATCATTTTATGTCCGAGCAGACCGTGATTCCGGATTAGACAGAGCACATAGGAATACAAATTTCTCTCAGTGTAAGATAGGGCTACAGCGCGAATAACTGTAACTTCTTTCTGGCACTAACCTGCATTCTTTAAGAAAACAGAGTTATCTCAATACACCCCTGCATTCCTCACTGAATGCGCACTTGGGTTGGTTCGGTTTGACGCGTCCAGGCCAGGCGCTATCCCAGCGAAGAATCTATAGGAGTATTGAAACAACACTGTATTTTGTGTGTTTTTTCAAAGAACGCGCGTTGTTGTCAGAGAAAAGTTTGCGCTTTTCTTACTGTAGCTTTATATTATCACTTAACCTCAACACATTATTTTGTTCCAGCCCCGTACCCCTGGTATCGCCAGCACTTTTGCCCTGACACCCCTGGCACAACAGAGCACAGAGAGACACCACAGGTGCCTGTCTGCCCTGCTGTGCCGTGTCTGTTAAATTTCCGTGTTAAACTGCACTGCTGCTGCTTAGCAGACGCAAACTGGTAGATACTCCCACCAAACTCTAATTAAGAGATACATTTTGTAACCCGTGCAATACTTGAGCGGCATTAAATTCACCAGACCACTGATCTCTACAGGAAGAAGTACGCCGTTGTCCAGCCGATGGGTGGTCGCCCGGCGGTCAGGCCACCCTTGCCCCTTTGACCTCGGTGTCGGGAATATGGTGCAATCACGTGGTTCGGCTCCACCCAGCTGCGTTAGGCCGTCGGCCCGGGTGGCTGGACACGTGCCAGCCGGACTACCACCGCCAGCCGACCCGGACGGGAACGCGGCGGCCGGAGCTCTTCAACTCCGGCTCTGACGTCAACGCCGGCCTCAGGCTCCAGCCGTTTGTCGAGAGAGCGATTTACTGGACTTGTTTTCAAACGCTGAACTCAAACCGTGTTCAGAATCGGGTGTTGCAGATACGAAAAGCAGTTCCAAGTTTAGGATGTAAAATGAATGACGAACGGCAGGAAGGTGGATTATTTTTCGCGGGAAAATATATTAGTGTTTCGTACATAGTGATGTTTGTGTCATTCTATGGAGCAAGTCTACAATTCGTTGCTTGCTAGCTTCTTTTACTGCTTTTGTTGATGGGTGAAAAATATTTTAACTAGTTTGGCACATGATGTGGTTTCCGAGATCAAAATATTGAAGCTTTCACCTAAGCTAAATACGACATTATGGTTTAATTTGAGAAAAAAAGAAATAGTGTGAAGTGTTGGCAAAGACACCAATCGCTTTTCCCAAAACTGTTTTAGTTCTGCCTCCGATTTTGCACTACGTGCTGCATGGTATTCACCAATACGTGAAAGGCAACTGGATGGGATGGCTGGGGACGGTTAAAGCCTGCTTCAAATGGGGCAAATGTTTTTTTAGGATACATGTTAAAATTATTATTTTTGATAAATTGTGTTGTTTTCATAATTTTTAACGGCCAAAGCAGAATTACTTCCAGAAGAATAAGCTTCATTTGATATAATGCTCGTTATATGTCTGTGTTTGCTCTAATCCTCGTCAGCTTATCCCAAATTCCTAGCAAATTATAAAGGCTGCTGCAACCAGACCTCATCAAAGCTTGCCTTACTTTGTAGACTAGACCTAATGTTAACAGTTTCATATGGTGCACGGACAGTGCGCGAAAAAAAAACAGATTACTGCCGTGAAAAGTCTCGAGATTGACATGTGATTATTCTCGGAGACCGATGCAGGATACCACGGTGTGCTGTTCATTCTCCACCTTGCCGCTATACGTCTCAGAGAAGAGCCCATGCATTGGCAAATGCTCTTCAAGATTGTTTTGTGTTCTCATGCACTTCCGGGGGACCTTTTGAGCATGGATTACGGTGAACGTATCAGCTTGCTTTCCCATAATTGTATGAAATTTTCCAAAGTTGGGAAACGTGGTTTTCTGCTTGTTTGGAACCAGTAGGCCTCCGAGCCACTTTCGCCCTGGTGGGGGGGGTGTTTGAACACCCCCTCGAACTCGACCCGTAGCGGGATGGCAAAAAACACGACTGCTGGTGAATAGCTCATAAAAATTCATGAGGAAAATATATGAGTCACTTTTTGCCTCAGTTCAATATTGGGGTCATGACTAGTCAAGGAAAGTGGGATTGTGAGTAAAGTTTTTGGGCTCTAGCGTCTGACATAGTTGATTTAGAATCATTTTGGGTACCATTCGGTTCCTCTCGTCACGGCGAATCGAATGATGTATAATATGACCATACTAGGTCAAAATACAAAAATGAACTGACCTCAGCTCAGGTCAAGGTCACTTTTTAACCTAGCATAGTCAATATGCATATCAATCGACTCGCAATAACAAATCAAACGCTAGCGGCACGAAAAACGGCGGCGCGAAACTCCGCCGTACTTGGCTAACCTTATCCTTGATCAACTCCGCAACTTCTCTACAAAAAAGTTAAGATTAGGTCATCTCAGGCTAGGTCCACAGTGCAGGTCAAGTGACCTCACCTCCAGAATTATCTAAGGTGGTATAAATAAGAAAAGGGTGAATCTATAAAATTGAAACTCATTCCACATAATGGGCCCACTGAGTACTACAAAATATGATTCAAGATTCTGCATATGGATGACCTAGGGTCAGGTATTTATCACGCCTTCTCCATGGAAAATGCATGGGGAAAACGGAAATTGACCAAAAAATACATTTCTATAGATATCACTTGGACTACCTTTGTATTCCCCAAATGATGGTATCCTAAGCCTCTTAATAAATTAATGTTACAAGTTTGGACCTGTGACTTCTGAGAGGTCATGTGCGACTACTTAGGCGGGTTTCCGACTTGGGCCAATAACTTCGCAGGAAATGATAATAAAGCTTTTATTTTGATACCATTACGTTTGTATTGATATTGAAAATCGATTGATATGTATATGGGCTATGCTTGGTTAGATGGTGAACTTGACCTGACCTGAGGTCAGGCCATTTTTATGTTTTGATCTAGTATAGTCATATTATACATATTCGATTCACTGTAACGAGAGGAAGTGAATAGTGCCTAACAATGATTCCAACTCAACTCTGTCAGACCCTTAAGCCCTGAAACTCTTCTCTTACATGCTGCCTTCTTTGACCTGTCATGACCTCAATATTGACCTGAGCCAAAAAGTGATTGATGTAGTTCTTCATGAATTTGTTTGGACCATCCACCAGCGTCCGCATTTTTCGTTATCCTGCCCAGGAGCTGAGTTCGAAGGGTGTTTGAACCCCCTCCCTCCCCTACCAGGGCGAAGGTGGCTCGGAGAACGACCAAGAAAAGGCCATAAAAGAAGTAAGGAGCAAACAATGTTCCCCAGTGCAAAAGAAAACTTTTCCCCAAACAAAAATATTCCCCGATTACCACATTAAGCTTCCTGCCACAGTCCTCAGATTGCGGCGGCGAGGTGGGGGGGGTAGTCGGGTTTAAATAATTCTGTTGACAAAACGCTTGTCCTCGGGGGCTTAAAAATTTCTGGAAATTTGTGACTTTTCACTGTCTGCAAATATTGGTTGCAAAACTCTACAGTATTTTCCCTATTGGGCTGAAAGAGAAAAAGCTTACAAAAGGCAAAGGTCCCCATTTTCTTTGCCACCTCCTCTCCCCCGTATTCTGTCCACAGGTGTGCAGCAAAAAAACTTCACAGAACATTGAGCTGGCTCAAAGACCACCTTCCATTCTTGTGTGCGAGCCACAAATTCTCAGCTGAGAACAAAGCTTGTGGCTCTCGGCTGAGATTTCCGAGAGTATCTTTCATTCTCATATCGTTCTCGTGGGAGAGTTTAGATAAGTCTTAGGTGAGAATGACAGTGTATCTTAGGAATCTCAACCGATTTTCCTAAGCTTTTGTTCTCAGCGAGGAATATGTGGCTCTCGGGCAAAAACAGAAGATGGTCTTTGAGCCAGATCAATATTCTTAAATATTTGTCCGTGAGTATATAGACTTGAATTTAGCGTCTGACGTTAATGCTTGCTGGTGATAACACCAGGGAAATGTAACATCAATTTAAGTTTCTAAAAAATAGGAAGGGAAAATAAATATTTTGGGAGAACCGAACGGTATCGAAGGGGGCTACTTGTTCGGTAGATTGCACGAGACGCCATGGGACGGGAAACATTTAATGAGACAGAATAGAACGGACGCTAACCTCCATCACCAGGCGTGCCCCAAACTAATACCACTCTCCTATGTTACTGAAGGCTGGAAGGGGATGGTTGACCTAGTAGATAGCATCTCTGTCTTCTAAGCCACTGGTCCAGAGTTCAAGTCCCGGCGGAGCCTTTGAATAAGTCGTTATGATGCCCCTAATTCCTCCCAACATGTTGGGAGGGATTATTTGTCACTCTGCAGAGTGACAATTGGCGACGCCGTATGACCTTGGCTGTTGGTGAGTCATTAGGCCCCAACAATTATTACTTAAGACTGGAACATGGCTTACCCAGCACTCTCTCTCTCTTTATGATTATAATGGTTAGGCTTAGATGAAACCACAAGTATGCAGGAGACATCATGCCATTTATCAAAATTCCAAAGTACCCTTGTACTTGAGAACGTCTCGGGAGACGGAGCTTAATTAAACTACACAGAGGAAGGCCCCAGAAACCGGTTTTGTTACAGTTTTATTAGTAGTTTATGAGGAGGAAAATAGCCTTGATCTGCTGGAAAATCATGTTTTTGCTGAAAACGCATGCCTTTAAGCTACTCTTGAATCAAAGCATTGCATGATTTTGGAGGTAATTAGTCAGTTGCCGGTGCAATATTTCATCTTGTAGCCAGTACATCCACGTTGCGGTATATCATCATGACTCGCCAGCAGCGGTAGTGTTCATGGTTCATGGAACCATGAACAAAGTGTTCATGGAAAACTGCACTTTCACCTTGCAATTATACTGTTAATCCGATTTACAATAGGATTAGGTGCATTGAATGTGGATTCACCTATGTCTTGCAGAATTTTGAAGTGTCACAAACATATATTTTCCCCGTCTCGAATTTGTTAAGATTCGTTACAAACTCGTTGAGTCGATGTACAAGACAAAACCATCACTAGAACGCTATATTCTAAAACATTCGAGTGGCAAGTACTGTATTTTTTAGAAGGGGCCCTCCAACAAAAAACCATATTACACCTGATTGTGGCTACCAGGTCATGTGAGCAGCCAGAAACACGCAACTTGCCAAAGGAACCAAAAAATGCTAACCTAATTTCGTGCCAATGGCAGCTGTAAGGTGAAGCTTACATGTGCCGGAGAGACTGACAGAAAATTCAACACAAAAATAACAAGAATACGATAAAGACGCGAAAGAAAACATAGACAAAAGAAGGATATAAAGAAAGAAAGTGCGTCGAAGATAATACATTATTTGGGAATTAAATTGAACATCATGGAATTGAAGGTGAAAGGAAGAAAATTGTTAAATCGAAGGCTAAAGGGATACAAACACGAAGAACGTTTATGGTATCCTTCGAGTTCTCACACCTCAAGTGTGTTTGCAATTGTATGCCCGCGGGTATAATCCCATTTTCCTTTATTCTCACCGATCATCATTCTAGTATCGTCTCCTTACCCCGCTTGGAGATGAAGACATCAGCATACAGCGACCATCTGTAGCTGTGCTCTGGCCTTTTTGCGCTAAATTTAGGAACGGCGGGCACCACCAGATGGAGCTAGCGATAGATTTCGCCTGCATTTAAGCAGTCTATTTTTATCTGAGGCTTCGTTCCTTGTTAGACAATGTACCAGCAGGCGAGGCACAGACTGTTCGAGCGGCGTGTGCGCGCCGGCACAGTATGTCGCCTGGGTGCCCGATATGTTCAGCGGCACAGTATGTCGCCTGGGTGCCCGATATGTTCAGCGGCACAGTATGTCGCCTGGGTGCCCGATATGTTCAGCGGCACAGTATGTCGCCTGGGTGCCCGATATGTTCAGCGGCACAGTATGTCGCCTGGGTGCCCGATATGTTCAGCGGCACAGTATGTCGCCTGGGTGCCCGATATGTTCAGCGGCACAGTTTAGCCGCAGGTCAGGTCAGGCAGAATAGAGCAGCAACACGCGCAGTAACAGTTTGAAACAAGGTAGGAAAAACAAAGTCACGTGATCCAAATTCAAAATAGCTATTTCCATAGAGATCTACTATAGCTATGCTACTATACCTACCATGATATAGTAGCTCTCTATGGCTATTTCGATAACAAGAAGAGGTTATGGATGAAATTAATATTTTCATTGAACATTATTTTGGTTTTGATCTTGCATTTCTTCCCTGCAGAAATTCGTATCGATGCAATTTGTTGTTTCGCTGATTTGTTTTCAGTGTGCTTGATGGGATTCAAACATTTCACTTAAAGGGAAAGTGGCACCTTGGTCGAATCCGGGAATTTAGTGCAATTAGGCGTACTTTTAGGCGTACTTGGCTGATGCTCATCGTGACGTCACCATATATCGTCACACCAGCAGCTCACAACAGTGGCCGCCCGGCGAAGGGCTGATGAGGGTGTTGGTGTCAGGTAGGTTTTAGCTTTTTTCTACGGAAATATCGAGTTCCAAGACAAATGATATATGGAGTACCGGGTTTTCCGATTTGCTTTACAACTTGGCTATCTCAGTTAAAATCACGTTATGAAGGTGCCATATTCCCTTTAAGTTTAATAATCAGACAAGCATTTGTACCCAGAATAATCCCATGGGACTTGCTTTTGTATTTCAATGTTTTATAAACAAATTTAGTTAAGATGGATGGATGGAAGAGATGGATGAGATGGTAGAGATGAATGCAGTTTGTGAAGACAAAAACATTGCAATGCATTTGTTTTACAGAAAGAAAAACAATACGATGCTAAGACTCGAGGGTGGGGGAAAACAATGAGAAACTCAAGGCAAAGTGCACAAGCTGAAGGAAGCTCTTGTCGATCTTGAAGGTTGGTATGGCCTAGATAATTGTTCAGTGAACTTTTTACCAAAATATAGTATTAACTAGAGGACAATTTGCAACCCAAAAAAGTATCAAGAAGTTAATAGCTTTATGATGACGGGTAGAAGTGGATTTAGATTGAGCAAAAACAAATTTTTAGTGTACCTACCTGCTCCACCAAAAAATCGTTTCAATGAGTATTCCCATCCAGCAAGAACGCTTAAGAATAATACCCACAGACTGTAGATAATAATAATTTTTGGGGCTTATCGACGCACCAACTGCCAGGGTCATATGGCGTCGCCAACTCTTTCCCTGTTGGAAGGGTTTCTCGGGAGCCAGCTTGCTCCTTGTTCAGGGAAGCCGCCGGGCCTTGAACCCGGGTCGGCTGAATGGAAGCCAGCTACGCTGACCACTCCACTACCGCGCCCCCCCACAGACTGTAGAAATTTGACCATGGGGACAACAGTCCATGATAGTTGAAGTCCATAATGATGATTCCTCTGCGGAGCCAGCAAAATTAGCTATCGACGGCGAGCGACCTGAGCCATATTTCAGATATGTGTATACCGGCTCAGCTTTCTCTGCGAGCGTGGTGAGCCGGTGTGGCTGCGGCTGCAGTGCGGGACGACAGGCCTGCGGTCACGGGGACACCCAAAAACCAGTCGGGCGGGTGCGCCACGTACCGATAACGCCGCAGCCGCGCCGCGCCGCCGCCGCCATCTTTCATCGTTCGCGCAAAAACTGGCCGGTGGGCCGGCACGACCGGCTGCCGGCAGGCGCCGCGCGGCCGAACAGAGTCCTGGCGCCGAACCGACTGTCGGCGGCCAAGGTGCCAGCTGGGCATGGACGACGGGCAGCGATCGCTTACCATTTCTGGCGTAGGCAGGAGCTTTGAATGATAACTGATGTTGCCAAAGCATATATTTGCTCGTGATATGGCGTGGTAGGTTTTTCGGGCTCCTCAGACGTGCAGAAACTGCTCAATTTGGTTACTGGGGTATAGGGGGACTTTTGCCCTATTCCAAGGTGTATGGCTGTGACAACATATATATTTTGGTTATATGGATCAAACTCAAAACACCCATGTGTTTTAAAAATACAGAACTCAGCGGTCAACTATTATTTAGATGCAGTAGCTCATTCTTCGAATGCGCGGAATACCATTAGTGATTTGACATTGTATGTACGATGCTCAGTTCCTACTAAATTTATGACCCCCCTCCTCCCTGCAGTACACCTGGATTTCGCTGGCATGACACAGTCACCAGATTTTCACATACGACCCATTGATGATGGATAGTGGCAGGTTAGCAACACGAAACAAATGTGACAGGTAACTTGTTAACACAAAAATGACTTGTAGGCATACATAACAAGGGTGGAAGAGCCAATGGGGTTGGGGGTCAGGACCCTCCTAGATTTTGAGTCTCCCATAGACTTTTATAGGGCTTGTATTGCCGTGCCAGCGTTAAGCCACCGACTTGACAAGTTCCTCCTTTTGCACGTGCCCTGATCTTCGCTAGTACCCCACCTACCCCTGATATGTTCAGTCACTAATTGAATTGATGCGGGTATAACATGGTAGACGCCGTCAAGGTATATCGCACCATTTCCGAGATATAGGCTCTTGGTTAGCGTGACGGTCGGGTCGACCGGGCCGTGTCGCTCTAAGTGAAATTTAATCCGTACGTAGGGAGGAACCTGGCAGACGTTACGCGCCCATTCGGTAGCAAGGGAAGCTGCACAGCTCTGTATTCTATGTGAAGGAAATCGTCCAAGGAAAATAAATATACATTTATTATCCAACAGAAAAATTTTCACCATGTGAAATAGCAGACAAAAGTGTGAAACATTAACATATTTTCCTAATTTTATGTTTATCACGTCACCAGAGCTGCAAAAAGTCGGGCTCTCGGGTCATAAAGTGCCCGACAGATTTTAGGGCACGGTATGGTCCTGCGACAGATCTTACAATCTGTGAGAAAAAAAAATATTGAAAGGAAACAGAAAATATTTTTTGTTCTAAAAAATCTCAATATTAGAATTGTCACCTCTTTCACTCAACAAGTTTTTCATGAATTTGCACCTCTCCCATATCAAGCCAGTGTGCGGCGAGAACCGATGGAAAATCGAGGGACTTATGAATCGAGGGACCTTTGAATAGAGGGCCTTATGCACAGAGGGTCTTTCGAGGGACTTATGAATCGAGGGACCTTTAAATAGAGGGCCTTATGTACAGAGGGCCTTTTAAACATCACCCAGAAAATCCTCTGCTGGAAAAATTCCTTCACCGGCCTGTCGGGCCCGATTTGTATTCCATAGCACGCGACAGCTTGGCCCGACAGGCCGCCGTAAAGGCCTTTAGACAGGCAAAACAGTTTTTTTCCTTCGTTTCCCTTCGTTTGGAAGTACACTCAACGCTGCCGCAAGGGCGCTGTTTGAACAGCGCCCTTGCGGCAAAGCCGGTGTAAAAGGTATCTTTGGTTTGAACAGCAGCCCTGCGGTTTGGTGTGTTGCTTTATGGATATGGCGGAGGCCAAGGCCCTAGAATCTCGTGGTGTGGTGGAGGGAATACGTTGCAAGGTTGCGTTTTTGATTATTTTTCTCTTGCATTACTTTGGTATACATCTTGAGTAAACTGGTTGAGCCTGGATTTCATCGTCCATAGTTGAAGGGCTGATAAATGGCTCCGATTAAACTGAAGCCCCTTCCACCGTCCCGTGTCAAGCTTAAATGTGGATTTGAGGGATGTGGGTATTTTGGCGAAAAACGTTTTTTTAGGAGCATCAGCGAATCAAGCATTCTGGGCTGCCCTGCAAGTTCAGGAACAGTGGTTTTGGCCAAGGAGGTCGTTTTGAAGCATGGGTCAAACAGCGGGCAGATCAGAACAGTGGGGAGAAAACAAACAAGTAAGTGATGTGGTGTTTGTTGTAATTTCGGCAGCTTACATTTATTTCCACACAGTATGTTATGCTCACTGTTGATCAATAATTTTAAATGATATTAATAAGGGAAAAATGAATTTTACCAGTAGACTGGTCAAATTAGACTAAAACATTTGATTTTCCGTTCCGTCTTCTTTTAAATCCAATGCCTGTTTGTCCAGAATTAACCACAAAAGTTGCATACCTTCATCAGTGGATTTGTAGATGCCAAAGAAACAAAACTCTTCACCTTTCCACATTAATTTGAGTTTTAAGTACCAAACTATTTCTCCCATTTCATTTTATTCACTTACCTAAATATGCCTATGATCTATGTCAAGGGGACAAAGATAAAACAAAAACACAGCCTAGTGCCACCTTTACTCATTCCTTTTACTCATAACTTCCTTGGAAACATGATATTTATTTGACATTTACTATCTAACTGACTTAAGGTTATTTATTAGCCTCATGAATTTCAGATCCTAAACTACGTACTCTCATGGAAATGAGCACGGCAATGCATAAAAACTTTGAAATAGCCAACAGCTTCAAAATTTAGGATTTTTCATGTAAACATGTATTTATAAGTTATGGAAAGCTAATATTACATGTTTGTATTCAACTACAAGTAGCCATGATCCTTAAAAAAACACTTTCAAATATCAAAAAAGTACCCTCCAATCTTGTTTGTCTGGCCATCAGAGCAAAATCCATATATAAATTTTGGGGGTTCCTTCCAAATTACCCCCTCCCACCTCCAAAAAACTGAAATCATGAAAATCTGCAGAAGCTGGCATAAGTAACAGCATGGTATGGGAACCAGGTCAGCTTTCTTCCATGGCAAACTATATTTTTTAAGTATTCTGGGCTGGACTATGTAACCTAATAACAAAATATCACTTATTCTCATTCTAGTGCAGCATTTTTTGTCAATGGCAGCTGCAGAGGACTGAAAAAGGGGGGCTGCTTTTCATGTTATTGTATATTTCCACCTGTGACCTAAATAATCTGAATTCAAGACTGAGTCTTATTCAAGATCCAGTCGAGCTGACTTTGACACACACTATTTGTATGCTGTACGTCCACAAATCTCAAATTACATCCAATAATAAATTTCCTTTACCAATGGTGACTCCAGAAAATGAGAATTGGTGGTTCAGTATTCAATTTGTTATAGGTTTCTGCCGATAACCTTAATTTCCTGAGCGCGTCTGATAATTGAAAACCCGAAGAACAGTCTCAGTTCTAGAGTTTTGAAAATTAATAGACTTGTGTCATTCCACTTAGATTTGCCATAGGCGGCTTCAGAGCACGAAAAATAAGGATATCACACATATAAGGATCAGAGCACAAAAATAAGGATAATGATATCCATTGGTGCCAAACCAGAAGTTTTTTATGCTAAATTTAGTATTTTCTATTAAGGATGTGAAAATGAGTAGAAACATTTTACCAATTGAATGGGTTTTAGACAATTTTAATAGTCCTATCCTAACCACCCGACAGATTTGGAGGTTTTTTCGAAAGTGCCCGACAGATTTGAGATTTTTTTGCAGTTATGCATGTCACTATGATGTCATCAAATGTGTTATGTAAAAAAACATTACTCCTCCATCTTAAGCATTCTTTTCTCATAGGTCTTGAAAATTTCACTGCTCCAAATCAACATTTAACAAAGTTATCGTCAAATTTTGTTAGAGGGGTGAAAGGGTTCCAGCACGTGTATCCTAGTGTTTGAGGGGTTTTAACCCCTCTATGGCATAAAAGAAAAGTATAAGTTTCTGTCTCTAAAAATCTGATATTTTATGTCAGAAAAATTTCTGTCTCTAAAAATCACTATAAAAATTTCCTCTTTGTGGTACTGGCTTCCCGAAATTATATGTCTGGCTTAAGTACGATTTGATATACGGTGGTGTATGTACCTAGTTCTGATAAATTTTGGGATTTTATGCTCTGATTTAATCGTGATATCTTGCGGAGAGAATCCGATGCTACTGCGTATTTGAGCCATGTCTACGATCAAAAGAAACTGGTAAAACACATTCAGTATATATTTTTCACGAGCAATTATCCCACCACGAAGTTGGGACCTGAAGTTTTTCCGCCCAGAAGACCTAGTATAAACTTCGTCTCAAAGTACATACATGCATCATCGTGCTCCTGACGTCTTTAGCCCCTTGGACCTAACGTAAAACGGTAAATTTTGACAATTTTCGACTGCTTAGGGGAAAATAAAGTTTTTCGCGAGCATGTTGGTGTGGGAGGGAGAGGGAAAACGCGTTTTTTTGGCCTGTTGAATCAGACACTGCCCATGACCGTAATATGCTGCTTGGGAATGCCATCCAAGCATACTAATAGGTACACTTCCAAACTCAATGTGACAGAGCAGGCATACTTCTCATTGAGTTTGTGACAGCCAGTATACTTTCTGCACCTCTGGGCTCCTTTTTGTCCAAACCATGGTTCTCTACCTTTCCGTTGTGCTACTTGAATACTAGTAAACAGGGTGCAAATCATGGACTCACATCATGCTACAAAGTTGGTCCTCTTCTCAATGCCAAGGTTTGTGCCTTCACTCGAGTGTAGACCTTCGATTGATATTGGACACGCTTGGAAAAATTTAGTTAAAAAGCAGTGCCTTGTGACTAGAGGTGGGACTTTCTAGGCCCGGGGGCCCGGGGCAAAAGCCTGGCCCAGGCCCGCGGGCTTGGACCGGGCCTGAAGGCCTGATTTAGGCCAATGCAGGGCTGATAACGGGCTTCACCCAGGCTCATTCCGGGCTTCAACTGAACTGGGAATTCAAAGTCGAGAGAGAAGTCGAGAGAATTCAAAGTTCAAAGAGTTTTGTTCTTTCGTGCAAAGAATGGGTCGAGTGCACTGCCTGCGAAGGCTGGGGCTGTGTGCCTTGACAAGAAGTCTAAGGTGGCTGCGCGCCATAAATGATAGACTGGGAGCCTGTGATGGTTGGTGGGAGGAAGCTTCGAGTCACCAATAGTCATTTTTACCGTCTGAAGTGGATGTTTTTGTACTTAACAACTTCTGGCCCATATTTCTTTTAAAATGGGAATTCGAAACAAAGGGAACACAGAAAAGACAAGGTAGGGGATTTAGGGAGGTTCTCAGAATCCTCGTACCAGTTTACCTACTTCGTTTCGTACTTTGTTGTGTGTGTGTGTGTGTGTGAGTGAGTGAGTGAGTGAGTGAGTGAGTAAGTGAGTGAGTGAGTGAGTGAGTGAGTGAGTGAGTGAATGAGTGTGTGTGTGTGTGTGTGTGTGTGTGTGTGTGTGTGTGTGTGTGTGTGTGTGTGTGTGTGTGTGTGTGTGTGTGTGTGTGTGTGTGTGTGTGTGTGTGTGTGTGTGTGATTTTATATTACTTTTATGGTAAGCATTCATCCTTGGTTTTTATCGTTAGTTTTACGTAACTTTGTTTTATCATTTGACATGGAAACGTGAAAAACCACCTACACGTTTTATCAATGTGTATGGACGCTTCTAAATACATTCTGACTTCTGAATAATGCTTACATGATTGCCAATGAAGCTAAGAACTACGAAATAGCTACTTCATCAACAAAAGAACAAAATGAGGTAAGATGCCCAGGGATGGGCGTCTTACCAAGCCCCAGGGGCGTTTTACCCACCCGATGGGGTAAGACGCCCCTTTGCAAGCCTCTAGTAAAATCATAATAGTTAGAAAATATGATGATTATCAGCAATTTCATTGACTCTATAAGAAAGGTAAATGATCATGCTACGACTTGGCATCTAAAGCAGGGCTGTTGGTTCCGCGGTTATTCTATAATCCGGATTTCCTAAACCCTGGGCATCTTACCCCACTCTCCCCTATCTGGAGAGAACAGAGAGGACTAGAGCAGACCAAAGTGATGAATTAACTTGTGTCCCTGGGAATTTTTCCTTGGTATCTGTAATTACGTGTGGCAGGGGCTGATCCAAGGGAGGGGGCAATGGGGCGATCGCCCGCCCCCCTTGGACCAACCTTAACCTACGCCCGGGTGGGGGTCTTTTTAGACCCCCTCGGGTTTTTCCGAAGTGACCAAAAACGGGGGCGCGCAGCGCCGCCAAACTTGGTCTAGCTGTTTCTTCATCATTTTTACATCTTTCCTGAAAATTTTGGCTCAAGGTCATGTCAGGTCAGGTTACCAGGTGAGGTGAAGTGACCTCACCTCCAAAAATACTTAGGACCGCATAACTAAAAGAAGGGTTAATCGATCAAGTTGAAACTCATACCACATATTGGGCCCACCAGGAGCTACAAAACTCTTTCCGGGATTTTTGATATTGGTGACCTAAGGTCATGTGCAGAGCATGGCCTCCCCATTGTCAATACATGGGGAAAATCACGAAATGAGCTTTTCTCAGTAAGTATGGATGGAATCAACTTCAAACATCGGTTGCGACTTGCTCTCAGCCCATTTCTGAAGCTGATGCCAAAATTTTTGACTTGTGGCCTTTAAAAGGTCACCTTAGGTCAAATAAGCATGTTTTGGTGTTTTTATCTATAAATTTTGAATAAACTAAGATAGAGCTTTTATTTTGTCACTGAAGTGTTTGTATAGTCACTGCAAGTCAAATGATATACATCATGACTATACCAGGTCAAGTTGGTTCAGACCGTTGACCTGGGTCAGGTCAAATTCTTAAATTTGACCTGGCATAGCAATATCATATATCATTCGATTTGTATTGACGAGAAGATTGCAATGGTGCATAAACTATGGCTGTATCTTATTTGGTTTGTAAGCTATTAGTGAAAAAGTAAACTCCCTTATGCATGGGTGGCTATGGACATTCCCAAGAATATGCCAAATATTTAGTGACCTGTAGCTCCCTAGGCTTTGACCTGACACGAAAATGAATGCCACTACAATGAAAGCGCATTTCAAGAGCTTTCGAATGGTGCTAGAAAAATGTTTCTAGCTATCATAGTTTCTGAGATAGATGAGGTTTTCTTAGTACACCTCATATTAGCGATTTTGACCTATTTTGACCTCTGGTGCCCTTTATATTGACCTGACAAGAAAAATGACTACATATTTTCGATATCATTTTCGAAGAGCTTTCGATTGCCGTTTTGGACTTTTTTCTAGCTCTCTTAGTTTTTGAGATCGTGGGGGGGTCTTTATTTAGCCCCCACCAGGGCGAAGGTGGCTCGTACCCGCCACCGGGGCAAGGGTTAAGCATTGGAAAGAAACGCCTGCTGCTGCGGCCCCCGTAGGGGGCTGTCGGCTACGGCAGTAGCCGGGCCCCGTAAGTTACCTTCCAAATGTCACCCGAATGTGGGTCCAGGAGCCCCTTATAATGTATCTAAGGGCCCCTGAAATTGATTTCAAGGGTCCTGAAGA
The DNA here is from genome assembly GCA_034440635.1 of Lepas anatifera. Lineage (NCBI taxonomy): Eukaryota > Metazoa > Arthropoda > Thecostraca > Lepadidae > Lepas > Lepas anatifera. The sequence goes on from JAOTON010000342.1 coordinate 63,049, forward strand.
GTTGTCTTCTGGGATTCAGAAGGTTGCGATCATGTCCTCTCCCCCAATGTTGGTTTCTGGGCCTCCAGCTTTTAGTCTCAGAGGACCTAGGGTTAGCCTTGAGGCCCCTAAATAGGTGTTCTCGAAATCCTCAAGAATGTGGCTGCATTGGCCCCCAGAGCTGTTCTCGGGTCCCGGCCTCGGAGGTCCTACGAGCCCGAAGACCGAGGCCGCAGCAATTGTCTCGGGGGCCCACTGCTGCCCAAGCCACGCTTCTATTCTCAGCAGTTGTAGGTCCCCATTATTCCATCCTAGCCCCCTTTGGCTGCAGCCGGGCCCCCTACGGCTCACCCAGGCCTCCTGTGGCTATCCGGGCCCCCTGAACTGCTTCCGGGCCCCCTAAATTGCTTCTGGGTAACCTTTGCTCCACTTGGAACCTCTCTGTCCTCGACTGGGTCTATCAGATACCGGGCCCATCGCTGCCGCAGGCGGGCTCGTATTTGCAGCAATTGTAGGTATCCTGTATTCCAACCGGGCCCTCTATGGCTGCAGCCGGGCCCCCTGCGGTTCAACCGGGCCCTTCTAACTATCTGGGCCCCCTGAAATACCTTCGGGCCTCTTTTGGTCCACTTTGGCCCGAGCCAGGCTCTCTACGGTTCACCCGGGCTTCCTATGCCTATCCGGTCCCCTGGAATGCTTTCGGGGCCCCTGAGGTCTACTTGTAGCCTTTGTATCCGCGACCGGGTCCCTCACAATAATGCCAGACATATTGTAGCAACAGTCAGTCTCTACTAGGAACAAATGTCACACCATGCCTAATGTTCGAACCTGCCCCACTGCAAAGACTCGGGATAGGGGAAAGATTCTTCAACCGCGGAACATGTGCTTTGTCGGTCAAATAAGATTCCCTGTATGTTTCAGGACATAATAAAGACAACACATGTAAGGCTTGGCATTAAAACACCAGTTCATGGCTTTTTGAGACGCCTCAGATCAAAGTAAAAAAACAGCATGCGAAATCGCAAAAACGAGAGTTTGATGTCAACCCTAGACTTGAAATCAGTAACGGTAGAACGCCCGACTTAAGGAAAGAGGGAGATGGCACCATGAGCTTTTGAGTCCATTTATTGCCAGTCAACGCCATAAATGGTACTAAAATCTCTTATTGCAGGGGGTCACCGTGCTGCGTTCCCATCCCCCTTCCAGTTCCACCACCAGTACTTGAAATCAAGCCCGAAAGCAGTCTGGGGATAACTGATTGCCATCATGACAAATATTTCCAAAAATAGCAAGCACAAAATATATTCGATGGTCTTGGAAAAGCTTGGCGGCCCGAGCCATCATGCCTTCCGGCCATAATCACCCTTACCTAAGTTTTTGTCTCAGGTATTCCATAAGACTTACAGCCTGAAAACATAGAGCTGTAAACTAAAATAAATATATTTACACGTCATGGGACGTGGATGTCTATTTTGCTTAATTTACCACAATTTACAGTTCAATAGAAAACCATTCGCATAATATCGTTGAGTTGCACTACATTCTAATATTTTATCGCTTGGAAAATAATTTGTTCCACGAGTAAATCGTCAACCTGCCTGATACTATAAACCGATACTGTGAACGTTGCACCAGTTCCCACGAATACTGCTGCCTCGCGCTGCCATTTGAGCGGCAACCATATGTGTTCTTAAGAAAATTAGGAAACTTTATATGGTTTATCTTCATGACACGTGCCAGCGCTAAGTCTATAAGACTCTTATACGAGTTGATGGGTATTAGCCATCCGTTGACCGTATTCATGATTTAATGAAAACGAAATGAAATGAGTCCCATACCCACTCTTCCGAGCTGCCATAACGTAGATCACCATCACCCCCACACACCTCTTGACGGACGTTTTCTAATCCTCTTGGTTTCTGGCATCTCACGAGGGACTTTAGGACCCCCTCCAATGCTCCACTCTACGTTGACGCCAGACCCCTCTCACCGGCGCGTGTGAAAGCGAAAAGCTGTTAAAAATGCTGCGTTTTCAGCATTATGCCACTTTTCACCTCCATTGCACAATTTATTAGTAATCATATAACTGTAGCAGTATTTTATCCACCAAAGGTTAAGTGTCATCTCATAACCATTGGCCTGGCAGCTGGAACATTGTGCTTATTATTAACTATTTCTTTCTTCAGCTATATGCGATTCTGTTCATCATAATTTTTATTTTATGGGTTTACACACACCGCTTATGAAACGTTGAAATAAAACCGAAATATTGTTGCATTAGGTATCGTTATATCCGAAGCTTTAACCTTGGCCCCTTTTGATATGGTGGCTCTCAGTCTCAGCATTATCAAATTGGGCAGCTCTAATTCTTTTGGAGAATCATGAGCTCTGTATCTGAACTCGACATATGATGTGAGTGCAACTTGGTGTGTTATGCGGGTTGTGAAACTGATATGTTCTTTTTCCAATCAAAGTGCTGGTGTTTCTGTATCTTATTTTCAGCGATATTAAAAAAACCAGGCTGAAATAAGTTGTTAGCACACATAATGGTTTGTTTCGTTGAAGATGCTTGGATTGTCCGCGGGTCAATCGCTCCTTGTCCGGTAGAACCCGGGGTAAGTGGAAGTAACAAAAAAGTCAACAGTCAAATGAAAGCAGTAGCCACAGTCGTTAAATCATGTTAATCATGAAAAAATCATCGTTAAAGTCATGTTAAAATAACAGCACTCATTGATAAGCTGAAATCTGCGAGATATATTTATAAGAGTTAATTGGAACAGTATCATGTATCCTTTTCACCTCCATCGGTATGGACAGCGCAGGCGCAGGCCTCGTGGCGCGAACTGTTTGTGCCGCTCTCTGCACGGCTCCAGTGTTGCCGCAGGTCAAGCCGAGTTGTCAATGATTCAGATTGTATCGTGGGCAAACCGTAGTATGGCAGTGGTCACGTGACCGTGCTCGGCGCAGAGGAGGGTCGTATTTCAGAGGCGTTGCCAAGTTCAGTGAGGCCTGCTCCGCTGGGAAGCAGCCGAAAACGTTTTTTTGTAAATAGTATCTTCATTATGAAGTTACCAAGCGTGCACGGGTATTAAATAGATACCTGCGGCTAAAACGCACACTTCAGTGGTTGAATCACGCCCAAGTAAGCCTTAGTTCGCTAGCAATTAGCTGAAAACTGGCCGAGCCTAGTGTGTACAGATTCAATTGCAGGGAGGTGTACATCACATGATACCTACTCACTGTCTGTGTTTCTTAAGTTCCATCTGATGCATGTTTTATTCTGGACCACCATAAGCTGAGCTTAATCCGCGGCCCACCGGGGTATCGGTGGTCCCATCTAAATCCGAAAATACGGGGGTTAGCGCAAATGTTCGAAGTGCATTAGAAAGCTCGTGTGAATTCAGCAAGATTTCGGTTTGTATGTTTATAAGCGCTCAGGTCAATGATTTGACCTCCAGAGGTCAAGTTAGGTAACGATAGTCTATTTCCACCAAAATGTGCAATGTGCTTAGGAAATCTGGGCAGGGCCAGTAGCTATTAGATCTGACCGTTAGGGCTATTAAGATCTGGTAAAAATCTTTTGATAGGAAAATGCCAGGGCTTTCCCGCTATGCGGAATATAATGACCTCCGGCCAGTGATTTCACCTCCAGAGGTCACCTCGTAACCTAATTGACCTGAGGTCACAAAAGGTTAGACTGACCTTGCCGTACATCAACTGAAATCCAGTGACTAGACATACACGATGGCGTTTGGCGCAGCGTCTTAGCTTGGTTACGCCAATAGTTATTGTCAAAATAATGTTTTACCCCTGGTGAACTGTGATGACCTCAGATAAGTGAAAGGGCAAACATCGCCCCTGGGACCCGTGAAAGGGTGTTCAAGAACAAATTTCTGAGCAATCTGAACATTGCCAACCATTTTTGTGACTTTTATATCATAAGATAGCATTTCGCATGCTTTTTCTATGGGAGAGGTCACCTTGTGACCTGACCTCAGGACACCAAATCGAAAAATCCTTCATACATATTTTTAGACCCTAAAAGGGTCATGAAGTGTAGAAAGTTTCAAATCGATCGGCTTAGAAATGCAGCTATGATAAATCTCAAAATTTGAAGTGAGGTGACCTTGGTTGACCTCGCCTGGTGACCTGACCTAGTGTGATCTGTAGTAAAAAAATTCAGGGATGATGAGAAAATAATGGGGTGAGAGGTAGACCTGTCAACTTCGGTGCTGCGCCTCGTCATTTTTTTGTTATTTTGAAAAACCTCAGGGGGCCATCGGTGCCCCTCGGTGGGGCAAGAGAAAAAAATGCTCACTTATGCCAGCCTTCCCCAACGTGTGCGATGAAAACCCGCGAATGCACCGAATAATCACAAAGCTGGATGCAATCTGCATCCAATAAATATGCTTGTCTCATCCAACCGAATGTCTAAAAAACCTTCACGTCACTTGTCAACCTGGGAGCCCGCCTATCATGCCTGAGGCGGGGTTGGGTGACGGCAGTGTGAATTTTTATTCAAAATGTTTTTTATTGGTGGCTAAAAGTTATATTTTCTATATTTCTGTGAAGAACAAAGAATATTATATGTTCAGATGGATGGAGGCTCGTTCTTTTTCCGAAAATGTGGGCAATTATTTTAAGGTTTTTGTTGCTTTTTAATAACAATTTAATCTGGACAGTAGTAAAGCTGCAATGAAATGAAACATGAGGGTTATTTTATTGAAGTATCAAAAGCGTCCCAAAAAATTGTTTCTGTGACGACGGACTCCCTGTGGGGGCTTTGGGGAGGGGAAAGCATGGAAGAGCACACGGTATAAACCGAATTTTGTACAGTTTCACGAAACTGGTATTGCTTTTCAGTGCAAAATGTTTCTTAGCTATGCTGCCGCTGCCTTCATTTACATATTGGTGCGTTGCGTTACATACATTGTATATGGGGTGGATAAAGCTTATCAAGAACAAAAACGAACAGTTTTAACGTGAAAATAAATTCGAACTTCCCTTGCATCCGTCACGCACCGATTGCACCGCGCAACTATTTTTGTTTGTTTGTTTTTTTTTTTGCTTTTTGACTGCCTGTCTCCCAACAGAAGCTTAGTTTCAGCATTCCTGCCTTTGCATCGGGTAGGGTTGGTTGAGTTGTATGAAATCCCACCTAGTGAAAATTCCTTAGACGAGGCACTGAGGCTGACGTCCAAAAAAAACACCAGAGCAGAACTAAGTGCTAATATTGAACAGTTTCCCCTGTCGTCCCCTACAGTAGACACTACCAAGGCAAAACAACAATTACATGCATGTATTTATTGCGTTACGTACTGCAATTCACCAATAATCCAAACACTAACATGCAATCACAAAACGACTCATCCGTATCGTGATATAACCTTGGATTTTACTGAAAAAATACACGTATTTGGTCCAACTGGTTCGGTGATATGTCTCGAAATGAAGGGTGATACAGTGGCGCCACATCACTGGCACACGGCGTGGCTGTACATAGGCGCAAGAGCGTCCAGAACATCAGGCGCACCTTTACAGAATTCTGTTCCAGTTACGAGTATTGGGTGTGTCATGACTCAGACCACCCCCCCGTTCCAACTCCTGTGCAGTCGTGCTACGACCCCCGCCCTGCCGTCCGTCCTCGCCTCACGGCCGTGACTCACGAGCGGCCGGTACGGCGTCTCGGCGGAACCTGGCCGTACCGACAGCGACACCGCGCACCTCCGCCTCATTGTCAGGCCGTCAGCGTACCGGGCGGCAGCTATTGTTTACAAATGGGCCAGCCACAGACGCCGGCGCCGCTGAAACCACCGGCCGCCGTCCGCCGCCCAGAAATGTCGCCCATCGCGGCTCAGAAATGTCACCAATTACCTATACAGCTGTGTCCCCACCGGAAAACAGCGTGGGAAGACTGGCACGTTGAGCGAAATGGGGGTTGTTTCATGTTTTCACGACAAGCATGAATTGCCCAGGAAGCTCTCTGGTATCAACGACTCTTAGTTTCAATGCTGGTGGAAGGACCACAGGGGCGTGGGTTTTCGGAAAACATCGGGGGTGCCCGTATTAAAAACTGCAATTATGTCAGCGTTAATAGGATGACCTATTCTAAAAAATAGAGATTTTCAAAACACCACAACCCTCTTAAAAAACATGAAGCCAGCCTGCAGTGCCAATATGAAAATAAATGAATTAATGGGAGGTTGGGCACCCTCATCCATATATTGAAGCATTGATATTGTCCATTATATTCCATTCTATCTATTCTAGTCCTGTATGGTTTTAAGCAGTGTCAGTGGTGCTGCATCAAACTAGGTGTTTAGTACCACATCAAGACTGAACCTGCGTGCGATATAAAAATGAATGATAAAAGTTTGCATAAGTGAGAATTGAAGAATGATAGACCTCATTGACCGATCCAGGTGGCATAGGGGGCCACTTTCCCTAAAGTGATCACGGCGCTCCCTAAAAGGTCGATGACGCCCCCTGAAATGAAATGTCTGTCTTGTCTACCATGCCCGTCTTACCATGCTCTGCCCTACCTTTCTAATTGTCTCCAATGCCTCAGAATTTCCCTCGCAAGTTAAACATAAAACTGTAGGTCAAATCCAGAATACCACTAAAACACTGTTAAAAAGGTATTCGTTTAGACTTCCCTTCCCTCAAGTACCTACTTTGCTTTATATTTACTTTACATTTTGGTTGAGAGTGCCCAACACACCATCGGGACCACTAAGCAAATCATTGGGGATGTCCGGCCGTCCTCAAAGAGACAGAGACCACACCCCTGAAGGACGAGCCTGTGGGAGACCCCCTCCTTGTTTGAATGTAGTCATAGGCTTATTCCTAAGCTGACTCCGCTTGGCTGGTCCTCAGAATCTACGCTCAGCCTGACACCTGGTATCAATGTTAATAAGCTCTAGTACTAAGCATCACTACTGGTAAAGGCACGGAGCACTGCGATCCCGATGGTCGAGCTCTACCCGCCATCTATGACTATTGTACATTAGGTCAGCCTGCCACAAGCTACCACTATCACTGGTCTAGCTTCTGTCACGCGACACCAGGTAGCGCCACCTGCTGCAGTCCGATGCTGGCGCCATCTGCCACGTCTGTGATGTTACCTGGCCAGCACTGCCAGGCGCGAGACGAGAAAAAGTCCAGATATATGTTCTCCTGTCGAGAAAAATGGAAGAGTTGTAGCTCCGCTGTATGATAAGCAATTAGAAAAAATATATGGACAGATTATGTGAACATGCCAGACAGGGGAGTGGCCAAGGGGGGCAGGGACAGCCGCCCCCCCTGAGGGCCCGAAGGGCACCCTGAGGACACTGGCCGCGCGAAGCTCGGCTCGCCCGCACTACGCTCTGTGGCCAAATTTGAAATCGAATTACAGACAGGGTCCTCTTAGGCCCTCTTCGACACTCTATTCTGTAATAAGCAGGGCCCTTTTTACCCATCAGGGCCCTTTTGGCACTGTCGTAGGGGCTTTTTCGCCCCCCTCTGAGCGAAATCCTGGCTACGCCGCCTGATGCCAGAGGCATCGAGCATACATTTTCCGAATGTGTCGGTCAAAAAATATAGGTACCTATATACTGTCAAGCTTTTATGTATTGCCAGATCCGGCAGCCAACTCAGCCTGAAGCTGTGAGCTGGCGAAATTAACTGATTTTAAACGTAGAGTGGGAAAACAGTCCATTGAAGCATGAATCCCATAACAGAAATAACGTTACCTCTCCCTTACAGAAAAAACAAAAATTTCTGGCCTTTCAAGCAAGGCACCAGGAGACTCCCGCTGCAAAAGTGAGAGCTTACATAGAGTTGTGGGCAATTCTGCCGTGCGTAGTACTCGGCGGTGTAGAAGCTCATATCGATACCGACCCCCAGCGAGAGGGTCATCCAGAGCAGAACGTTACCGGCCGGACTCCTGGTGTTCACGAAATGCAGCAGCACTGATGGCAGAGACAAACACTTATTACCACAAAATGTAGCAGCACTGATGGCAGAGACAAACACTTATTACCATGAAATGTAGCAGCACTGAAGGCAGAGACAAACACTTATTACCACCCAATGTAGCAGCACTGATGGCAGAGACAAACACTTATTTCCACGAAATGCAGCAGCACTGATGGCAGAGACAAACACTTATTACCACCAAATGTAGCAGCACTGATGGCAGAGACAAACACTTATTTCCAGGAAATGCAGCAGCTTGATGGCAGAGACAAACACTTATTGCCACCAAATGCAGCAGCACTGAAGGCAGAGACAAACACTTATTGCCACGAAATGCAGCAGCTTGATGGCAGAGACAAACACTAATCATTCACGGAATTCAGCAGTGCTCATGGCAGAGACAAACACTTATCATTCACGGAATTCAGCAGTACTCGTGGCAGACAAAAAGACTAACCAGCAGCTACAGAACACTAGTGACCATAGATTTCAAAGACCAGTTTTCCTGTTCTGGTAACCCATATCTTTCCCCGCTGCTCTATGTGGATTGTGGCATGACTCTCCACCTGAAATGCATGACACATTGGGTGGCGTGCATTAACACGCACCCTAACTGGGGTTTGCGCCGCCCATGCCAGTACGGTGGGCAAGTACACCTTTAAACTTTTTAAGCATCTTTATTCAGATCACTTTTTGAAGTGATTGGATACCAATGCATGTTATAGGGATAGAGCTCAAACTGCTTTATAAAGTATTTTTAGGAATACAATGAAATGTTACGGTTTTTGTCATAACGGCTGACCGAGTAGAGCTATAAGAAATAAACAAGCTTCATTAAAACCCCTCGTCAAGCCCAATCGAATGAAGAATCGTATTATATTGCCAGGTCAAATCGTACAATTGATATTCAGATCAAGGTTGGTATAAGCCCAATACATATAATTCTTACCGTAGTGACAGGCCGAACACGATGACGTCGAAACAAACGCTCTATCCCCATTTTCTGCGAGGTTATGAAACTTAAAGGGAATGTGGCACCTTTATAACGTGATTTTAACTGAGATAGCCAAGTTGTAAAGCAAGTCGGAAAACCCGTGGAACTCGATATTTCCGTAGAAAAAAACTAAAAACCTATCCGAAATGTACCTCTCGTGAACCTCTCGCCATTCGGCCATTGTTGTGAGCTGCTGGTGTGACGACATACACTGACGTCACGATGAGAATCAGCCAATCGAAGCCCTTGAAGCGTTTCGAGTATGGTAAGTGGTTGCCAGATCATGACATCATCCACACAGGCAGATATTTATTGCTTTTCCTAGAGGAGTATTTTGAAATAAAAATATTGATCTTATTGTACATTGTTCAGGGAAACCATGAGTGGTTTCATTAATTTCGGCTAAAAGTGCGCCCAATTACACTAAATTCCAGGATTCGACCAAGGTGCCACATTCCCTTTAAGCCATGTAACTCTTATTTATAATTGAGGGATCATGACCCTGACCTGATCCAAGGTCATCGACAGAAGAAATGCTTTTATCATGGATTGTTGTACTCGGCAACCCTATTATGTGACGCAACTCTCAAATGGATAATTTAAGCTTGCCCTTACTGCTGCACCTTTGTCAATTTTTCTAGGTTAGGTCACCTCTAGCTCTCTAAGTCAGCTCTAGATCTCGTACTCACCTCCGAAAACACCGAACTGGATGAACAGCATGGGGAAGAAGAAGCTGAAGACGAGCATGAGGACGTACTCGTGCACTATGGACGAGGTGATGAAGACGCAGAGTGTCGCCATCAGCTTCCCCTGGCTCCGGACCACGTCCTGCGCGAGTGGCCCAGCTATGTCAGAACATGATGTGAATATGCCCCATGACGGCATATTTACTCGAAGTATTTTCACATTTCTTTCGTCCCCTCATACCGCATCAGACTATCAAACCTAGACCCGGCACCGTTCGGTACGCAAACACTCATCGAAAGCAGCTCAGCCGGGGGCCTATGCAGAGGCGCGCGCTGTCAGTGGTAGCATTAGCACCACAAGCTTTGGCTTTTTGGCCTCATACAAGTCGGTCATCAATCTAGCTTTTTGCAAGAGTTCCAGGGTGTTTTTCCTAAATTGGGAAGCACGTGGTCTACTATAAGTATGGTCCGTAACTCTAGAATGGGGTGCAGTTTGATACCATTCGGGTCACCCATATTTCACAGGTAATATCAGCTCTGCATGTACGAATCGTCCGCAAAAACAGCACTTACCATGTAAATGTATTCATAAAGCCAGTCGTGAACGACGATATTCCAGGTGCGGAAAAAGCTGGCGTAGTTTGTCACGTTCCACCAGTCCTGAAATCCAACACTTCAAATTATATACTTACATTCAACTTGGGTTCAATCATACAGGCAGCCTAAAAGCATACCGTCTGGGAATCGCGCCCACGTTTGAACCCTTCCATAAGCGCGAACACTAAACGACGTGGATGTTTTTGATAAAACGATGGTAATGATCCGTAACGGGCCAAAGTCGCATACATATTTTGTCAAATTTACAGGTTTATGTGACGAAACGGTTTGATCACAAGCTTATCCTCTGACAATGTTCAGCTATTTCCACCTAAACTATCTTCAAACTCTAAAAATTATATGGTGATCGAAACACATTTACATTTTAACTTGGGACTTCGACCACGAAAAGCGCATGTCTGGCATCTTGTAATAAAATTCAGATCACTTTATTGTTCTAAGTTACGCTTGGAAAATGTCCCTGCGTCACACCGTAAACATCGGAACGTCCTTCTGAGCGGGAGACGTTAGCCCGTAAGCAGGGGCGCAGCCAGAGCTTTCGTATGGGGGGGCACACCAACTTTGAGGGGCACCCCGGGGAAAAAAGGGCACTTTTTAACGTAACCTAAAAAACTTACTATATCTTTGTTATATCATTTTTTGGGCATCTTTGGTTCAATAAAAATGCAAAGAAATCATTGGCGGAGAAGGAAAACTCGATTAAAACCGAAAAAAGGAACAAAATATCACCAAAATGCCATGGGAGTAGCCAAAACACTACTTTTTTGGATAGATTTAAGGACAGCCAACTCATGCAAGTACTTAACATCAGCGGAGCATGTGATATCTGTTACAATGTGCAGGTTAAGGCATATTGGAGTCGAAATTTTTTATGCTCACTGGTTTTGTCGTGACGAATGAACCCTGGCTGAATGTGGATTAAGTTCCTTGCCTCCCACAATCGCCGTGGGACGAGGAGTAGCATAGTGTCTGAAAGAACACATTTTTGCTGCCGGAAAAATTTGGGAGATACCTTTTGAACGCGTTTATTAAGTTCCATATTCGCAAGGCTCGGTCCCAGTTAAGAGTAAATAAAAGATGAGCTGGCTGGTGGTTTGGATGAGGATGGTGTGACAGGGCTGAAAATTGTGAAAACTATTTCTTCATTTAAATTAATTCGTAGAAATCCTGGTTTAGGGGACTGTGCTCTGAGCTCAGGGGCACATGCTCTTTTACCATCCCTTCCCAGAATCCACCAGTATAATAAACAATTTATATAACCAGGGGTGCCTAGGTATCACAAGCCGTTTTAGAGATTCCTCATTCCTCGTTAGCTCCGTTTTACAAGGGGAGTTTCCATTGTGTTCTTATTCCCCATCTATTCAAGACCAGCTCTGGGGCCCCCAAGTGTGGATCAGAGGCCCCCAGAGCAGCTTCCCCCATCCTCCAGTTGTGCCTCCAGGGACTAGACTAGCTCAGTGACCCCGCCCCAAGATGATGGGAGTTGGCCTTGTGTTCTTATTATCTATCTATTCAAGATCACCCCAGGGGCCCCTGATGTAGATCAGGGCCACAGAGCAGCTCATGCTTCACCCAGGGACTAGACTAGCTCATTGGTCCCAGAGATGAGGTCATCAGACTAGCTCAATGGGCCACAGATAGGCTCATACGGCCTTAAACCAGTTCAAGAAGCCCCAGAACAGTTTAAGGCGCCAGATCACTTCAGGGGGCCTCAAGCCAACTTAAGGGGCTCTCACAAGCTCAGCGCCCAGACCAGCTCAGGGTACCCTCAGAACCTAGATCCGCTCTTGGGCCCCAGATCAGCTCTTGGAGCCCCAGATCAGTTCAGGAACCTCAAGTCAGGTCAGGGGGCAAGATCAAGTCAGGGGCACTAATTCAGCTCAGGAATCCCTCACCAGCTCGGGGCCCAAGCAGTTCAAAAGCCCCAGAGCTGCTCAGGGGACACCAGATCGGCCCATAGGGCACCAGATCAGCCTAGGGGACAAACAATCAGATCAGTGGTCCCCGACCAGCTCGGGGCCCAGATCAGCTCGGGAATACCAGATCAAGTCAGGAGGCACTTAATCAGCCCAGGAGCCCCATACCATCTCAGAGGCCCTCACCAATCCCTGTGGGCCCAGCTCAGCTCAGGGCTTTAGATCTGCTCATGAAATCACGTAAGGAGGCCCAGATCAACTTAAAAGGCACCAGATTACTCAGGGGGGGCATGATATGGGCTCAGGAGGCACCAGATCGACTAAGGGGCATTAGTGCAGCTCAGGTGGCACCAGATCGATCCGCTCTGGGTCCAGATCAGCTCCCAGCCCCCCAGACTATGGCAGGAGACTAAATCAGCTCAGGGAGCAACATAACAGCTCAGGGGACACAAGGTGGGCTCAGGGCCCACCAAACCAGCTCAGGGGGGGGGGACCAGACCATCTAAGGAGACATCAATAATCAGTTGAGGGGGCACCTAATCAGCTGAAGAGGCACCATATTGACTTAGGAAACAGAATCAATTTGGGGAGGCATGAGATCAAATCAGGGGCCCGAATCAGCTCAAGGGGCACTAAATCAGCTATTAGGGCACCAAACAAGCTCGGAAGCATTAGACTAACTCAGAGAGCATTATATAGGTTCAGGAGGCACAATTATTTGCTCAGGGGGGGGCACTCGATTGACTCAGGAACACCAGATCAGCTTAGGGGCAAGTAATTAGCTCAAGGGGCCAAGACCAGCTGAGAGGCCACGAGATGAGCTCAAGGAGCACCAGATTGGCTTCACCCGTACGATTATTGGCGACAATGAGGCATTAGGTGGACACATACTAGGTGCCCATACTCTTCCCGGGTGCTTGGAAAGGCGATAGAATGCCCTAGCTGACCGAGAAAGGTATTAAGCTGTCCAACAATAGTTTCAATCGCTACATGCGGTCCAGTTACATCTAGGTTCAACGGCTAGGGCACTAAATTTCGAGCGGCGCGGCCCAAATTAGGTACACCACCTGGCAATCAAAAGGGCACCCCGGCAGTGATGGGGGCACGTGTCCCCTGTGCCTTCCTGGCTGCACCCCTGGACAGTACATCAACTCCGGGAGCCATTAAATAAGCTCAGGGGGCCCGGATCAGCTCAAGGGGCACTAAAACAGCTAAAAGGACACCAGGCAAGCTCGAAGGCATCAAACTAACTCAGAGAGTATTTTATAGGCTCAGAAGGCACACTTATTTTCTCAGGAGGGCACCAGATTGACTACGAGGTCACCAGATCAGCTCAGAGGGCACATGATCAGCTCCAGGGGGCACCAGATGAGCTCCGCCCGTACGATTATTGGCGACGATGAGGCATTATCTGGAAACGGATTACGTGCCTATGCTCTTCCCGGGTGCTTGGAAAGGCGACAGAATGCCCTAGCTGACCAAAAAGGCACTTAGTTGTCAAACAATAGTTGAAATCGCTAAATGCAGTCTAGTTACATCTAGGTTCAACGGCGCAGGGCACTAAATTTCGAGCGGCACGGCCCAAAGAGGGTACACCACCTGACAATCAAAGGGCACCTGGCACCGATGGGTGCACGTGCCCCATATGCCCCCCTGGACAGTAGATAAACTCCGGGAGGCATTAAATAAGCTCAGGGGGCCCGGATCAGCTCAAGGGGCACTAAAACAGCTAATAGGGCAGCAGGCAAGCTCGGAGGCATCAGACTAACTTAGAGAGCATTGTATAGGTTCAGAAAGCACAATTATTTATTCAGGGGAGGGGGGCACCATATTGACTACGAGGGCATCAGATCAGCTCAGAAGGCACATGATCACCTCCAGGGGGCACCAGATGAGCTCCACCCGTACGATTATTGGCGACGATGAGGCATTATCTGGAAACGGATTACGTGCCTATACTCTTACCGGGTGCTTGGGAAGGCGACAGAATGTTTTAGGTGACCAAAAAGGCACTTAATTGTCAAACAATAGTTGAAATCGCTAAATGCGGCCTAGTTCCACCTAGGTTCAACGGCGTAGGGCACTAAATTTCGAGCGGCACGGCCCAAAAAGGGTACACCACCTGGCAATCAAAAGGGTACCCGGCACCAATGGGGCACGTGCCCCCTGTGCCCCCTGGCTGCGGCCCTGGACAGTAGATAAACTACGGGAGGCATTAAATAAGTTCAGGGGGCCCGGATCAGCTCAAGGGGCACTAAAACAGCTAATAGGGCACCAGGCAAGCTCGGCGGCATCAGACTCTCAGAGAACATTATATAGATTCAGAAGGCACAATTATTTTCTCAGGGGGGCACCAGATTGACAACGAGGGCATCAGATCAGCTCAGAGGGCATATGATCAGTTCCAGGGTTCAAGACCAGCGCTCAGGGGGCACCAGATGAGCTCAAGGGGCACCAGATTAGCTCTGCCCATACGATTATTGGCGACGATGAGGCATTATGTGGAAACGGATTACGTGCGTATACTCTTCCGGGTGCTTGGAAAGGCGACAGAATGCCCTAACTGACCGAAAAGGCACTTAATTGTCAAACAATAGTTTAAATCACTAAATGCAGTCTAGTTCCATCTAGGCTCAACGACGTAGGGCACCAAATTTTGAGCGGCACGGCCCAAAAAGGGCACACCACCTGGCAATCAAAAGGGCACCCCGGCACCGATGGGGGGCACGTGCCCCCTGTGCCCCCCTGGCTGCGCCACTGCCCGTAAGTCAGCAAGAATGTTCATTGTTAGGAAGTACTGCGCATCCGATTGACTGGCGGTGCTGACCATTCACGGGAACGAGGTCACTGAGGGTAGCAAAACCGGCACTGTGACGCGGTACGCTCTCCACAGCTTTGTGTTATTGCAGCAGCGTCTCTCAGTTTGTGATTGTTCTGGTATTCGAAACAGTTTAACGTTATTCTATTTCAAATAAAGTTGAAGGTTGGCTCTGAACAAGGAAACCGGCACTAAGATTTACCATATTCAATACTGGGACTATGACTTAAAACCAGGGCACAAAATACGGCCTCAATGTGGGTATAATTAGCCGATCGTAAAGATCAGCAGTTAGGCCACACGATATTCATCGGTGACCCACTCATCGTTGCTCGACCCAGTTAAGGATAGGCATGCCCAAACTTTATGAATTTGACTCATTCTTTCACTCTTTCGGCTTCTGAAAGCAAACGTAGCCTTGCTTGCCCAAGAGGACTATGGCTGCTGACAGATCGAGGTTGGCTCCATCGCACTTTCTCCGCTAGAGGTCGATAATTTCCGTCACCAGTCAGCTCCTCACCTGGTAGAAGAGACGATCGGCAAAGCGGGTCATCTCGGCGAAGGCGTTCATCCAGGCGTGCAACAGCGCGAAGAAGGCACTAAGGTAGCACAGCATGCCGGGCATGACGCTGCCGAACACGTGGGCCACCAGATGGCGCAGCGTCAGCGGCTGCTGCCCGTACCTGCGGCGGAGGTCACGGCTCAAGGTCAGGGACGGAGGTCGCAGGGGCGTTCAGAGGCGTGGTGCACAGGGGCAGGTCAGGGGCGACGGCAGAGGCGGAAAACTCCCTCAACTCTTCAACCAGAGTTCATGATTTGTAACTTGCTTAATAGCTATAAGGTAGAACAATACTTTTCACTTTGTTCCATCGTCATTCAATTTGTTTGAACATGAACAGGTTTAGTCATCCCGTTCATGGTTAGCAAGTGGCTTCAGCTTATTTCTGCTCTGAGCAAGGCTCACAGCGAATTTCATAAGAACTACCAAACTTAGGATAATCTTGTTTTGTAATTTATGGCTAAACTAACATCGATATAATTAATACAACTCTCCTCAGCTCTGATTTTTGGCAAGATTATGTTCTGAGACGATGTGCTCCACATTCAAGTGTTCTTTCCTGGTCCTTACTTCTGCAGCGGCGGCAGGAAGAACCTCTCGAGCAGGAAGGAGGAGTAGAGCGTGGCTCCCAGCACCTGGCCTAGGTGCATCACCACCAACCCCCAGCGCACCTGACCCGGCGTCCTGGCAAGGACAAGCACGGTGCACATGTCAACCGACACATCAATGTATTGAAATTTTAGATGTTCAGGAACCACTGAACCTGGACTGCTTATTCCTCAATGTGACAAGGCAGTAGCGGCAAAGTGACATCGGTACAATTTGACTGGAAGATGTGCCATATTTAGGTGAATCAAATCGGAGCGACGATTTCCTACAATTTCTATGAAATTGGGTTCTGGACTTTAAAATCAAAACTGTGCTTGCCCAAAAAATGATAACAATTTGGTTGCCATGCCATGATTGACACAGAAGTATTGTTTTTATTCATAACAGCCAGGATTCCATGAATAAGAAGGCCTGGACAAAACTATTACGGAAGTGATCATACATCGGCAGATTTCGTTGTTTCCACACATTGTTCAACACAGTTCAAAGAATGTTCCCACGGCACGGAGTGAGAGTGGGAGTGAGAGAGTGAGAAAGAGAAAGAGTGAGAGAGAAAGAGAAAGAATGAGAGAAAGAGAAAGCGAAAGAGAGAGAAAGAGAAAGAGTGAGAAAGAGAAAGAGCGAGAAAGAGAAAGAGTGAGAAAGAGAAAGAGTGAGAGAAAGAGAATGAGCGAGAGAGAAAGAGTGAGAGAAAGAGTGAGGGAATGAGAAAGAGCGAGAGCGAGAGGGAGAGCGAGAGAGAGAGATAGAGAAAGAGAAAGACAAAGAGGGAGAGAGAGAGAGAAAGTGATGGTGAAGGTAGAGTGAGAGTGAGAGAGAGAGAGAGGGCGAGTTCGGCTTCCACGCTGCTAAGCCGGGATTAAACCCCGGGTGCATAAGCGTCGGAAGAGGGGGGGCAGGGGGCCTGCTCCCCCACTTTTTGGCCAAAAATGTCTTTATCTCAGTCAAAATGGGAGAAAACCGGACATTCATATAACCAGCCGCTGCGGAAGGCAACGAGGCGCCCAAATTCGAACAGTTTTTGGTCCTAACGTGAAAAGTTTTTTGTTAGCATCAGTTTGAAGTTTGGCTGCCCCCCCCACTTTTTGCCGGTGGCGACGCTTATGCCCGGGTGGGTGTTCTGCAAAGTCTTTCCGATCCCCATAATGCCCTCCCAACAGGATGAGAGCTTGTGACGCCAAAGGACTTCAGCAGTCGCTGCGTCGTAAACACCAAGACATCAGATAAAGCTGCAGGTCATTTTATGAATACCATGCAGTTTTGAACACTTCGTTCTGCCCACCGTGGGTAAGCGTCCCTGTAGACCAGCGTTGGGACGAAGAGGAAGAATAAGAACTTGCTGAAGTTCGGACACCGCTCGTCGGTGGGCGTGTCTTCGGAGAGGGCACGGTCCACGTTAGACCGTATAAACGCGTAAACTTTCATGAACAGGCGGATCTGCGGGAAAGGTGAAAGTGGTACGAGGGAATGTCACGCAAATTTATCTACATTGATCTCTTTAGTTTTCATAGAATTAGAATCTAATTTTTTAAGCAAGATGAGCTAATACGATGTTCACCTCTTCGTTATTGCAATCTTGCGTCATGTTGTGTATCTTTGTACCAGAAATAGAAGGAACATGTACTAGTGTTATGTAAATTATGCCATGTAGTTGGTATTACACGATTTACGCAGACATGTGTACCCTACGTATTTTACACGCAGGACATATGTAAGATGTGTTACATATGTTATGCATGGCAGACGTGGAAGACCATTGATACAAGACACGCCATCGTCCGGGTGGGGTCATTTCTGTTCACCGATCGGGTTGTCAAACAAATCACCGCTTTACTCTGTTACGCTTTCACAAACTGTCACAAGGTCAGCGCTTTTCTAAGGCAGCCCAAACATTCCGTACGGCCAGATTACTGAGTTATGGCGTCATTTCTGAACCAATGTTAATCGAGGTTTCGTGTTTAGGTGTTACATCTATATCGGCTACTACGAAAGCTCGAACAAAATATCTAACCCCAATCAGAAGCTCTTGGAAAACCAAACCACAAATGTCATTGAATTTCATTTTTCGATGCATCGTTTTCATTTATATCTTTAGACTGAGTAAAGTTAATGGAAAATTTCTGTTTTCATTATGACCGATCAGTTTTCATAGGTCGATCGATACAAGAAGTGACCCTAGAAATTCAATATTTGAATTTGTCGTGACCTTAGGTCAAATCCAGGTCAGAACTTACCTGGAAAGACCATATCATACGCTATTTGACTCAACAAAGATCTAACGCCCTCATTTGACGTTTAGATGACTAGGGCCAACACAGGTCAACAGAAACTACAGTCGTGACACTTCCCTGTCCAACTCGATAAACTCATTCTATGAAGTTAGAATTTGTTCGACACGTGCTCTGATTCCCGAGTGACAGCCCTCCCTCCTCCCCCACGCATTTCCCGAGGTTTGTAGATGTTGAAACATCCCAGACAGTGGCAGTTAATAATGTCATAAATGTAATGGTTAGCTGATATAAGAGAATCAGTTTTCCATGCGAAAAAAAATGAAGCGTCACCACAACAATCATCTGGCACCCGTTTACTCCGTCACCTGTTCTAGAAGAACTATGAAGGAGGAGGCAGGCGGCAGCCGATGCCTGAGGACCACCTGCGCTGGCAGGTAGAGAAGCACTCCGTTGTAGGTGACGTACATGGCGCTGAACAGCACATCGAATAGGACTGAAGCACAGGATACAGATCCGCAGTCAGACACCAGAAAATAGGCCGCATTACCAGCATCGCAGAGTTCGCGTTGAACAACACAACGTTTACAAGGCATAAACGACACGAGGTCACCCATCTGCTCAGTAGAGTACACATGCATCGCACATGTGCTGTGTTTCATATTGTGTGTGAAACATTCTGCACCTGAGATTACTCACTGGGCCAGGATTTTCTGTGAGTTGCCCAGAAGTTGTAGAGCGGGTAGACCAGAAAGAGGACGGAGGCGAACATGAGTAGCCAGGTCTCCGCCGTTTCACGCACGTTACCGAAGGCATAGGCCACCAGCTGCAGGTTCAGGTGCACCCTGCAGGTTAGGTGGACGTGAGGTCAACGCAGGCCAAAGCTGAGCACGAGCAGTGTGAATAGACCCAGGCTCAAATCTCGGACAGGCGTACTGACAAAAGGATTTCCTGGTCACCCATATACTCTTCCAAGTAAGAGTTCGCGACGTCAAGTGGTCTCAGCAGTTGGTGTGTCGTAAAGTTGTAAGGCTTCTTATTTGACATGGGTTTTGTCCGCACCAGCCCAAACTGCTCCACTATATTCAAGAATTGAACCAACCAGTTGTGCATTGTAAATAACGTTCTGGAATCGAACTTGGTCCCTCACAGGCCTGCTTGAGACGATCGGCTCAGTGACTTTAGTGGTTTGTTGGCCGGGCAAATAACGAGGTGCGCGTATGGTAGACAATTTGATATTGAACTTATAACCATGTATATGGACATTGGGAATTTACACCAGTTTCTTATTCTAACTTCAGCACGACATTTTTGACATGGTAGGTGGTCTAGGCTGGTGCGCGCCTCAAGATCAATGAGATCGTCTTACATTTGGAGGGATTGGGTTTTAATCACATCTGACAGACCACCCGTGCAGGCAGCTCGCAGAGGGGGAGTGACGGCTGCCCATAAACTGCTCGTTTGATTCCAAATTTTTGCATGTTCGGCATCGAGCAGACAGCCAGATACGGTTTCGTGTGGAATGTTACTAACGAGAGGAGCGGAAGCGGAGGGTGCTGCTGCCTCGTCCCTGAGGGCGGTTGGAGAGATAGAAAACGAGTCATTCCGGGATCGTATCTGTCAGGTGACATTTTCTACTTTTGGATCACAAGTCTGTGGCTGACACTTAAAAAAACACACACACACACAACGGGATGTTAGTGTCATTCACCAAAGGGAGCACTCGGACACACCCTGTCAGCCCAATATTGTCAGACATGCAGCCTTACAGGCAATATTAATTAATTAATAACAGGCAGCCTAACAAGGCTGCCTGTTATTAAACAGCAGGAAATCGCGTCTGTACATCTTGCCTTCGGAAGACCACTCCTTATCCTTAGCAGATCCCTGTCCGTAGGTATTAAATTCACTATCCGACACAGGGTGGGAGACAGACCGATGGTTTACAGTGGGGGGGGGCAACGGGGCTCTAAATCACGAAAAAGAAAATAGGCAAAATTCGGGGAGTTGGTGGAGCGATTGCCCCGCATGCCCCCTCCCCCTGGATCCGCCAGTGTCAGGACACACCGTCCTGAGGGCGTTGTCGCCGCTGACGACACAGATGATGTATGAACTCACGTGCCGCTCTCTGCGATGTCGCACAGCACAGCGTGCAGCAGCAGCAGCGCCAGCATCGCCACGAAGATGTGGTAGATGGTGCGGATGTGGCTGATCTCGAACAGCTCCGTGAGCACTGACTCTCGCGCAAAGAACTGTTTCCCGTGAGTCCTGTGAGCCGACGCAGTGCGCAAAGGTCAAACACTACCTAATTCGTCATTGATAATTGCCCGTGAGCCATATGTTCGTACACGGCTGGCACAGTTTCTAAAAAATATTGAATTAGAGCTCAGAATTAGATACTCACTTTCTGGTATCCAGTTCAGTAGAACTGAATCCTCCACAAAATTTTAATGACTGAATGCAAAATGACTACAGGTAGCGTAGTCTTATCGTCACCTTTTCTTTCCGTTAGCATGTCCGTTGGCCAGCTGGGGCTCAGAGGCTTCTCGTACCGCAGTCACATGCTGCTCCATGATGGAGGAAAGGTGAGTCGTGAACTCAGCCGTGACTCCATCCTGCAGCTCCTGTCGGCGATGTCAGAACAAGTCAGGGTTAGGTCTCTGGGACTTGTGCTGCCGGTCACCCACCGCAGACTCTGAGTCTGAACAGACTTCTGAACAGCAGTGGCTCTGACGCTCGTTCTCGGCCTATTTATCTGTCGGCTATGTTTTAACAATAAAATGTACCTATCAAGGGTGTGGATTTATATCGCTTTCTGGGTGCCCAGCCACCGCCAGTAAAACGTCGGTTTAGCGTTTAGATGTCCAATAAATTGTAATTTTTTTTTATTCTAGAATTTCAAACATTTCTAATGGTTTAACGGAGCCGTGAAAAACCAAGACACACTTTATGTATCAGCCTTTTTATGGTGGTTATTGACATCATTTCTCATTCGGGAACCCACAATCGCTTTAGAATGATTCACATTCCCTGGTAACGATATGTATTTATCTCCGGAGGACCTAGCGAGAATGGATTTCTGGTAAGAGCACCACCGCCGGCCAACCCCTACCCTTGGGCCATCAAGCCCTTAACCCTCGCCCCACCGGGGGGCCATCGATGGCCCCCTAAGGTTTTTCCGGGATAGCAGAAAAACGACGAGGCGCAGCACCGCTGTTGAGGGCTCTACCTCTCACTGCATCATTTTCCCATCATCCCTGAAATTTTTTACCCCGGGTCATCCAAGGTCAAGTCACCAGACGAGGTCAACCAAGGTCACCTCACTTCACCTTTAGAGCTCTGTAAGAGCTACATTTCAAAGTCGATCCATTTGAAACTTCCTACACTTCATGACCCCTCCAGGGTCTACAAGGTGTATATCCGGGATTTTTCGATTTCGTGCCCTGAGGTCAGGTCACGAGGCGACCTCTCCCATTGGAAAAGCATGGGGAAAAGCTATTTCATGATATAAAAGCCACAAAAATGATTGCAAATACTCAGCCTGCTCAGAACAACGTTTTTGGACACCCTTTCACGGATCCCAGGGGTCATATTTGCCCTTTGACTTTTCCAAGGTCATCCAAGGTCACCAGAGGTCAAAAACAGTATTTTGACAATAACTTTTGACCTAATTGAGCTAGAGCGGCGAAACAAACACCATCGTGTTTGTCTTGTCGCTGGCTTTCATTTGATATACGACAAGGTCACTTTTTGACCTTTCGTGATCTCAGGTCATATTAGGTCGTGAGGTGACCTCTGGCGGTCAAACCACTGGCGGGAGGTCTTTACGTTCCACATAGCGAAAAAAGTACTGGCAATTTGCTATCAAATGTACTTTACCAGGCCTCAATAGCTCTAATGACATAAGAGTTATGCCCAGTTTGCTTAATCATTGCATATTTGAGTGAAAATAGCCGATCTTGACCTAATTTGACCTCTGGAGGTCAAACCATTGACCTGAGCACTAAAACATGCGAAGTAATTTCTTATTGAATTCACGCGAGCTTTCTATTGCACTTTGCAGATTTGCGCTAACGCCCATATTTTCGGAGTTAGAGGGGGGGCCATCGATGGCCCCCCCGGTGGGGCGAAGGTGGCGCCGGACCCCCGGTGGGGCGCGGGTTAAGCCCCAGTCATCTTCCATGATGACTGGATGGCCCCCGAATTCGACGGGCAGTTTAATACATGAAAAGTCGTTATATAAATAAATGGAAGCAATCAGCTTAATAGCAAATAACCTTCCTTTCGTCGCTATCATCTGTTCTTAATTCTATGCAAGTGAAACAAACTGATTGAAAACAGGATAAAACGGACAAAGATTTTCACCACTGGTACAAATTTGTTCATCACTGGGTCATCGCTGGATCAAAGGTGTTCATCGCTGCTGCGTAATGCGCAGGATAATTGTGAATGGGTCGCTGCTGTCCTCTCCAGCCCTGCTATCGTTTTGTAATAATAATGCCAGCTATAATTGATAAAATAACTGATCTTATTGATAACGGGTGAGATACCCATCGGTGTTATCAGTAAAATTAGCTACAATTAAGACGTACCTGGACTCGAGATCGAAGTTTCTCCATTTGCAGCTGTTTTGCCATCCTCGTTAGATGTAGGTGGTTCTGCAACACAGACGCCCGTAAAAGAGGGTGCGGAGAGCCGACTCGCAAGCAAATGACGGCCTAAGCCTCAAGCGCTGTACGCAGGTTCACAAGGAGCAGATTCACGTACTTCCAGTACGGTGTACACCCGCTGCGGCCGCCCAATCACAGCACTCCGAGCTCCCCAATTATTTATCCAGCCGCGACAATGTCAGATATCAGCTAACAGAAAGATGTTCCAGAGACCTGTCGATCCGCCGGCGATATTGGAACTGCTCTGGGCTCTCATGTTCCTGGTCACTGGCCTGGTAACCCCACCCCCTTCGTTACGTCACGGACACTCGTACAGAGCGTTCTGGTTAACGTCCTTGCGTCAGTGCGCATGTACCCACTTTCCAGTACGTATGTACCGACTTCAGCAGCTACGCAACCGAAGCGCGTAAATGCGGAAGAGCCGCAATCCTGATTCCAGCAACCCGGATGGTGACGTCATGTTGTGACGCCACATCCTCAGCGGAGCCTTGCAATGACAAAGAGCCGCCGAGCGGACCTGGACGGATGCCCGCCATCGAAACGGCTCTGTGGTCGAAGTCGGGCACAGGCTGTTTCGAACCTATGCACAGTGTGTTCTAGACTACTGCCCGGATGTTTGGAGGAATTCCCTCAAATCACCGCATGCATCGAAGTCGGACACAGGCTGTTTCGAACCTATGCACAGTGTATTCTAGACTACGACCCGGATGTTTGGAGGAATTCCCTCAAATCACCGCATGCATCGAAGTCGGACACAGGTTGTTTCGAACCTATGCACAGTGTATTCTAGACTACGGCCCGGATGTTTGGAGGAATTCCTTCAAATCACCGCGAGCATTATGATTAATAAGACCTTAAACTGTCTTTGTTAGGCCTATATTTGCACCAATGACAATTTTCTGAGAAACAAGTGATCATATCATTTCATTACCATAGATTGCCACATATCTGTATTTCATCAGAGGTTGCCCCCACTTATCCAATATTGATGTATGTTATTCCGTGATCTGCGAAGCACTTCCAGCCAGTCTGCACCGAGGAGAAGCAGTGTTATGATCTTGTGTCCATGCAAACATTCACCACTACGGAATGGAGTGAAGGTCATTGCAGCAGGCTCAACGCTGCGGTTCAAGCTATTTGATGTGTAATGCTGATTTTACTTCCAGTTAGAAGGTGACATCACCCCGCCATTTCAAGAACGCAGAACAATATCCCACGGGAATTTTAGCCACTCGTTCGTAAGAGGCCGGTTTGATACGGAGGTCCTAGAAAAGACAGCGCATGCTGTCATAATACCTCTTTTTAGCTCCGTTTCTTGTTTGTTGCATCACACATATATTGTGCGGTAAAACCATAGCGTCAGCACTAGGGACAGCTTCGCTTACTGCCGCTGGACACTCGCCTCGCTGCCGGAGCCCCGGAATGCTCACGTGTTTTTGCGGCTCAGCGCGAGGGCAGATGTCTGCCAATATTATGAACGATGGGAGGCGGTCCACCGTGCGAAGTGCGAGGCAGGCCATTCGGCACGGGGTCAGTGTGTCTCTGCTATCTGCCTGCTGACGGGAGTCAGGGTCTCAAGTACAAAGGGTGTGTGAAAAGATAGCAAGAGTTCAATGTTCAACATTTAAGTTCATATGCATGTGTAAGCTTTATCTTTCGATTGGTTTCAGGTGGAAGGATATAAGTACCAGCCGGGGTGTGGGTTTATATCTCCTGGGGTTGCCCGGACACCCCCAAATTTGTTTCGGAATGGGTTCAAGATCATTCAGACCCTGTATTTGTTAACACGTGGTGTGGAGAAGGTAGGTATGGCGTCAACGCGCAATGGAGGGGAGTCATAAAGTGCCCCCTCCCTGAGATCTCGGAAACCAATGGAGTTAGAAAAACACGCGTTGAGAGCTGTATGGGGGCTGGGGTGATTTACACTATCACTGCTTTTCATTGACCTAGGTCATCATCTGCAAGGTCAGGCGAGGTCGTAAATGCCAAACCTGGGCCGTGCTGGACACACTCTTTAGGAAATGCCGTGATTAGGTGGAAAGAAGCCGGCTTTCCCGTCGCTCCAAGGTCCCTCAAATGACCTTTCTCTGTGCGAAGCTGTCATGACATAACCGAACCTTACCTAACCTTGTCCCTATGCAGCTAGCCGGCCTGCGGCGCACCTAACCTGCGGTTTGGTGCCTCCCTAACCTGCGGTGCAACACTATGGCTTCGTCGGCGGTGCTACGGGTGTTCCACTTTAATGCACGCATAAATTCGTGCATGAAATAGGAAAATTACACTCATTTCATTCATGCCATTTTCCAAAATGGTAGCCTCACTTCGTTCGGCTACCATTTTTGTAGCAAATAATTCCCTCACTTCGTTCGGGCATTATTTCAAACACCCGAAGGAAAGCATACCGAATACCATCCGGTGTACCGAGTAGACAGTCCGGTTATATTTATTATGCCCAATTTTGGACGTTCTCTGACCCGAACTGTGGAAAGGGGTTTTCTTTGGGGGGGCGTGAAAAGAAAAGGGGCTTGGCAGATTTTTGGGGAAAGGAATGTTAAAGAGAAAATCTGATTGGAAGCCGGATCATTTAGGCCATATATAGAGGTCGTATAATACTATTAATATAATCTTACCAACTTTTTTGATAGGTGATATATTATTTATCAGTTTAATTTTCTATGAGTTTTCCAACGGGTTTTGGGTCAATATATAAAATGCATAAAAATGTGATTCCTCCAATGCCGACAGTTGGCTATTTTTCCTTCAACACATCTTTTTCTCCGGTCACGTTGAAACAGATGATAGCCATGCCCCAAAGATATATTTCGAACATTGTGTTTAACTCATTGTTAGCATCATATAAAAATGCATTTTGTGACATGACCAATCAATGCATCATCCAAACTGCACGATCTCGTGGAAAGTGCAGTTGTGGAAGTGGATATCTTCTTTTTGTCAGGGGTTTTCTCCGACAAGTACCGTTGAAGCCAGGCTCGGAGAACTTGGAGAGCTTGGCGTGAATTTCGGACCGTTGATGGTATGAACCTCCGCATAGAACTGAAATAGTGCCTTGTCCAGTGCCGGTAGGTCGTTTTCATACTCTCCTACATTGCGTTTGATGTGTTCGGAATGACGTCTCCAGGTAGCCCGCGGTAGGTTTCTACGGTCCATACCGTAGTTTTTCTTGTGTTGTCAGGAATGCATTGCCTGGCCTTCTCTTGTAATTCCTGTCAGTCTAGGTTGCTTCCATCATTTGACGACTCGTCATCTGTGTTTAGTGCTTTGAAAAATTGATAAGAACTAGGATTTAAAATGAAAATAAGACAGCCAAAACTCAGCCTTGGAAAGTATTTTGTACAAGTCCACGTAGCTTGAGATGTATCTCATTGGGACTGGTTTGAAAATTTCTCTGAGTGCCTCGACGCGTGAAATTGAGCATGACCCATGCGTTGCGAAGAACACAGGGCAATAACAAAATCAACCCCGGGATTAATTTATTAATCGACTTCTTGCTTAAAAACTGAATTCACTTTGTACAAGGAGGCCGGTATGTGGAAAATCATTTTTAGGTACGCATTTTTATTACAATATTTTCAACATAGGAGAACGGCAAAAATTGATGATAACTAACTTTAATCCTCGCCCTGGTGGGGTTGTTAGGCATCCCCTCAGGTTTTTCCGATCGCACCAAAGAGCGACGGCGCAAAGCGTCGTCGTACTTGGCGAATATTATCCTTGATTTATTCTGCAACTTGTCCCAAAGTGTTAAGGTCGCTTCATCTCAGATCAGGCCACCAGTGCAGGTCGAGTGAACTCACCTCCAAAAAGTTTGAGGCCGCATAAGCAAAAAGAGGGTGGATCTGTCCAATTGAAACTTTTAACACATAATAATAACAAGTAACCAAGCCTACCAAGTATATACTACAAATATATTTATTCCCGGATTTTTCATATCGATGACCTGGGTTCAGATAGCTACGGACTACGACCTCTCCATTGGACATGAATGAGGAAAACGGGGAATTGAGCAAAAATAGCTCTGTTTCCGGAAAGGCAGCTAAGAATACCTTCCTATTCTCCAAATAATATTATTCTAGGCCTCTTTCCAGGTTCGTGCTGCAATTATGAATCTGTGACCTCTGAAAGGTCATCTGGGGCTGCTTAGACATTTTTTCAGAGTTGGTTCAATAACTTTGTAGGAAATGATGAACATGCTTTTATTTTGAGATAATTACGTTTGGATTGCTATTGCAAGTCGATTGATATGCATATTAACTATGCTAGGTTCTATGGTGACATTGATCGGACCTTAGGTCAGGTCATTTGACTTGAGCTGTCATTGGGTCCCATTTACCTACCTGTTGCCCATAAGCCCTCAATAAACAAATACAATTTTACATTTTTACCTAGCGTGGTCATATTATACATCATTCGATTCACCATAACGAGAAAAAGCGAATGGTGCCTAAAAATTTATTCTTACTCAAATCTGTCAGCGGCTAGAGCCATAAACTCTTTTCTAACCTGTCACCTTCTTTGACCTGTCATGACCTCAATATTGACCTAATCCAAAAAGTGACTGATGTAGATTCTTCATTCATTTGTATGAGCTATCCACCAGCATTTGCGTTTTTTGCTATTCCGCATAGGAGCCGAGTTCGATGGGTGGGTGGTTGAATCCCCCACCCCCCCACAAGAGCGAAGGTGGCTCGGAGGTCCACCGAGGTGGGTGTTAATGGGAGCTGTAACACCCTACACGACAAGCGAAATGTGAAAATTTGGCATCCACTTTTATTCACCAAAATGACAGGAATGTACCCACCTGCCTATTTTCTACCATGTTCCAAGTCCCATCAAAACCTGAGAGAACTCCGGAAGCCCATTCCAAATGCTGCATCTTTATGGCCCTGGCTAAATTTGTTAACGAAATAGAACCTAACTGGGAATATAAGTCTGCGGATCGACTATGAAACACTCGCTGTCTCCTCAGTCCTGCGTGGCGGGCTGGTGTATGAACTGTGATCGGACCGACCGCCAGGTTATCCACCTGCACCACGGGAGAAAGGCCTGCCGCCGGGATTTACCGTACATGGGCGGTTCCAGGGGAAATTTGGCAGGTGCTCCCTACTCCTGGATTGACCCACCTGAATTGCTCCTTGGCACCTGAAACATAATCATACTCCCCCATTCAAGTATGAGCACCCTCTGATATATCATCATATAGATCAGATCTCTGATAGATTAATAGTTGTCGCTCCCTTCACGTTCAAATGGTCCCCCCTCCAGACCGAAATGGCGCCTCCTGACCAAAGAGCCACCTCCAATAAGAAATCCTGAATCTGCCCATGGCCGGAAAATTTCTGCAGTGGCGAGTTCTGAACTTTCCAGTGCGCCTATAACAGCGTCCTTCTGTAAGCTGACTGTTCCAAAACCGGCGATTTCTTTCTGTCAGTAAATTGAAAGCAAGCTTTTTGGTTGCGCCTCGAGACATCTTCCAGTAACAGGCTTGCGTGGAAATTTCAGAAAGTTTCAGATCAGCGTGCGTAAGGGGTGCTGGGGAATGCCAAAGTTGGGGCAAAGTCGAAAATCAGCGCTGTGCTCTGAGAACGTATCGGCGGCATTACCTGTTTTCATCTTTCGGAAGCTTTGGTTCCCATTGTTTGCTTACATTTTTATCAATCCGACAGCTTCATCGATTGAGCGACAGTTGCAGTGGTGCGCCTTCCAAGGTATGTTGAAATGAATTTAGTGCTTACTTCGACCCTTTTCCTGCTGGCAATTCATGCAGCTAAGCAGCCAACTATCTTATGTCCAGTGTCCACTGGGGCAAGGCCAAACCGGCGCCAATATTTTTCGGCATCTTTTTATTTTGTTTATTAGTGTAATATGAACATCAGGGCCATCCCCCAATAAAAGCTCAAGTCAGGAATCATAAAACATGAGCACAAGAAATACGTCCCTTACAACCCCACGTAAAAACGAGGATTCAACAAGCTTGCCATATAAAGTTACAGCACGGTTTTTGCCACAATGTCGAAAAAAATTACTTGATGGATTCGTTGACTTCACGGTGTATCCAGATCGGCGGTCCGATCCGGATCGCCTCATTGTGCATGCAAACTGGGTCAGTACGATTTTGGTAATAAAAATTGATTTTCATGAATAGCATTGTTTTTCGGCCATCCCAGTTTTCCCTATGCATTTGCAATGGAGAGGTCATGACCCTTACCTGACCCTTTCATCGATATTAAAAATCTCGTTTCATCGATTGTTGGTGTTTGTTGGGCCTTTATGTGATATAAATCTCAAATCAATAGATAAAGTTCATCAATAGATCAAATCGATAGATCGCATTGGTGCCAGGTGAAACCCTTTCAGAGGCGAGATCACTTCACTTAGCCTGACGATCCGACCTGCGATGACTGAAACCTAAAGTTTCCGTTAAAGTGGCACCTGGTGATCAAGGACAAGGTGTGACAAGTACGACACGTTGTGTTCTGCCGTGTTCTGCCATCCCTAGAAAAGCTCGAGGGGGTATACCAGCACTCCTCCATTAACGAGGTTTAAAAACAACAAAATTAAGGGCTTTTTAGTGTATACCAACAATGCCAATCAATTTAAGAGCGAATAATGATTTCCTACGAAATGGAGCGCAGAGATCCGACAAAAGCAGAATCCGATTCCAGGTCGTGGCTGCTGCATTGTCCCGTTTGTTACTTTTTATATTGGATTTAAATAGCATTTCCCAAAATTTTAGTTTGCGCTTCAAACACATAAAAACTCAGACTTAGCTATTATTGTCCTTGCATTTCTACCGAGCCTTGAGACGTTTTTTTATTAACTTCCATAACATTCGGTGCTGTGAATTGGAAACAATTATTGACATCTTGCAAGGAGGCGATATTACATTTAGCGTGCATTTCTCCACTTACCCTTGGAAGAGAGCCCATCTTATCTTGTTATATAAAACGTGACCTGAGAGCTTCAGCACCAGATTGAGGCGTTCTTTTGAAGTCGACAGTGTGAAAGCATCCCGTTCTTTTCCACACTCACGCACTGGAATTCGAACCCAAACACTGGCCACAACCACTGGCGGCAGCTTGGTAGACTCAAGCAGGGGAGACAACAGCACGTGCATTGTCGGACCCGCCCACCGCTGGCCCTGCGACGCGCAGCCAATAAAATCACACCCCAGGCACAGGGGCGGACACCGCTGATTAGGCACCTGTCTCTTTCTTCTTGATTTTACACTCATGTCGTTAAAATTTGATATCTTGTGAGAAAAGACTAGCTCGCAATTCTCTGTCATGTAGTTGCGAGCAGACCCGCTGTTAATTCCTCCAGGATCACGCCCCTGCCACCGAGACCGAACACGCGGTTAGAAGCCATACCGCAACCCCGCGGCCTTACCTCCAAATCCCGGGCAAGCTCAGCTGTGACCTTTGACCTACACACACGTTATGATACGCGGATGCACGTTTTCAAAGTGTCTGTGCAATAGTTCGGTGGGCATCCCTCTCGCCCCAATAGTTTTTGGTAGGTATGACACGACCGCATGCAAATGCCGTTGGTTTTTTGCTCTAGGAAATTCAATAGCCAACTTATAGATGTGTATTTTCATTAACACACGCATTGGAGAGAGTGACAAAAGCCCTTCAGCCCAATAAATCGCTGTTTGGCTGCATTTGAGAGGATTTATGAGTGCGTCTACTACTGAGGGAATCACGAAAATCCCGTGACACCCGCCCCGGTGGGCCTCCAAGCCACCTTCGCCCTGGTAAGGGGGCTGGGATTTCAAACACCCCTTTCTAACTCAGCTCCCATGCAGAATAGCGAAAAAGTAAAAGCTGGGGGATAACCCATAAAGAAATTCATGAAAAAACTACATCGGTCATTTTTTGGCTGAGGTCAAATTGAGCTCATGGCAGGCCAAGAAGGCTGCATGTTAAAGTAGAGCTTTTGGTCTCTAGCGTCTGACAGAGTTGAGTTAGAATTATTCTTTAGGCACCACCCACTTTCTCTCGTCACGGCAAATCGAATAATGTATAATATGACTATACTAGGTTAAAACACAAAAATGGCCTGGCGCCAGGCCAGGTCAAGGTCACTTTCTTATCTAGAATTGTTAATAAGCATATCAATCGACTGCAATAATAATCCAAACGTAATGAAATCAAATAAAAACTTAATCGTAATTGCCTGCGAAGTTTTTACCCAAGTCTGAAAACTTCCTTAAGTACACCCAGATGACCTCTCAGAGGTCACAGGCCCAAACATGAAGCATGAGCCCGAAAAAGGGCCTATCCCACGCCCTGGTGGGGGGTGTTTGAACACCCTGTCTCCAGGATTTTCCGGAAGCCGAAAAACGGCTCCGCGAAGCGCCGCAGTACTTGACACACCTTATTCTTGATCTATTTCGCAGCTTCCTCAAAAACTTTATGGTTGGGTCATCTCAGGTCATGTTGCCAGTCCAGGTCAATTGTTCTCACCTCCAAAAAATGCTTAAGGTGGCATAAGTAAGAAAAAGATGAAGATATCGAATTGAAACTGGTACCAAATAATAGGCCCGCCGAATACTACAAAATGTATTCCGGGATTTTTCATATTAACACGCGCATTGACGGGGGGCGGGTACCCGCCCCCCTTGGGTTTTTCGGAGACAGCAGAAAAGCGGCGGCGCGCAGGCCGCCGTACTTGGTATACCTTTTCCCTCATCATTTTTGCAACTTCTGTGAAAATTTTAAGGATAGGTCATCTCAGGTCAGGTCACCAGTACAGGTCAAGTGAACCGACCTCCAAAAAAGTTTAAGATGGCATAAATCGGAGCAGAGTGAACTTATCCAATTGAAACTTATATCACATAATGGGCTCACCGAGTTCTCTAAAATATGTTCCGGTATTTTTTATATTGATGACCTAAGGTCAGGTACGAAGCATGACCTCTCCATTGGAAATACATAGGAAAAATGGTTTTTACGGAATAACTCAGTAACGGATGGTGATAGAGCATTTATTTTAGCTTTATTAGACTCGCCTTGGCTTTGCAGTTCTAATGATATGCATTTTATATAATTTGACCCTGACCTGACCTCAGGTCAGGTCAAATCTTTGATTTGACCTAGCAAGGTCAAGTCATATATCATTCGATTCGGCTTGCTGCGAGGATTCATAGCGTTTAAGTCGTTTTGCTCTATCTTTACTTGTTCAGATGTAATGGCCGAAAAACTTAATTTACATGTTATCCCTATGACGGCATGTGACGGCATGTTTTGACCTCTGGTGACCTTAAATGTGACCTGACAAAAAAAATGGTTCAAATATTTTCGATGGAGAAGCGGATGGGCTACCCAAAGCCGTTTACCGTTTTTTGCTACCTACCGTGGTTCTCGAGATCTTAGGGGGGCGGGTACCCGCCCCCTCGTCAATCCGAAGGTGGCTCAGACCCCCGTCAATGCGCGTGTTAATGCCCTAGGGTCAGGTAGGCACGGGTCCTGACCTCACCATTGAAAATGCAAGGGGAATACGGAAATTGACGAAAAAAGTGCTCTAGTACTGTAGAGTGTAGATACAGCTTAGAATAGCTTCGTATTCTCCAAATCGTAGTATCCTAGGTCCCTTTCCAGGTTCATGTTGCAATTTTGGACTTGTGGCCTCTGAGAGATCATCTGAGGCTACTTTAGTAGGTGTTCGTACTTAGGTCAATAACTTTTTAGGAAATGATGATAAATTTTTATGTTGATACCATTACGCTTGGAGTACTATTTCGAGTCGCTTGATATGCATATTGATAGGTTAGATGGCGACCTTGACCTGACCTTAGGTCAGGTCATTTTTGTATTTTGATATCATATCATGATTCGATTTGCTGTAGAGAAAGAGGAGGTGAATGGTGTCTAAAAATTGATTCTAACATAACACGCACCCCGGTGGGTCTCCGAGCCACCTTCGCCCTGGTGGGGGTATTTGAACACCCCTCTCGAACTCGGCCCCTATGCGGGAGGCCAGCGAATGGCTCAGCCCACTGGTAGTGTCCGAAAAGAAAGACGGCCAATTGAGGTTGAGTGTCGCGGTTACGTCAACCCTTATGCCTTTGTTGTCGTTCAGTTATGACTCAGAACAACGATTGTGCTATTTTCGGCAGCGTGGACGCTTCACATTTATGTGTGGGGAGATGTAGTGTCTGGCTCATATTTCCTGTTTCAGATAGTATCTCTACGGTTTCCCATTTCTCTATGGCTTAAATCAAACGTGGAAACACTACAGGCACCATTCGCTTTCTCTCGTCACGGCGAATCGAATGATGTATATATGACCATAATAGGTCAAAACACAAAAAGGGCATGACCTCAGGTCAGGTCAAGGTCAGTTCTTAACCTGGTATAGTCAATATGCATATCAAATGACCTGCAATAGTAATCCAAACGCAATGATATCCAAATAAAAGCTATATCATCATGACGCCGGAAAAACCCGAAGGGGTGTTCAAACCAGAGCTGCAAAAAGTCGGGCTCTCGGGTCATAAAGTGCCCGACAGATTTTAGGGCACGGTATGGTCTTGCGACAGATCTTACAATCTGTGAGAAAAAAAATCTTGAAAGGAAGCAGAAAATATTTTTTGTTCTAAAAAAACTCAATATTAGAATTGTCACCTCTTTCACTCAACAAGTTTTTCATGAATTTGCACCTCTCCCATATCAAGCCAGTGTGCGGCAAGAACCGATGGAAAATCGAGGGACTTATGAATCGAGGGACCTTTGAATAGAGGGCCTTATGCACAGAGGGTCTTTTCGAGGGACTTATGAATCGAGGAACCTTTGAATAGAGGGCCTTATGCACAGAGGGCCTTTTAAACGTCACCCAGAAAATCCTCTGCTGGAAAAATTCCTTCACCGGCCTGTCGGGCCCGATTTGTATTCCATAGCACGCGACAGCTTGGCCCGACAGGCCGCCGTAAAGGTAAAGGCGACAGGCAAAACAGTTTTTTTCCTTCGTTTCCTTCGTTTGGAAGTACGCTCAACGCTGCCGCAAGGGCGCTGTTTGAACAGCGCCCTTGCGGCAAAGCCGGTGTAAAAGGTATCTTTGGTTTGAAGAAAAGCAGCCCTGCGGTTTGGTGTGTTGCCTTGTGGATATGGCGGAGGCCGAGGCCCTGGAATCCCGTGGTGTGGTGGAGGCAATGCGTTGCAAGGTTGTGTTTTTGATTATTTTTCTCTTGCATTACTTTGGTATACATCTTGAGGAAACTGGTTGAGCCTGGATTTCATCGTCCATAGTTGAACGGCTGATAAATGGCTCCGATTAAGCTGAAGCCCCTTCCACCGTCCCGTGTCAAGCTTAAATGTGGATTTGAGGGATGTGGGTATTTTGGCGAGAAACGTTTTTTAAGGAGCATCAGCGAATCAAGCATTCTGGGCTGCCCTGCAAGTTCAGGAACAGTGGTTTTGGCCAAGGAGGTCGTTTTGAAGCATGGATCAAACAGCGGGCAGATCAGAACAGTGTGGGGAGAAAACAAAGAAGTAAGTGATGTGGTGTTCGTTGTAATTTCGGCAGCTTACATTTATTTCCACACAGTATGTTATGCTCACTGTTGATCAATAATTTTAAATGATATTAATAAGGGAAAAATGAATTTTACCAGCAGACTGGTCAAATTAGACTAAAACATTTGATTTTCCCTTCCATCTTCTTTTAAATCCAATGCCTGTTTGTCCAGAATTAACCACAAAAGTTGCATACCTTCATCAGTGGATTTGTAGATGCCAAAGAAACAAAACTCTTCACCTTTCCACATTAATTTGAGTTTTAAGAACCAAACTATTTCTCCTATTTCATTTTATTCACTTACCTAAATATGCCTATGATCTATGTCAAGGGGACAAAGATATAACAAAAACACAGCCTAGTGCAACCTTTACTCATTCCTTTTACTCTTAACTTCCTTGGAAACATGATATTTATTTGACATTTACTATCTAACTGACTTAAGGTTATTTATTAGCCTCATGAACTTCAGATCCTAAACCACGTACCCTCATGGAAATGAGCACGGCAATGCATGAAAAACTTTGAGATAGCCAACAGCTTCAAAATTTAGGATTTTTCATGTAAACATGCATTTAAAGTCATGGAAAGCTAATATTACATGTTTGTATTCAACTACAAGTAGCCATGATCCTTAAAAACACTTTCAAATATCAAAAAAGTACCCCTCCAATCTTGTTTGTCTGGCCATCAGAGCAAAATCCATATATAAATTTTGGGGGTTCCTTCCAAATTACCCCCTCCCACCTCCAAAAAACTGAAATCATGAAAATCTGCAGAAGCTGGCATAAGTAACCGCATGGTATGGGAACCAGGTCAGCTTTCTTCCATTGCAAACTATATTTTTTAAGTATTCTGGGCTGGACTATGTAACATAATAACAAAATATCTCTTATTCTCATTCTAGTGCAGCATTTTTTGTCAATGGCGGCTGCAGAGGACTGAAAAAGGGGGGCTGCTTTTCATGTTATTGTATATTTCCACCTGTGACCTAAATCATCTGAATTCAAGACTGAGTCTTATTCAAGACCCAGTCGAGCTGACTTTGACACACACTATTTGTATGCTGTACGTCCACAAATCTCAAATTACATCCAATAATAAATTTCCTTTACCAATGGTGACTCCAGAAAATGGGAATTGGTGGTTCGGTATTCAATTTGTTATAGGTTTCTGCCGATAACCTTAATTTCCTGAGCGTGTCTGATAATTGAAAACCCGAAGAACAGTCTCAGTTCTAGAGTTTTGAAAATTAATAGACTTGTGTCATTCCACTTAGATTTTCCATAGGCGGCTTCAGAGCACGAAAAATAAGGATATCACACATATAAGGATCAGAGCACAAAAATAAGGATAATGATATCCATTGGTGCCAAACTTGAAGTTTTTTATGCTAATTTTAGTATTTTCTATTAAGAATGTGGAAAAAGAGTAGGAACATTTTACCAATTGAATGGGTTTTAGACAATTTTAATAGTCCTATCCTAACCACCCGACAGATTTGGAGGTTTTTTCGAAAGTGCCCGACAGATTTGAGATTTTTTGCAGCTCTGGTTCAAACACCCCACTGGGGTGAGGGTTAAGTAATTGCTTCCGACACAATACAGACCAACGGAATCCTCACAGCAAGCCGAATCGAATGATATATAGTATGAGCTTGCTTGGTCAAATAAGGTCAAATCTAGGATTTGACCTAGCGTGAGGTCAGGTCAATGCCAAATTCGGTGAAAACCCTCATTATCAAAACTGCAAGGATGAGGCGAATCTAATACTTTTAAAATAAATGCTCTCCCGACATCCATAACTAAGTAATTCCGTTAACCCTTGCCCCGGTGGCGGGTACGGGCCACCTTCGCCCTGGTGGGGGGCTAAAAAAGACCCCCCACGATCTCAAAAACTAAGAGAGCTAGAAAAAGCGCGAAACGGCAATCGAAAGCTCTTCGAAAATGATATCGAAAATACTTCAGTCATTTTTCTTGTCAGGTTAATATCAAGGTCACCAAAGGTCAAAATAGGTCAAAATCGCTAATATGAGGTGTACTAAGAAAACCTCATATATGTCAGAAACTATGATAGCTAGAAATATTTTTCTAACACCATTCGAAAGCATTTGAGATGCGCATTCATTACAGTGGCATCCATTTTCGTGTCAGGTCAAAGCCTAGGGAGCTACAGGTCACTAAATATTGGGAATATTCTTGGGAATGTCCATAGTCACCCATGCATAAGGGCGTTTACTTTTTCGCTAATAGCTTCCAAACCAAACAAGATACAGCCATAGTTTATGCACCATTGCAATTCTCTTGTCAATACAAATCGAATGATATATGATATTGCTATGCCAGGTCAAATTTAACACGCGCATTGACGGGGGGCGGGTACCCGCCCCCCTCGGGTTTTTCGGAAACAGTAGAAAAACGGCGGCGCGTAGCGCCGCCGTACTTGGTATACCTTTTCCCTCATCATTTTTACAACTTCTGTGAAAATTTTAAGGTTAGGTCATCTCAGGTCAGGTCACCAGTACAGGTCAAGTGACCCGACCTCAAAAAAAGTTTAAGATAGCATAAGTCGGAGCAGGGTGAACTTATCCGATTGAAACTCACATCACATAATGGCCCCACCGAGTTCTCTAAAATATGTTCCGGTATTTTTGATATCGATGACCTAAGGTCAGGTACGAGGCATGACCTCTCCATTGGAAATACATGGGAAAAATGGTTTTTACGGATTAACTCAGTAACAGATGGTGATAGAGCATTTATTTTAGCTGCATTAGACTCGCCTGGGCTTTGCGGTTCTAATGATATGCATTTTATATAATTTGACCCTGACCTGACCTCAGGTCAGGTCAAATCCTTGATTTGACCTAGCAAGGTCAAATTATATATCATTCGATTCGGCTTGCTAAGAGGATTCATATAGTTCAAATCGTTTTGCTCTATCTTTACTTGTTCAGATTTCATGGCCGAAAAAACTGAATTTACATGTTATCCCTATGACGGGCATGTTTTGACCTCTCGTGACCTTAAATGTGACCTGACAAAAAAATGGTCAAATGTTTTCGATGGAGAAGTGGATGGGCAGCCCAACGCCGTTTACCGTTTTTTGCTACCTACCGTGGTTCGCGAGATCTTAGGGGGGCGGGTACCCGCCCCCCGTCAATGCGAAGGTGGCTCGGACCCCCGTCAATGCGCGTGTTAATAATTTGACCTGACCCAGGCCAACGGTCTGACCCAACTTGACCTGGTATAGTCATGCTGTATATCATTTGACTTCCAGTGACTATACAAACACTTTGGTGATAAAATAAAAGCTCTATCTTATTTTATTCAAACTTTATAGAGAAAACACCAAAAAATGCTTATTTGACCTAAGGTGACCTTTTAAAGGCGACAAGTCAAAAATGTTGGCATCAGCTTCAGAAATGGGCTAAGAGCAAGTCGCAACCGATGTTTGAAGTTGATTCCATCCATACTTACTGAGAAAACCTTATTTCGTTATTTTCTCCATGTATTGACAATGGGGAGGTCATGCTCTGCACATGACCTTAGGTCACCAATATCAAAAATCCCGGAACAAACGTTGTAGCTCTTGGTGGACCCAATATGTGGTATGAGTTTCAACTTGATCGATTAATCCTTCTTTTAGTTATGCGGTCCTAAATATTTTTTGAGGTGAGGTCACTTCACCTGGCCTGGTGACCTGACCTGATATGACCTTGAGCCAAAATTTTCAGGAAAAATGTAAAAATGATGAAGGAACAGCTAGACCAAGTTTGGCGGCGCTGCGCCGCCGTTTTTTGGTCACTTCGGAAAAACACCAGGGAGTCTAAAAAGACCCCCATCCGGGCGAAGGTTAAAACCATCTTTCCCCCATAAGTTTCCAATGGATAGGTCGTGGCTAGTACCTGACCTTAGATCATTGACATAATAACTACCGGAATATAGTTTGCAGTACTCAGGGGCCTATCATGTGACATGGATTTCAATCCGATAGGTTCACTTTGTTCTCACTTTTGCTATCCTAAACTTTTTCGAGGTGAGTTCACTTGACCCGCTCTGGTGACCTGACCTGAGATGGCCCAACCTTAAAATTTATCCCTGAGTTGCAAAAATGATAAGAGAAAAGATAGGTATACCAAGTACGGTGGCGCTGCGCACAGCCGTTTTTCTTCTATCTTTAAAAAACCGAGGGGCGGGAATCTGTTCCCCGTCAATGCGCGTGTTCACTCTGTCAGGCTCAGGAGCCCAAAAACTTGTCTCCAATGTCACCTTTTTTATTGTTATGACCTCGATATTGATCGATTTGAGCCGAAATATGACCGATGTGGTTTCGTCATGATTTTATTTTTAGCTGTCAACCAGCTTTTGTGTTTTTTCTTTTGCTTTTCTGCATATAGGATCCAAATTTCCAAAATCAAGAGGGCGTGTTTGAACACCCTTCACCAGGGCGAAGTTCCTCAGAGGCCCACGGGGGCGGGTGTTGAGAGCTGGCTCAAGTTTCGGGTGGGATGTCCCAGTGGAGTGATAATTGTTAACGCTGACCAAATCAGGCCAAGCTATTTGAATTTTACCGGATTGGTATAGTAAATTTGAAGGACGGTGGGCCGATGGTGCTTCCCCTAGATGAATAAATAGGAGAGACGTTCCCTCAGTTTTGGGCCTCTGACTTTGAATTTTGTCCTTTTACTTTTTAACATGGACTTGATTTGATTGTTCCCATATACACCGCACCGTTGGAAAAAGTCCACTCCTGGAGACCGGACTCTGGACTCCCGGGAAGGTTTTGAAACTCCGTTTTGGTTCACGTTGGATGGGGGGTGGGGGCGGAGCTGGGGCAACGATTTGTGCCCGAATTCCAAAAAAATGTTTACAAAAACTGGGTATAAATGGGCAGGAAGATATCTACACCCGATTCATTTGTACCCGTAAGCTAGAAATATATGGACACGCTCCCAGGGGTTCACAAAGCCGCCGGAGATGGATGAAATTCATAAAAGCCTGTCTCGTCGAACAACGGACATTTTTGAAGGTATTCTGAAGGTATACTGAGCTAGCCTACTGGCAGGCGGAAAATCCTACTTTGGTCTAATCTGGCATGCTTATTTCCCCAAAAAAGCTGAATTCAGAAAGCAGAGGACGGTGGCGGCAAGGCCCTAGGGTGGTGGGAGACAGAGAGGAGGAGGAGCAGGCAGCAGGCGCGGGTGCGCGATAAAAGGGTAATAAAAAAGTGTCTCTATTGCTTTGAGGGTAATATATGACATAGGGATTCTAGGACTTCATATATCTGCACTGGGAGCAGGTAGTAGCTAAGGGAGGGAGTGAGCGAAAAAGCCAAGAATACAGAGAACTGTAAGTAGGAGAGACATTTTCGGTACCAGTACGGGAAAGAGTAGGTAGATGATACACCTAACTTTGACTTTTGTAGTGAGCACTAAATTTATTGTTTAGATGTCCACATGATGTGAAAGGCATAAATTGTTATTGCTTAGGTGATCAGTGAATAATCAAAATGAGACGTTACATCTCATAGCTCCTTTCAAAATTTAAAGGGAATGTACCTAGCACCTTGATTATGGGTTTTGAACTCAAACTCGGAGCCAGGTGGATGCATCATGCCAAGAAACCACCTGATTGAAATTTAATATGCCACTGAACTTACTTTCACAGAGAAAAAGGTCAAACTTTACTTCCTTTTAAGCCTGTCCTCCCCAGTCTGGTCACATGACTTGCGGTAATCTAAGTAAAGTGAAGTCATGCTCGAGCCCTGCTGTGTTTGCGCTTGTTACAAACCTTTATCGTTAAGACATCTTTAAAAGCCACACAAATGATGTGTGACACCGACCTGCTGGGCAAGTTCCAGTTGTGACCTGGCGCCGGCGCTCAGCGAAGTGGGCATCGCCTCGGGCGCAGTGGGACTGAGTCAGCGCAAATCTTATCATGTGTATTCATATTTGTAGCATTTTTGGAGTGTTCAGTCCTGGTTCATTCCGGCCGACTGATGCATCCAGTGTTGAGTGTGCAAAGTATGGCATTTTTAACAAGATGTCGTTGGTGTGAGTGCCCTTGGAGACAGGAGCGAGTGGTGCGAATTTTATCAACCTTGTGCAAGTTTGTGAGACTGTTGAGAGGAAGGTGACACTGGAAACAAAACAAATAATGGCTAAATGGGTATAAAGACATAGGAGGGGGCCTTATAAAAAGTCCTCAACTAACTAACTAATAATAGAGGTAGCATTGGATTGTGTGGGTAGGAATGGGTGCATTTTTCTCCCTGGTATGTGGCAGATTGGTGTGAATTTTTGGTGGCTGGCGGTGAGAGAATTTTAGATGGCTGGTGCGACTTGTCTGGCCTTTGCACCTTTTCAGACTGGTCCAGT
This sequence comes from Lepas anatifera, assembly GCA_034440635.1. Lineage (NCBI taxonomy): Eukaryota > Metazoa > Arthropoda > Thecostraca > Lepadidae > Lepas > Lepas anatifera. The sequence goes on from JAOTON010000342.1 coordinate 103,999, forward strand.
GTATAGCTAACTGCAGCCACTGAATGGGATTGTGTACAATTTTCATGTCATTAACGATCCTCTCTTTTGTAATAAATGTATCTACGGGAGAAATAATATGATACTGTTAGTGTTGATTATAGATGGATTTAACTTCCTTCATTGACTAGTTTGAAACAGAAATATATTTCCATATATCAAGAAAGTAGAAGAAATTGATCAATGCATATCACTTATGTAACTTCCTAATGGTAGCCTCTTCTTGCTAAAAATGCCTTATTTGTAGTTATGTTTTCATTTTTTACCCAAATCAAACAGTTTAATGTTTTATCTGCTCCGAATTTTACCAGCTCATGCATCATTTTTAGTTCATGCTATTTTGGAGTTAGTATTGCTAACTGAGGGAAAATGAAATATTAGGTTTATTATCCATTTTTCAGCCAAGATAAGGCCAAATACATGAGGTACTTTCAACTTTGATTTCCCTTAAAACCACCACAGTGTGGAACTTCACTAAGGTTCCATATTCCTTTATGTTTCCAACCTAGTTCTTCTTTTAATATGACTTGAATTGAAATAGGACTTGACTCCTGAATTCCATTTAGATAGGTACTGGGTAAGCAATACTGGATATGGATAGCCAACAGTTGAGTCCGTTCATGTATATTCATTTCACCCAAAGCACAGTGTTAAAAATACAAAACACTACAAAAATACAGTCACAGGAAAGATAAGTGGTATGACAGCGGCAAAAGGCACTCCTTGGGGAGGACAAGGTGGGCAGGGACACCAGAGCTCACGGCATTCGCGACGGCGACGGGGACAGGGGCGTAGCGGAGCGCGCCCAACCCATTGGTGGTGGGAGCGCGACGCGGCGGCAGAGGGAGCTCGACGCAACGGCAAATTTACCTTCATTTGGGTGCGATGGCAGGGGGAAACTCAAAGTATACATAGAATTGAGGGGTCAGAAGTACTGGAGCTATTCGAGACCCTCAACAGGGTATTGATGTATCACAAAAATAAGCTTGCTTCAAAGGCTTCCAAATATCCTGGTCAACGCTCATAAACAAGATAAGCAAGAAGCACTCAGTTCTTGAGTGCTTCTTGCTTATCTTGTTTATGCCAGCCGGTTTTAACCATGGTAAATACCGGTAAAAACCACCCAGTGGCAAAAACCTGCCAACCCTGTAACGCCCTGGCCCGGGCCACCGTTCAGGTGCCTGGTGTTGATGAAGGGGAGCTTATACTTGGAGGCGTTGACCGAGCGGTAAGGCACCATACTCAGCGCCCGCATTCAACACCATCTTCCACTTCAGCACTGCGCTGCGCGTACGGCAGCCGATTGTCTGGTATTCAGGCGGCCGGGTCACTCCCCGTGCCGCACCCCAGTCGCACCCACATGTAGCGCCAGGGGCCGGTATTGGTAGTATTGAAGTATTGAATTAGTAGGTATTGCAGTTGTAGGCGACCAGCGGCAGCAGGTGCTTAAACCGGTCTTTCAGGCCCCAGTCGGCAGCAGATGAGGATGCGGGACATCGCCGGTCGCTCCTCGAACAGCTGGTTGAGGTCGTCGGTGAGGCTGCACTGTTTGGCCTGCGACTCGGAGGTAGGCGTGCCGACCAGCGGGCGCAGCGGCATGTCGTCCCGCAGGGCGACTGAGCGCCGCACTGCCGCCGCCTGCGGCCCTCCGGTACGCTGGTCAGGCGGCAGTTAGGAGGACGCTGGTAATAGTAGTTCTGACGCATGTCCAAGCGAGAGAGGCAGCAGGCGGCACGAGGAGGCCGGCGGGCCGGTGCCAACCTTGGCCTCGGCCACCAGAGACGATGCTGGGAGGGTCGCCGCCCCAACGCAGCGGCAGCGACGAAAGCAGCGAGGAAAAGCCGGCGCCCACCCGGCCAGGGCCGAGGTCGGAGGTGAGCGGCCACGCCCTGAAATAGAGTAGGATTAGAGCTGAAGAGGGGGATGGGAGAGGGGTAGTTTCAAATGAGTGGTCTTTCCAGAGTTGGGATATTTTTCTTGCCAAGACGGAAAAGAAGCGGGTGTCAGGGTGATGGCAAGTGAACCAAGAGCATTGCTCGGTCGGGCCTCTCGTGCCTGTGATATTTATGAATTCCGTAATTTTGATCATGATATTGTACATAGAAGTGGGTGTTGCTTGCTCTTAATGACGGATTATATTTCCCTTCTTTTGAATGTAGAACCTCCCGACAGGACATTTGACGCTTCCTATTTTAAATTGTTGTTCAGAAGTAAGAAACGTAGGCCGGAAATCTCACGAGGCTACCTATTCTTGCCCTAATTTTACCTAGGCAACATACTTTATTTTAGTTATTGTTAAGCATCAATATTGGTCAGTCATGATTTTTCTGACTACAATTTTAAAGAAGTTCCTAGACAGAGGGACATCGCTCAGCTCCCGAATTCTGGGCGAAATCACATTATTCCAACACACAGGCGCTGATATAAATGTTGAAAATCTTTGGTAAAGGGTTGGGACGAAAGGTACAGCAAATTGCATGGCAGTTCTTGTGTTTCGTGTCTGGTTTTGTTGTATTATGTTAAGTTTTTTTCAGATAGGGGCGACGGCAGCGTGTCTGTTAGGTAGCTGTGCAGAAACAGTAACTGAGACATCTTAACTAGATCTGGCAGTTTAAGAAGTCCATACTTTTTGAAAATAGGTGACGAATGTTCAAGATATGGGGCGTGGTCAATTATTCTGACTACTTTTTTTCTGGAGCATGATCAGTTTTCTCAATTTGGAGGGATAGCTTCCTGCCCAAAAGAGCTCTGCACAGTAATTGAGATGAGGTAGAATGAGGCTGTTGTACAGAGTAGTAGGTACCTGGAGTCTAATATAACTTTCGTTCTACCAATCAGTCCAATGTTCCTGGCGATAACATTTTCCATGGCATGAATGGGGCTGTCCCATTTTAGATTGTCGTCTATAGTCACACCTAAGTATTTTACGCTCCTATTTTGTTCTACAGTGTGACCATTCATCACGATTCTTAAATTTGCGTTGTGTCTGTTCGAGAATATTTGGAAATTTGACTTGGCGACATTTAGGGTGAGATGGTTGGCAATGAGCCATTGTTGAATTTGAGCAAGACTTGTGTCGATTTGTACTTGGAGTTCATTGTGGTTATTGGCATAGTAAAGGAGGGCCGTATCATCAGCGAACAGAAGAAACAGTGGGATAGATGAGCTCAGTTGTAAATCATTAACATAAAGAAGAAAAAGGAGCGGGCCAAGCACTGACCCTTGGGGAACGCCAAGGGAAAGTTGTTTGCTATTAGATGATAGCGCGTTGTTTAATTTTACAGTCTGAAGCCGGTCACTTAGGAAGGATTTAAAGAAACAGAGTTCAGTGTTTCTGATTCCATAAAATTCAAGTTTTTTTAGCAAAATTTCGTGGTTGACGGTGTCAGAGGCTTTAGAAAGGTCCAAATAGATAGAGATACAGACTTTTTTGTTCTGGAGGGATGAGGCAACAAAGTCATAAAGAAGAGCTATTGACATAAAAGTAAAAGTACTATGTTTTTCCGAAAACCGAATTGACTGGAGGTTAGGATGTTTTCTTCCTCAACGACCCTGATCTCATAGTCCCGGCTCACTATCCCCGTAGGTAGAGGCTCACCGGCCTGGTTGCGACCCATTCCATCCATCAAGGCACCAAAAGCAGACCTTGCGTGCGGTGGGGGATATCGCCTCCGCTTGGGGCGCTGGCCTCGCCGTCGCCGCTTTCTCGGCCGCCGCTGGGGAGCTTTCTCCGCCGCCGCTGGGGGCGCTCGCGTTGTTTCCGCTGGGGGCGTTCGCGTCGCCGCCTGTATGCCGCTCGGCCGCCGCCGTGTCCGTCGACCGGGCTTCGTGATGCCCGCTGCCGCCTGCGTCGGCCGTGCTCGGGTGCGTCGGCCGATGCCGCCGCCGTCTCCGTCGTGCGCGCCGCCGGGATTGCGCTCGTCGCCGAACCATTTTCGTGTCCTGCGTCCGTCGCGTCTCTGCCCGCCGTCTGTCGGGTTTTCTCAATAACCGTTCCTAGCAACCCGTCTCCTCCTCTGTCCGGAATCTTATTTCTGCTGAGCTGTGAGTGTTGATGTCGGCGTCCGCGGACCATGGAGCCTGATGGCGACCAGCTGCTGAATGGTCCGTCGCTGCCTGTGTCCGCTGGTGGTGTGAGAACGACTCCGTTTTTACTAACTTTTATTTTTAACCTGAGTGTGTTGAGTACCTACCTAATAAATGTGTGATGGCTTAAATTCCGTGGCGGCGTCCCTGCCTAGTATTCTTTGCCTAGTGTGAGGAGTGTATGTTTCACCATGTACTGCGTTTTTACTGTTAATATACGCGTATGGGCACAATAAGGATATAAAAAGCTGGAGAGTCAGACTGAATACTCATTTTTTAGGGTGCTGGGTGGAGCAAAGTCGTAATTTTCTGAGTATAAAGTTTTTGAGCACGAATGTTTTTGCACCTTGGCCACCCTCACCAGAACAGAATACTGTGGATGGAACATCGAGACTTCTTTTTACTTGGTTCATGCCCTCAATGCTTACATAGTCTTATCTGTTTTTTTAGGCTCTCATCACACGTTCTATCACATGAAGAATAAAGCGAGACAAAGAACACCATCCAGACTTAGCAACATGCAATGTTGCTAGCACTGAACACTGCAATGTTGAATGTGCATGAACACAGAAGTGTTCATTGGATAATTATTCATGCTGTCCTGAAACACTCCATACATTATGCTTGTAAGTTAAGGTTGTGTATCTAAAGTAAAGATGTTTAGCTAAAAATATTCTTCTCCTCCTGTGGTCACTAAAACAATAATATGGTTATCCGTACCTGTGCACGTAGTGGGCTATATTTCATGCCATATTTCATATATTGTCTTATATTTCATGCCATTGTCTGTTCTTTGTAGGGGCAAGACGTGTTTTTCAGGCTCCTGAAAAGAGGCTAATTCTCCACTTATAACGGAGTCTCACTGGTCAAGAGTGAGCTCTACAGCGAGGGAATTTAATTTTCTTTCTAGCAATCCTAAATTTATGCTGACTTGATTAGCATATCACAAAGAACAAAGTGAAAGAAGTTTGAAGATTTAGAAAAAATTTGAGAACCCAGACATTTTACCAACGTGTAATTTTTCATAACATTGTTTGATTTCCTGCGTACCGCGCGAGACATTATTACTAGAATGAACCTCCTCGAGAACACCTCTGTGCATTAGTGAAAAACTCAACGAAATCTCAGTTAAGAAAAGAAGAAAAGCAAGGAAGGAAGAATATTTCAGTGTGTGGTGCAAGTTTGGCATGAAAAAGGGCTCCAAGAGTGTTCATAGAGTTATCAAGAGTGGTCTGTGAAACCTGTGTACATCAAAATTTTAAGCTCATTTCTTTATTAAACTAATGAATAACTGGTGCATGAAATGTGAGGTATAATGTAAATAGTTTTAAACACTTTGTTAGTCCCAATAACTTCGGTTTCTCAGGTTTGTGGTTTTTTCTTGCTTTCTACTCTAATTATGTGGTCAAGCTAACTCTTACCCTTCGGGCGGACCAATCATTGCAATACTATGATCTGCATTAGTGGTTAAATAGGATATTACTTAATACCCAATCTTAATTTTACAGACTCTATAACAAATTCGGATAACATGGCACCAGTTTCAGTTAAATATATTGACAACCGATTTGAAAAGCTCACTCAAGAAAATGAACAACTAAAAAGGAACTATGTGATCTTAGAGAAGAATTTACAAATATGAAAGCGGTCTTCGAGGAACTTCAGTTCCTAGTGTCTGAAAAACATCGAGAGACGGGAAGCAGTCGAGACCAACTTAGCATCTGTAGACACGAAGTGCTCCACACTAGCCAATGATCTAGCTGGTGTGCATGAGAGATGCTCGACACTTGCCGGTAAGCACAATGAACTTAGTACAATACTTGAGCTTCAGTGTCAATACTCCCGTATGGGAACCCTTCTATTATCAGGGGCAGTCATTCCCGAGTTTAGAGCTGAAGAAAACACCAAACACATGATTCTCTGGGTCATTCAGGAATACCTGGGGATCAGTATCCATCCCTTAGCTGTCACAGCCTGCCATAGACTTAGGAACAGGGGTACCGTCCTTGTACGCTTTGCAAACAAGGATGAACGGGAGGCGGTGTATCGAAAACGTATCTCTCCAGTGAAGCATGGTCTCCTAGTCCATGAAAGCCTGACCTCCAGTAGGTTAGCTGTAGTGAAATTGATCAAAGAGATGCATTACCCAAAAGAACAATCTCCTTTCCTCACCCATTACACTAGCCAGGGAAGAATCTTCATCAGACCTAAAGGCTCCACTCAAGCCGTCGAAGTGGAAGTGGGTGCTACCAAGGCAGACATCCTCGCTCTATGCCCAGGGATAACCAACAAGGGAAATGATAACTCAGCCCCTAAGAGGCAACTGCCTGTGGGTCAACACAAGTCTAGCCCCTCTCAAAACCAGGGTAGCAGGGTTAGTCCTGTGGGAGAAGAAGCTGACAACCCTAGGCCCATTGTCACCTCCAACCCTCTCCCTGATAGTGGAGAGACTCATGTGAAATCTGCTGATGCTTCTCTTCGCTCCCTGACTGGTGGATCGGTGTTGGGAGCTGGCTTCCCTACATAGAATGCAAGGGCACCCTCAAAACTCTTAGGTGACAGACTTGGTGCAGTTTCTGTTGCGGGGGTGTTGTAAATGGGCCCACCCCGCTGCCCGATTCTAATGGGGGCGTAAGATTGTCCCAGCTGCTATCTCTGCTGGTACAAACAAGACCCAGACTGCCTGTGGTATGGCAGACGCTCCATCCTTCAGTGATATTAGATCACCTAAGATATCTGAGGAGCTCCCTCCCGGTCCTTCCGACATTCATCGACCAGATCTGTGTGTAGCGACGATCTCTCATGAGTCATCCTCTGCACCAGTGCAGACTAGAAGTAAATTCAAGACTTCTAACCTGTAAACATGTGTATCTGTCTAACCCTCTGTTCATATCACCAGAACTGTTTCTCTCATATCAGTATTTATTTTCCTTTCTGTATCCTATAATCATGTTCCCTTCTATCCTGAGACTGACATTGATGTTGTCAGCCGTATAAAATATTGTTGTTACTTTCTGCTCCATATGTCTTAGAACATGTATTGGTTGGTTGGTCCGTCTGTCCCTGTAAAAGAAACTAACTAAAATTAGTTTAGTTCTTTTGTCTTATCTGTAACGTTCTGTAGGGTTTATAGATTAAGAGTTAACACCTTTTCTCTCATTAGTCCGTAAGCTTCGTTAGTTCTTGTATCTTTCTAACGAGTTTCTTCCGAATCTGCCCTTCAACCCTCTGTAATCGAATTCCAGATTCAATTTTATATTGTTTTTTTTTACCTCATACTACTACCATCATTGCTAGATTTTCTCCTCAGTATGCTTCTACTGACATTAATTCTAACCCACTATCTGACTCGTTACATGCTGTGCTTGATAAATGCAAGTATATCGATATAAGTGCACAATTACATCATGAAAATAAGGGTCTTAATATCATTCATGTTAATATTCGCTCGTTGCAGAAGAATTATGACTCTCTTGTTCTGTTGCTCAATCAACTAAATGTGAAGCCTGATATTATTCTAGTGTCTGAAACCTGGTTAGACCCTTCACTTACATCATCATATCAGATCGATAACTACCGACTTGAAACTTCAAACCAGAGTGGGTCTAGAGGTAAGGGAGCAGCTATTTATATTTCCAATGACATTCCTTATACTAGGCGAAATGCTCTTGAGCTGAGCAACGCCCATTTTCAATCTGTTTTTATTGAAATTCAGCCAAGAAAGTCCAGAAATGCAATCATTGGTTCGCTTTACCGCTCTCCCTCATATCAAACCCTTGAATTCATTGAATATTTCGAAAACCTTCGTGAAGAAATAGGCAGGGAGCCTAAACATGCCATACTAGGGGCGATTACAACATCGATCTACTAAAATTAGACACATCTGAAAGCAGCGCCCAATTTTTTCAATATGGTATCCGCAGCCGGCTGTTTTCCAGGCATATCCCTCCCTACTAGAATAACAGCAGCTTCCAATACCCTGATCGACAACTTTATTAGTAATGACCTATCCATCATCACCCAGAACAACGTTCTGCTGTCCGATATCAGTGATCATTTGCCGATTTCAATTACCGTTAATATAAACTACACCAATCCAAATAAAAAACTCCAAACTAGCAACCTGTTTGACTTTAGGAAAACAGATTCCCTGAAGCAAAACCTTATTCCGAAACTTGCACAAGTATATGCGATCGATGGTGCGGAGGAGGCTGCAGCTTTCCTAATAAACACAATTAAAGAAGAATTATCTAAGTTAACTATAAAAAAATCAATAGAAAAAGTGCCGATCCAGCCATGGATATCTTACAATATTCTAAGCTGCATCAATCAGAAAAATAAACTATACAAAATATCAGTTCATAACCCTACTGCTGAAAATGGGACTAAGTTTAAACAGTATCGCAACGTTCTCAATAGCGTGATCCGAAATGCAAAAAAAGACTACTTCAGAAGAAAAATGGAAGAATTCAGAGCTAATCCTCAAAAAATTATGGCAGATTCTTCTTGGCCTTACTCGCAAAAATAAGCAAAGACCTCCACCCCTGACACATTTAAAGCTGGGGATGCAACCTTTCATGACCCTTCTGCTATAGCGAATACCTTTAACAATTTTTTGCCACAATTGGCTCTACCTTAGACGCAAAGCTACCCAGTGCCTCCACAGATCCTATGCATATTCTGCACAACCTTCATCAGCCTGTTGAATCCTTCGAATTCCAACAAGTAAATACTCTTACTATAGCCAACACAATTAAGGACTTGACAAACACTGGTGGGGGAGAAGACGGACTTAGTTCTAAAATCCTTAAAACAATTTCTGACATCATCTCTCCAATTTTAGCTTTTATTTTCAACAAATGCATAACTCAAGGAATTTTCCCCTCCTGCTTAAAACATGCAGTGATCATACCAGTATTCAAATCTCGGGATCCATCAAATTTCAATAACTATAGGCCAATTGCCCTTTTGAGTACTATCTCAAAAGTATTCGAAAAAATTGTTTATTATCAGATGGTTAACTTTCTGAATTGGCACAACATTTTGTACTCCCATCAATTTGGGTTCAGGAGAAAGCACAGCACCTACATGCCGATCGCTCTTCTTTACGATCTTATAACCTCTTCTCTTGCAAACAAAAAAGTTTGTGCAACAATTTACCTGGATCTTTCGAAGGCTTTTGACACTGTAAATCATGGCATTCTGCTCAAAAAGCTACATTTTTATGGCTTTCAGGACTTGTCCAATGATTTCTTGTCATCCTATCTTAAAAACAGAACACAGACAGTGAAATTCAACAATACCTGTTCACAAAATCGTCTCACACTTAGAATGGGTGTACCACAGGGATCTGTTCTTGGGCCCCTCCTATTTCTCCTTTATATTAATGACATATATCTCAGCTCGCAAACCCCTAAATTTTTACTTTTCGCTGATGATACTGCTCTCGTATATACAGCTGACAATATTGACCAACTACAAAGTATAACTACAAATAGCCTACCAGAAGTGTATAATTGGCTGGTGGGAAATCGTCTCACGCTGAACGCTAATAAATCTGTCTACCAGGTATACCATTACTCTGAACCTGCCTCTCAGATTCAGATTTCAATTAATAATACCATCATACAAGATGTTTTAGTGCTAAATACCTTGGGATAACTATTGACGAGGACCTAAAGTGGAAATCTCATATAAAAAACACAGAACACACGATCGCCCGGAACATTGGGCTTATAAACCGTATCAAATACATTCTGGATTCAAGATACATCCTCATGCTCTATAATTCACTTATACTCCCATATCTTAATTACTGCTCCGAACTCTGGGGAGTAACGTATTCTTCTCGGCTGACTAGACTTATAACTCTCCAAAAGAAGATGGTGAGAATAATTGCTAAGGTCGGCGTTCGTGATCACACATCGAATCTTTTTAAGGAATTAAAAATTCTGAAACTTCAGGATCTTGTTAAACATTCGCTTCTCCTCATCCTCCACTCACACCTTGCAAATACTCTCCCCTTCCTCTAGCTGAAAAATTTACAATCACCCAATCAAATCATGACAGAGTCATGAGAACCGGAAATCACTTTACGGTTCGATTCGCTCCCACTAATTACCGCAATTTCTCACTCTTCATAGCTGCTCCAATCACCTGGAATGATATAATAGTCCCAAATATACGGTCTCTAGATGACGTTCCTGTCTCTCGATCGTTTTTCAAGACTGTTACTAGGCGTATATTTTTAGACACCTATTAGAATTATTGTTCCGGACAGATTTGCTACAATATTTGCTTCTTCGCATCTCACCATTCCTATCGCCCGTAGTCTACAATAAGATTTAAGGCCGCCAACTATTAACATCTTATTTACCCAAAACTACTTATGATATCTCACACTGCTTGCACCAGTTCCATGGGATTAAACACCCTTCTTAATATATTAAATAGTCTTACGTTTTGACTTCAATATGTGCACAGACAAGCAGGATGCCCTTCAAGCTCTGCTTCTTGCCCATCCTTGTCTTAATTGTTATCAGCTATATCAAGGACTAATTCTTAATATGAAGACGGTGCCAACAGAAGTATCAATGCACTCCAATCTCAACTAGCCTACGATGGTACTCGCTGTCCATCGAATCTACTGGCCCTGGTGGCGCTGACTCGCTGTCGACATGCCTACCACTCCGTCATAGCGCCGATAGGTGGCGCCACGTCTGTGGTAGGCCACCCAAGCAGTGGCATGAGTTGCCCTTGAGATCAACCGGCAGGAAATCTGGGAGAACATGGAGCAAGTGTTTCAAACAAGAGTAGTGCTTCTAGGAAGAGAAGGAACAGAAGATCCTCTGCCTTTATCAGCTCACTCCACAACACAGAGAAGCATAACGAGTATTCCCTCATAGACTTTCTCTCCATCACTGGGCGCAGGTCTCGAAAGCTCGACATGTTGTCTCGATCCAGCATCAAAGGCAGGCTCTCCAGCCCAGACTTGTTGTCCTCTTGAGCTCAGTTACCAGATGCTACAGGTTTACAGCTGGTTATACCAGTGGTGGAAGCACTGAGCCAGTGGGATGCACAAACTGGCTCTTTTTTTTTGGATAATTGCATCGTCAAAAGTGTTTGTATGGATGCAATATAGGTCATGGTTACTATATGTTGTGGCCAATCATCCCATCACAAAATTCAGAGAGTTATTAAACTTTTTTGTTTTGGTGGTGAATCAAAGTTACCCTAATGGAACAAAGTTTACAAATTAGAATTATAGAGCTAGAATTATTTGCAGCCAGTTATTAAATTCAAGGCATACTATGCGGATCTCATTGGTGTTATTTATACATACTTCTCAGACACAAGCTGAGTCGTCCAACAAATACATATTGAGATCATCTTCTGTGTGTGGTTATCCTGCGTAACGTGCTAACCTGTTTTCTTCTCAGGTTTCTTTGAGAGAGAATGCTGCTGCGGTCGTCATCGGAACTGCTCTTAAGCCTGGCAAAGTGCAGCAGCCCCCAAGCACCATGCATCATCAACTCTTCCAGATGTGGATTGGCCTGTGCTGTCAGTCTTAAGTGGTATGTACACACCTGTGTATTTGCTGGTGCTGTATGCCAGTGAGGCATACCATCGCCTGCTTGTTGGGCTAACCTGAATGAGAAGGATGTGGGCCATGAGGTATAAGTGACACTCCAGACCGAAAATTATTAATGACGCTAGCGATCAGTTTTGGTTACAGTTTACAGTAATATTAATTTTCAAAGTTCTTAAATGCTTTACTTATCATGCATCCTAATGTTCCAAGATATTGCTTTGAGATTCTCGTTCGTATAGATGGTCAAAGTTGGTTCAAACGGGCAGTGAGCGAACTCGAGTTCTGAATATCGCAGAGGGTCCATTCACTGACAGGCAACGTTTCTGGGCGCTCAGGTCAATCCCACCCTCCTTTCGCTATTCTTCTGCATGTGCGGGACACTGCCGTTGAAACACAGGGTTGAGACAGTGTGTTGCTGCCACATTGTTTGCGATGGAGCGCTGATTGGCTGCTGGTTGGCCGTTTCGGCAGGGAGAAGCACAGTCTATATGCCGGTACTTGTGACCGGCCAGAGCCGTGGCTGACCCCGGCTGCTCTGTCCAGACTCCAGGCGCGGCAGCTCTTCTCACTGCCCGGAACACAGGCCAGCAAGCGGAGGGAGTACTCGGAGCGCCGTCTGCTGGGGTGAGTCGAATCGCTGCTCATGGTATGAGTGAAGTGTCGATCCGTGGTTGAGTTCTTGTCTGTCAAGTCCGATAAACACGAACTGCGGGTGGGTGAAAACTTCTCTCAATTTTCATCTAATGATCGCTTGGGTGGTGTTCATTTTAAACCTCGCCATTACAGGGAGGTGGGATTGCTGCAGCCCCCACCCCTCAATTTTTTGGAGGATCGCAAAATCGTCCTTCTGATTAACCCATTAACGCCCGCACCTACTTCCAGCTTTCAGATTGGCGAAACAAATGTTTTCCTATGTTTAGAATATGCCAAATAATCGAAATGTCATTGTGCCTATTGTAAATGCATAACTGAATGCTGTTCCGAGGCAATGGCGGGGAGGCTAGAGACCCCTAACCCCCTACACCGAGTGAAGTCCTCAATTCGCCACTGTTCCCTATCCTCTCTATCCACTACACACAATCCATCGAGGGGAAAGAAAAAGCTCTGCTAGTTTAAGAGTGAAGTCATGCTAATATTTCGTCAAGTTTTCAAAACCCTGAAAACTATCTTTGATAACGCGTTCAGAAAACACTGCAACCATCTTGCATGTTTTCGTTAAAAATATTTGATAATCATTCCAAAAATAAGACAGACCCTGAAAACGTTCCCAAGCATTTCGTAAACTCCAAAGTTTCCAAACGTATCGACATTGCACTAAAAATCCTCAGATTTGATGAAAAGTCTATAAACTGGTAACCCTGAATTCGCAGGACCCACAATGCCTCCATTTCCTATAGGTAACATTATGCACCTAACCCACGAGACGGGACGACTGGACACATCCTTTTCCTCCTTTTCAGCGGCCTGAAGATGTCCGCAACGCCCAGCGGGTCATTTTTGTCCGCTTCATATTTGACGATGTCTCATGGCAAAGCCGTTCAAGAAAATCTTACTGTTTCTTCACCATCTGACTCCTTGTGGTCTTAGCCTGATGTCAATCATGCAAACTCTTTTCGGCTTTCCATATGCTATTGCGAAAAATAAAATTTGCAAAGCTATCTCACTTTGACCAAAACCTCGCCAAAATAAGTTCCACCAATATCGTCCCATAAAGACCTAGGATTTTCAAATGCATTTTTATAGCTTGTCTATGCTCTGAAACACACATCCATATCATAAACCTGAAGATCACTTCACTGGTTCCGATTCTGCAGCCTGTCAAAGTCAGAGGACAAAAATGACCCGCTGGGCGTTAATGGGTTAAGGTCTTGAAACTGTGCAAGGGCTATGGCGCATGCGTTGTGAGTGTTGCCAAAAAAGATTATGTTTAACTTGTAAGTTCATGGAGCCCTGTCATCAGAACTGGAGGCATGTCGGAGTTATTTGGATACCAGAACACGTTTTCACGCCAATGCTGGAATCGCTGACCATTCTTTTTTATCCCTGCTCATGAATTGGCCCCGAGTATTTTCCGTTGACCTTCCAGGAGCCCATTTTACTTTTTTGACTTCGATGTCCTTGGCTGACCTTTATTGGCCTTGCATGGCCCTTGCAGTAACTCTGATATAATAACGACTAGTTGTTATAATATAACCAGATTTTGAGGGCAAACATGCTTTATCGCTGTTGTTATGCTGAATTCTGATCCACCCCACAAAACTACCCTTGGAAGTGAAAGCTAGACCTATTTAGCAGCTGATAAATTTATCCGTGAGTGCCTTTTGAACTTCGGCTCCACGCGTCACCTAGATGGGTCACATAGGTGCATAGTATATGAAACAACGCGGTAATTTCTCTATTACCTTGATGACTATATAATGTGATTTGAGACCCGAAATCCCGTTCAATAGCAGCCATAGCGGCGAAATGGGTCGTGAAAGGCAAAAAATCAGGAATTTGACCCGCCCTGGAAGGTGACCTGAGGTCATAAAAATGGGCATCAATCGCGAGCTCTCCTGACGAGTAACATGCTGGGTTTTACTCCGAAGCTCTACGTCAATAAGGGACTGATCGCAAGGGGAGGGAGGTTGCAACAACCCCCTCCCCCTGTAAGGGCGAAGGTGGGGAAATCCAGATTAAGTGCGAGGGCTAACAGGCCGTTTTGTGGGTAGCGGGTAGCAGTTTTGAATTCTTGTGAGTCCGCTATCGGCCACTCCGCTAATCTTTGGTGATACAAACCGCTACCGCTACTCCGTTACCATGTGTAGAGTCTGCGGGTAGCGGAGCAGCGGACCGCCCGGCTCTGACCGGCCGCTCCCCGTCCTCAGGTACACCATGGACCAGATGTACGACATCGTTTCTGGTGTGGAGCTGTACACAGACTTCGTACCCTACTGCACCAAGTCAGTGATCGTCTCGCGCCGCCCCAGCCACCTGAAGGCTCGACTGGCCATCGGGTTCGGGCCCGTACAGGAGAGCTACACGTCCAGCGTCACCATGGCGCGCCCGCATCTAGTCAAGGCCGTCTGCACGGAGGGTCGCCTCTTCAACCACCTGATGACCGTGTGGAAGTTCGCGCCGGGACTGCGCGACAACCCGCGGACCTGTATACTGGACTTCAACGTCTCGTTTGAGTTCCGTTCCGCCATGCACTCCCGCCTAGCGAACATTTTCTTCGACGAGGTAGTGCGCCAGATGGTTAATTCGTTCCTTCGCGAGGCGAATCGACGGTATGGCGGTGAAAGCATACGAAGCCAGAAGCCAAAAATTATCGCAGCTAGCTAACAGAGGTGGGGTTTAGGAGATCGCGGCCGCCAGGCTGCTTTAGAGAATTGTTAGTGCGACATAGTGCCAGCCCGCTACCGTGGCCGGCCGCCAAGCAAAGAGAAAAGAGGCGCGGCTGAAACGGTGGAGCGGTGCCGACTTGTCTTTCTTTGCCTTTGCTCGGCGGCAGTGGCGGTGGCCGGGGCAGGCTATAGTTATTGCTGAGTCCGATAGGTGGCAGGTCGAGACACGCGGAGCCACTGATCATTTGCCGGAGAGTTCAACGATCGTGCGTTTTGCGACGGGAATTCGTAGTAGGTAGAACGCGAGCCTAAGCTGACAGGAAAATAATATTTATTGGAAGCTTCCTTGTCACTTACGATATGTGTCTTAATGGCGGGATACTGCGCCAGGGAGTGTACTCTAGTTCACCGCGAATAGGCTAGGCCCATATGGGTTAATTTGTACATTCTCAGGTGCTACAAGGTATTACATGGAGCCCTTACCTCTATCACAGAAACTTTGATGGAAACATTGCTTGGCCCTAGGCTGGTATCGTGGAGGGACGATCTTTGCATTGATGCGATGTAGTAGTTTCCGGTGCCATCGTCTTTCTCAGCGATGTTTTTTATAGATGAGCACCATAATTAAATACCTACGTGGCCATAAGCTCTGGGGCTATCACATTTACTCCATTTACTGAAGACGTGAAAGCAATGAACAGCTCGTAAATATATGAGCATGGCCACTAGTGGGTCAATGCGAGCAAAACCCTAGTATTGAGACCTCGTTTTCAGTTGGATTGTGGTTTTAGAAGCGGATTTTTATTCACAAAATAGCTGTCAATCTCAGGAATTTTTTTAACTTTGAACGACTTCTGTCACGTTTATGTAGGCTATTGACCACTCCTACGTGTAAAGTGATAGAAAGCTGAGAGAGAAAATCATGTGAAAACAAGGAGGCACTCATGCCTGAAATATTCGTAGCAATACGCCAGGCCCCGGTTCTAGAGCGGGGAATCGCAATGCAAAGTTGTTGTCCTGTTCTTACCGGTCATCTGTCTGAGAGTGCTCGTTGTGCCCTCTGTCTTATTTCGGGCTACGCATCATAATATTTTGTATTGGTTTTGAACACGAAAATCCCATCTTCGCTTTCTGGTATACTTACATTTGTCCTTGAATGTATTTAAACAACCATGTACGGGAAATGAAATGATCCGAGCAAGCGTGTGATAAAAACATGATTATCATTGCTTCTTTTCTTCGGCGGTGGTTGATTACCCTCTGGTCTGGTAGAATGCCGTTCTTACTCCACACATTACAACACAACACCTTCATACTGGGTTGTATCAAAATATATATTAAAATCGCGAACCCGCCGACCGCAGTTGGCATGATCACCTTAAAATAAGGAGCTGGGACGACTTCGGCAAGCGAGATCTCCACTACCTGTCACCGCACATCTATGGCACCCAAAGGAAGAAGTCTAGTCTTTAATATCACAGAGCTAGGTCGGAGACGAGAGTCCGTGCAGTATTGTGCAGTCGTTTCCATTCCTGTATTATGCTGTTGTCACGGGGGTAATTGAATTTCGGGCTGCGTGCTTCTTCATCAGCCACAGACCAGCCCTGGCCACGCTGGGAGCCGTAGCCGTTCGGAGAATGCACTGTATGGCCGACTGACCCGCGATATGGCCAATAGCCTGTTGCTATGGATTTCACCACTGAACGGGGAAACTGAAACGGCGGCAAACAAATGCAGGTGCGGCTCGAGAACGCTTAGCGAAAACCGCAACCGTCGTCTGGAATATAAAACAGAAAGGCACGAAATCACGGTTTTCACATCAGTCACTGACATTATTCCGTCACATTATCTTAACACTCTAATTTGAGAAGGAAATTGTTAGCGTACCTCACAGTGTCGTACATACAACTACGCCCAAAGCGTGCCACGCATTTTCCATTTCTTCACATCTGTCATGTTGCGCTGGAGTAATGGTTTATCTGCCGTGCACGTCTTCAGTTCGGACAATATATAAACAGTAGTCATGGTTCATCTGCCATGGACTCTTTAGTTCGAAAAACTCACAGATGGGAGTCATGGTTCATCTGCCGTGCACTCCTCGGTTCGCACAGCTCACAGACAGGAGTCATGGTTCATCTGCCTGGGTTCGGATAACTCACAAACAGGAGTCACAGTTCGTCTGCCGTGCACACCTCGGTTCGAATAAATTACAAACATGGGTCATGGTTTATCTGCCTGGGATCGAACAACGCAAATTACAAACGAGAGTTATGGTTCGTCTGCCGTGCACGCCTCGGTTCGAATAAATTACAAACATGAGTCATAGTTTATCTGCCTGGGATCGAACAACGCAAATTACAAACGAGAGTCATGGTTCGTCTGCCGTGCACGCCTCGGTTCGATCAACTCACAGACTGGAGTCATGGTTCATCTGCCGTGCACGCTTGGGTTCGGACAACTCAAAATCAACTGTCAACTCCCTCTCCACTGCACAATATCGACACACTGCGCTCAGTAAATACCCGGTCAAACCACTGGGCAGACCAAACCAGCCAAGGTTGGCAGACGCGGTGTCGTCTCCGCCCGTCGTCGGCTGACAAAGCGGACGGTGCCGGCGTCTGCCCAGCCCGCCCATCCTTCCCTGTTTGGGAGACCCACACTGGCTAGGACAGCCCAAGTGCACGGGCCATTTGGTATGCACGGGCTGAGTGACGCCCCCTGGTTCCGCGACCGCCGCAGCAGGACTTGACAACCAACGTTCAGACCTTAGCCAGTCGCTGCTGCACTGGCAATGACATGTTCAAGCGCAGTCCAGCTCCATGGTTCATTTTTACGGCTGTGTCAATGGCTTCATAGCCATCGCATCGTTTCAAACAACCGTCTCCCGTACTACAATCACAGTCACTATTTCAGACACTACACTACTTCAATCACTCGCTGTGTTCGTTGCCGGGATCACACCTGTTATTTCTAGCACCGGAGCTCGTGCCCACTGTCTCTAGAACTGGGGGTCGGAGCGGCCGGGTTCGCTGCCTGGCTCGTGCCCGCTGTTTCTAGAACTGGGGGTCGGAGCGGCCGGGTTCGCTGCCTGGCGCGTGCCCACTGTTTCTAGTACTGGGGGTCGGAGCGGCCGGGTTCGCTGCCTGGCTCGTGCCCACTGTCTCTAGTACTGGGAGTCGGAGCGGCCGGGTTCGCTGCCTGGCGCGTGCCCACTGTTTCTAGTACTGGGGGTCGGAGCGGCCGCGTTCGCTGCCTGGCGCGTGCCCACTGTTTCTAGTACTGGGGGTTGGAGTGGCCGGGTTCGCTGCCTGGCGCGTGCCCACTGTTTCTAGTACTTGGGATCGCTGCGGCCGGGTTCGGGGCTGCCTGTACCGGCGAGTTTCATCAGTCCGAAGAAGCTGCGATCCGGCAGGAACATGGAGATCCTGTGCGACTCCAGGTCTCGGATCGTCACTGAGTCACCTGAGGCCAAGCGGGGCAGATTAACCTGGCGCGTGTGCTGTACAGCCAACCGAGGAAGATAGCTCGGTGTCTGCGAGATGCATGCTCTGCTGTGTTAAAGCAAGGCGCAGTGAAAAGGAAGCTTCCTTGTGAAAAGTAAGCAGAACTACGAGATTGTCAAGATTGACGGCGTCTCCAGCACAAGTGGAGATGATCGAAAATCCATATAGCATTACACATGATTTGCTCCACAGATGAAACACATCCGAACCACGCTGCACAGTTTTGAAGTGAACCTGGCCGGCAGTGTGATCACGTACCTGTGTCGAGGAAGGCGGCGGCGCCAGTGTAGCAGGTGTTGGCCTTCTGACGCTGGTCGCTCGCCTCCATAGTCAGACATTTGGTCAGCGAGCGCGCGTTGACCAGGATCTCGAACCCGTTGATATCACTATCGTCCAGGTAGTTGATCTGCAACGCAGCAGCTTCGTCCGGTCATGTGACGTCACGGCTAGGCTGCTACCGTGTCACGGCCATGCGGCACCAGGTCGTGACTATCGCGTCACGACACAAACACTAGTCACGACACAAAGCCGTGAAGTTGGGACAAGGGCTATGAAGGGTTTGCATTGTCTGGCTGATTCCCTGCAAGTTTCGGGTCGAAGACTTAGGTACTGTGTATGACAACACAATACATGGCGCTTCTGTCAGATTATTGAGATGAGTTCCTGTTTACATAAAGCTGCAGCGTATTTGGCGTTCCCATGATGTTCTTCAGTGCCAGGGAACGGGATCTGCTGACCGTGATGAGAGATAAGAATATGTCAAGCTGGAATGTGGACTTCCAGCATCGCTGGAAGCAGGACCGGTTACACTAAGTTGAGGATGAAGCGGATTTTTTCGGATAGGGCGGAATAAAGGACCATTCTCGAGTTAAACCCTGACCTGTTTGGCAAGGATCATAATACTTCTTTTGATCCTGTTCTGATCTCAAAATTAAAAGTGCAATGTTAACAGGCAAGCTTACTGAAAATATTTATTACGACCCGTGGTTTCCAAAAAAATAGTACTCGCATCATTATAAAGAAGGCTTCTTCTCCCGCGCGTACGTCTAAAAAGTGATTGAATCGTCAGGAACTGCGCTTCCGTAAGGTAAGTCGCGGATACAAAGCGTGCAGTGCCGTAGCGCTATAGTTCGCTGCAGTCTGCAGTCATAATAGCGTCAAACTTGCTCGGTCCCAGCCTTATAACCAGACCAGATAAGTCACGGACTCAATGGTGGTGCTATGAAGCTTTGCAGTTGGCTCAAAAGCATAAAGCAGACAAAACGTAATTTCCTCCCTCCGCTCCAAGAAGCGAGAGAATAATGGGCTGAAGGAAATGGCGGCTTAAATGTTCCGCGAAGAGGCAAGTGCCGAAATATAGTTGCAACCCATAGCTTCACAGGACTAAAAGCTGTGCCGGCCGAAAATCTGCCTCGTCATTGCCTCCACTTGGTTATGGTTCACTCTCAGGTGCACTGCCAGAGTGTGCACTTTCCCGCCCGCGCCGGCGCGGCGGCGGGGTGCACGCTGTCGGACCGGCGGCGTTTGCAGCAGCGTCGGCACCCCGCGGCCGGGCGGGCCACTGGTACTGTACCCCCGCGGCCGGGCTAGGCAGAGGTACCGTACACCTCGTGGCCTAGCTGGACAGAGGTACTGTACACCCGCGGCGTGGCTGGGCACTGGTACTGTACAACCCGCGGCCTGGCTGGCCACTGGTACTGTACAACCCGCGGCCTGGCTCGCCACTGGTACTGTACCCCCCTCCCCGCGGCCTGACTAGGCAGTGGTACCGTACCACCACGGCCGGGCTGGGCAGTGGTACTGTACCCCCGCGGCGTGGCTGGGCAGTGGTACTGTACCCCCGCGGCCTGGCTGGGGAATTGGTACTGAACCCCCGCGGCCGGGCCGGGCAGTGGTACCGTACCAGCAGAGCGACGGCCGACGGCGCGGCGCCTACAGCCGGGTACGGCCGGACCGAGCATGGCCGTGTTGCCGAGCGCTGTCGGAAACTCAAGCCGGCCAGCCGCCAGCCAACAAAGCCGGATGATTTCAGCCGAATTCCAAGCGGCTTTCAGATGATGATCTGATAGTGACGGCAGACCGTGCTCGCACAGACAAAACACTCGCCGCCCCGCAGAAACCTGGTACCTCCTCAAGTCAAGGAAAACAGTGGGAGGTCTTATCCCAACATACATGGCTCAAATAATTCCCTTGAAGGACTTGTTTACGAACATAATCTTACTCGTAACCTTTCCAACAAGCTGCGCGAGCTTGGCCAATTCGCCCATATCCCTACGTCCACAGTTCAGTAGCAGAAGCCTCACTACTTAACCTTCGCCCGGGTGGGGGTCTTTTTAGACCACCCCTCGGGTTTTTCCGAAGTGACCAAAAAACGGCGGCGCGCAGCGCCACCGAACTTGGTCTAGCTGTTCCTTCGTCATTTTTACATTCTTCCTAAAAATTTTAGCTCAAGGTCATATCAGGTCAGGTCACCAGGCCAGGTGGAGTGACCTCAACTCAAAAAATACTTAGGACTGCAAAACTAAAAGGCGGATTAATTGATCAAGTTGAAACCCATACCACATATTGGGCCCACCAGGAGCTACAAACATATGTTTCGGGATTTTTGATATTGGTGACCTAAGGTCATGTGCAGAGCATGACCTCCCCATTGTAAATACATGGGGAAAATCACGAAATGAACTTTTCTCAGTAAGCATGAATGGAATCAATTTCAAACATCGGTTACGGCTTGCTCTTACCTCATTTCTGAAGTTAATGCCAAAAAATTTGGCTTGTGACCTTTGAAAGGCCACCTTAGGTCAAATAAGCATTTTTTGGTGTTTCACTCTATAAATTTTGAATAAACAAAGGTAGAAATTTTATTTTATCGCTAAAGTGTTTGTATAGTCACTGCAAGTCAAATGATATACATCATGACTATACCAGGTCAAGTTGGGTCAAACCGTTGACCTGGCATAGCAATATTATATATCATTCGATTCGTATTGACAAGACAATTGCAATGGTGCATCAACTATGGTTGTATCTTTGCTTGGTTTGGAATTTATTAGCGAAAAAGGAAACGCCCTTATGCATGGGTGGCTATGGACATTCCCACAAACATTCCCAATATTCAGTGACCTGTGGCTCCCTAGGCTTTCACCTGACACGAAAATGAATGCCACTGTAATGAAAGAACAGCTCCAGAGCTTTCGATTGGCTTTCGATTGGAAAAATGTTTCTAGCTATCATAGTTTCTGAGATATATAAGGTTTTCTTAGTATACCTCATATTAGCGATTTTGCCCTATTTTGACCTCCGGTGACCTTGATATTGACCTGACCAGAAAAATGACTAAGTATTTTCGATATCATTTTCGAAGACCTTTCGATTGCCGTTTTGCGCTTTTTTCTAGCTCTCTTAGTTTTTGAGATCGTGGGGGTCTTTTTAGCCCCCCCACAGGGGCGAAAGTGGCTCATATCCGCCACCGAGGCAAGGGTTAACACCTCGTTATTCATCTCGCTTCCGCAATGAGATGTTGACGCATATATTGAAGAGTTATATGCCGTGAATTTCGTATGTGTGTTATCTTTACTGAATTTTCCACTCTCTTTCCAAATACCAACAACTTTGATCAAAATTCAATAATCCTGACATATATTGAATCATTAAAGTATGAAAATAAGTGAATTTTTATTGAAAAGTTATGCCTAAATTTTAAATCGGGTTAAGATAAGGGCTACAATTGGCTTTCTCTTGTAAGTTTTGCATTTTCCAATCGCCAATTATATTTTTCAACGTGAATTTTCAGTTTTGAGCCACTGGTCCCTGGCTTATGTTGTGCGGCACTACGGTCCTACAGTCCTACCGGCCACATTTCTGCACTGTCGCGTACCCGTTTTCAAGGCGAGGAAACAAACCGCCTATACATACGGACCCGGTCAGCATGAACAGCCCCCTGGCAGAACAACAGAATCTCACGTTGGACAGGAACGAGGTGGTATTAAACGAAAACGAACGGCCAGGCACCAGATGGCTCATTCATGATAGATGACCCCTAACCAAACCAGCCTCCCTCTGCCGGTCTCTGCTGACTGGGCCAGCACCCCCGTTGGGCAGTTCACACTGACGTGCAACGGCTCAATTACAACACGGAAGCGGGGGCGGTGCCAAATGTCTGGGCCTCACCACCGACCTCTTTGTGGCTAGCTAAGGGCCTCACCACCGACCTCTTTAGGCTGGCCTAATTAGGGCACATTGCCTTTTTCTACCTCACCGTCCTCTCTCTCTCTTTCTCCCTCTCTCTCTCTCTCCTCTCTCTCTCTCCGTAATGAGACGGGCATGATGCCATCGGTACAATATGTAGCCGTAACGATACCCTGCGGCGTCCCCGTTTCCATCGCGCGACGCTCTCTTTACGGCCTGCTCCCGCCCCTGTGCGCGGATGTGCGTCACAGCCAGCCGTCGGGCTTCTGGGAAAACCGTAACATGCCCTCAGGACAGTGGCCGGAAATCCCGACATAGTGCTGACCGCTGCGTCCCCTGCCTTCTGACAACGCCAATCAGGAGTGTTTGGCTGTTCAGGCTGGCTCGAGAAGACAATGCATTGCCATGAAATCAATTGCAATGGAAGCAAACAGAACAACAGTATGGAATATGAGTGAACCTGCTTCAGACTTTGCTCTTGCAAGCTTTAATGACGGACAGTATGTGGTGGGGGATCTACTAAGACGCTGGTCCAGTGCCGAGCTGGGCTGACATTTCGAAATGCGGTGCCATCAAAGTATATAAAACGGCATCGTATTTTAACCTTACCTATCAGGACCTATTAGGAAAAGCGGAATAGCCGGAAATGCATTGAAAGCGGACTTGCGTTATAGAGGGAAGGTCTCACACAATGTTATCTTGAAAGTTCCCGGTAAAGGTCACGCAAAGTCATTGAACTATGACGTAATAATATGGCACATCCACAATAATGTAAAAAAACTAACCTTGAAAAAGACCTCTGACCCTGACCTCTGACCTTGCCATTGAGTAGCATAACATAGTTATGTAACATAAATATGAGTTAGCATAACAGAGTCATACTGAGTAAGGACATCTAAACGAAGCACTTTGGTCGATGACCTTGAAAATGATTGCATGATTTTGAATTTTATCTGTGACATTGACTTTTCAGTAGGGCAACCTTGACATATAATCCCGATTATAATGCGTTATTACGGCACCACTCGGTCTACAGAGCAGGCGAACTGGTGCAACCGCACGATTGCGACGGTCTCAAAATATAGGTCTGACTTTGAATGCCTATAGGTTAAAACACTACTAATTGATTTTCTAAATTATTCCACCAATCAACTCGCCCATGAATTCTCTCAAATGTAACCCAGTAACATGTTCTGGCTAAGAACGGTTCTCCGGGCACCTCGGAAAAATAGGTGGAGGTAGGGCATCTCAGGACACCCTCCACTGCGCGTGTAATTTCAGCTGAAAAATAAAAGCCCAATGCTTCGAAAGATCTGATTTCCCTTCGATAGAGGTAACGAGTTTCCATATCCGCGTGTCGCCATGCTCTGGTAATGCTCCGTTCGAGATTGGACCTCTCCATTTGCGCCACAACTGAATATGAATAGGAATGAAGTGTTTTTAGCTAAAATATGGTTTTATTGGGACCCAAAATGTTATAAATGCTATGGTATCTGTTATTTTCATTGATATATTAAAACATATTTGGCGTTTCACACTAGTTGAGGAAGAAAGCTATGCGCATTTGTAGCCGCCAGTATCGAAGTTAAGTTTAGCATGCAGGTTTTAAAGAGGTCCGAGCAAGAACAAAATGTTCGCGCAGCGGGGCCTGAGAATTAAGTCACATATGTACGCATGTATTTCATTTCTATTTATTTATTTTATTAGGGCCACTCCCAACAGGCACACTTACCCAGTTAGAGAGAGTATTGGCGTGGGTGTTTAAGGATCCTCTCCACCGGGTCAGATCGGACACGGAAGGCGGTTTCCCGCCGTTGGGATCGAACCCACGTTAATCCATGCTATCCGATCTGAAGACGGGCAACGAAGCCACTAGGCCACCCGGCCCCAATGTATGTATGTATGTATGTATGTATGTATTTATGTATATATGTATGTATGTATGTATGTATATATGTATGTATGTATGTATGTATGTATGTGTATTTCGACAAACTTTCAGACATGGGACACAAGACATAAGTCATCGGTGAAAAATAATCAAAATGCTTAAATTAATCACCGCTCGCAAACGAGAACAAAACTACAAAGAGCAAACCACCGTCGAGTCATCGCCCACCCGCACTCGCAGCCCGCCTTTGAAAACGAAGGCTTGTTCCAGCAAAGCCCCGCCTCAGGTCACCCTCATACCACATGACCGCCCGGGGAGGACGGGGATGATGGGGTGCATTTTACATTTTTTATCTGCGAACGGTAAGTTCTGAGACAAATGAAATATTGATCAAGTTTTTTTCTCGGCATGCTCTTTCACATATAAAGGTGCCACCTTCCCTTAAAACAGAAC
This sequence comes from Lepas anatifera, assembly GCA_034440635.1. NCBI lineage: Eukaryota > Metazoa > Arthropoda > Thecostraca > Lepadidae > Lepas > Lepas anatifera. The sequence continues at coordinate 129,055 of JAOTON010000342.1, forward strand.
CAGGGCGTGAACGTGCTCCTCTGTCACGCACCTGAGCGTAGATATGGTAGACACCAGGCCGTTTGACGGTGACCTGGCCGCCGAAGAGTGAGAAGTCGCGGCTGAAGCCGTGGCGGCGCATCCAGGAGGCCTCGCGCCAGTCGGCGAACACGGCATCCGGCTGCACGTTCCTCAGCAGTCCGTTACCTGCAGGGCACGGCCACAGTTTAGACACCACGCATAGCCTCTGCAGCTGCAGTGCCCTAAAACCCTAAACAGTTCAGACAGCGGTTACACGGCCACCTGGACTGGGACTCAGTTTATACCGCCGTACAATGTGTGTGTGTGTATACTCAGATACGGTGCCTATTTCTGGACTGCCTTGCTCTTAAAGGTTGCACCGACACAGACATATTCGCAACAAGAAAAAGTCCGTAGAAAGCAGATTTTTTCTTATATTTCGATTAAACTATCCCTCGTCCTTCACCCCAGGTAATGCGGTTACCCACAGAGACAGGGAACGTACCGCCGTAATGAGGGTGTATCCGGGAATAGTTGGACGTGTGTCCCTCGAAGTGGGCGGCGGTGGAACCCAACTCCTCACGAAGCTGCTCCGCCAGCCTCATCAGCCTCTTGCCACGTGAGTGGCCGCCTGAAGACAGCACGTGATCTGGTTACGATTAGCTAAATAAACCTCACATGGGGTCAATCTCATAACTTATCCGTTCTGCAAGCTCGTGCACAAATTAGCACAAATGCCACCAAATTTGCAGCGTCTGCGCATACCTCACTCTAAACATGCTTGCAAGATACCAATACATCACCGTCTTCATGCTCATGCAAAAGAGCTGCTCTGCATGAGGCTCAATTTCACGGTCTCCACCCCGTGTCCAAATATGAGCCGCCCACTGCCCACCCCTCGTCCATCGTCCAGCACCTGCGCTGCCGGAGCGGTGTCTGGAGCGTTCCCTCTGGTCCTGCTCCCGGTCCCGCTGTCGCAGGAACTGAGGTGGCTCGGCGTACCCCGGGGCCGGACCTCGCACCTCCAACTGTTTCCGCCGCCGCCCCTGAGACACGAGCCATAGTCTGATGCCACGATACGCACCGAGTCAAGGCACACAACAGCATACTTGGCGAACAGCAGGTAACACTACAGCTTATTTGCCCTACAATCGGGGCGATAGATTCATGTCTTGAAGCACACCGCTATTGTTGCTGATCGGTTTCTAATGCACCGAGACCACTTGTAAGTCTCGACTGATTAGTCATAGCACCCTATTCATAGTTAACATACCATGCAGCAATCAGTCATCAGTCGGAGTACTGGCTACCGAATTCCTGGCGACACCCGGAGACGTCCCGTGGCGAGAACGGGCACCGGACCTTGCTAATTCCCGTCGGCCCTGAACCGGTTCCCGGATTAGTTATGTCTTATGTCTAGCGCGGTGGCAGCTCATGTCAGCTCTGGCATTGACGAGATGATATGGCCATCAAGCGGCCTTTGCACACCAGCAGTAATCAGCGCGGTTTAATTTTGGCCGATCTATTCCGCGGTGTATTTTACGATCGCCGAAAGTTGCAGTTTAAATATGTCATGGTCAGCGAAAAAGTTGCATGCGTCACTCAAGCAATGAATACGTACAGTTTGCTTTCAGAGCTCTCGGATCTCTCGGATCCAAATGAGACATTTTCAAATATATTTCAAAACAAACGGAGAAATTGGAAGTGATGATGATTATTGAAGCTTTAAGGCGTCGGCTGTCAAGTCCACATGTGTCCGAGGAAAGTGCAAATATCTCCCCGTTCAATGAAATACCTGGCTGAATGTTATATTCTTCCGCACAGTTGTATACATTTCGGCTGAGTTCTTGGAAACATTCCGGGCGAGGACTCCCGCAGAAAGTGGTATTAATTCCCTTCCGAGTCGGGCAAGGGACGTTTCCAATCACATCGTCCGACACTTATATCATGTGCAACATTTGTCACGCTCTATTCAGCAATGCAACCAATAATGTGATAATCCTTTTAATGTGCCAAAAATTTCCCATACGTTGCAAAGAACGCAGTCTAGAATCGTACGATACCGGAAAAAATAATACGCGGAACACCTTGGCATATTACAAAAGATCATAAGCCTAACACATTGCTCCACATCTCATTAACCATTTGCTCAACTGCATTTATCCACGCGCACCGTACCCCGGGTCAACGCGTGGTTCCGAGACAGAAAAACTGACCTTGTGTCGGTGGTTCTTTCTGCCGGGTTCACTGACCTTGTGTCGGTGGTTCTTTCTGCCGGACCACAATTACTGACCTTGTGTCGGTGGTTCTTTCTGCCGGACCACACCCACTGACCTTGTGTCGGTGGTTCTTTCTGCCGGACCACACCCACTGACCTTGTGTCGGTGGTGCTTTCTGCCGGACCACACCCACTGACCTTGTGTCGGTGGTTCTTTCTGCCGGACCACACCCACTGACCTTGTGTCGGTGGTGCTTTCTGCCGGACCACACCCACTGACCTTGTGTCGGTGGTGCTTTCTGCCGGACCACACCCACTGACCTTGTGTCGGTGGTGCTTTCTGCCGGACCACACCCACTGACCTTGTGTCGGTGGTGCTTTCTGCCGGACCACACCCACTGACCTTGTGTCGGTGGTTCTTTCTGCTGGACCACATTCACTGACCTTGTGTCGGTGGTTCTTTCTGCCGGACCACACCCACTGACCTTGTGTCGGTGGTGCTTTCTGCCGGACACACCCACTGACCTTGTGTCGGTGGTGCTTTCTGCCGGGCCGCTTGTGCGCACGGCTACGCTGTAGTCCTTTCCTGCGCTTGGTGGAGGGTACGCGGGACCGCCTGAGGGAGAACCAGCCCACTGAATCGCAAGGGCCGGGACGCTGGCGGCCATCTCCAGTCCAAATCCAGAAACACTTCTAAAGCACATTTGGATTAGATGTTGGAGGCGATGGTATTTAAGGAGTAAAGTGGACTTTTCGTTGAACTAAAGAAAATTGCTACTTTATCAAAGCCGGCTAACCAATCGTAATTTTCTGGCTCATCGCTCGTCCGATACCATCGTCTCAGCGACACACGTTGGTGCAATACTTTCACGTCCCCTCAGCCACCATCAACTGAAGGCCATTCCCACGGTTATGCTCGGCCCTGCAAGTCTGGGACTGGAAAATTAGTGCGATATTTCGAATCCTCGATGACGTACCACTTCAGAAATGTAAAAGAAAGAAACGTATCAGGGAACATTATCGATCCCAGGAGGAGCATTAGATAGATCCTAGTTAATGTATTCGAGTGGGCAATCAAGCAAAACTATTTCGTGTGCTTCCCTTTTTGTTATCATTCTGTTTTCTATCATGTCATGGCTTACCCATTCATTTCTCACACTCAGAGGTTTTAACATTCTAATGCAGTAGCCCGCTAATACTCATTATGAAACACCTAAGTTTCCCTTGTTACTGGTTCGACTACTCTTTTCAAGGGGAACTTGGGGAACCACTGACGTTAAATTTTCTTGTTTGCAGACCCGTGATTACAAATGAAGCGAGCAGTGGTGTGTGTGTGTGGGTGTGTGATCTACTAACAACATGCTAATATACGTGTCATTTTTTCATTGGAAAAACTGTAGCTTGGTATCCGGGTAAGGAATGGGACTCCTACCTCCCTCTTAAAAGGGTAGTGGCAGATATAAGGGAGGGGGCTCAAGCCCCTCCTCCCAAATATCAGAGTACCTACAATAACTGCACAGCCGGAGGTTGTTCCGACGAGGGAACGGCGAGGGAGGCTCGAGGCCCCACAGCTCCTCCCCGAAATGAAATCCTGGATCCGCCACTGGGTAGTGGGTAAGAAACGAAGTATAACCATCGGAGTCCCCATATATGTCAGTGTACAAAATTTCCGCACTGACACTGGGTGTGAACATTTCCAATGCAGAACAATACGCTCGCCACGACACGCTGGCTACACCGACCAACTGAAACATCGTGGGAAGTCCTGCAGCATTTCGCCGTGTCTCACAGTTGGCGTCCTCTCAGGCACAGTTGGCTGTACCATCCATGATACCGGCAGGGGTCCCAGTGGCCCCTGCACGCTCACGTACCTGTGAGCCATGACATCGGCGGGGCGCCTGGCTGACGTGCGGGTTGGGGGGCCTCCTCGCCTCCCGCAGGGCGTCTGCCGCCTGGCTGGAGCGGGCGCCAGTGGCGGGGACGCCGGGCTTGTCGCGGCATCATCTTCTTCTTCCGTGTTGACCCGTCCGAGAGTGCCCATGGAGAACGCGGCGCTGCTCCTGCCGGGGGGACGCGCTCGTCTCAACGGGCCCGAGTTAGGCCCGGATCGCCGTTCTTTGCGGTTTCTTTCTGCAGCAGTAATCGTTGGTCAAGAGGACGATCCAGACATTGCGTAATACGCCTGGCCATGTCGTGATTACATCATATCATGCCACTAGCTTAGAAAAACTTTTTCATGACATACTTTCCCAGATGGATTCGTGGGCAGGAAAACTGAATAAGGACTTTTTGATTTCCCACATACCCTTCCAACAGGGTGAGAGTTGGCAACGATAAATGACATCAGCGGTCGGTACGAAGTAAAGCCCTCTTCTTTCAGATGGATGACCTCTCAAATGAAGCTGCCTGACTCACTCAATAGACTTTCCTTTGTAAGTTATTGATATTCATAAGGTGGCAATTATTTCAAGTTGTAACTATAAATTACCGGTTATGACTCGTCATAGCCCAACATCCCGCCGCGATATTTGCATATGCTCTCATAAACAAAGGCTATTCACCCAAGAATACTTACGCCCACTGCCTTGCCTAAAATGTATATTTAATCCCTAATGCAAGCAGCATTTCTATTTGGCAGCCTTTAAGTTCACTTAAACAACACATAAACATACCATATCAATGTAAATTGCAAATAATCTGGGGCGTGGAATGACGTGGGCCTGTGATCACAAGCCTCTGTGTTAAATAATACCACGTCGTATATTAAACCCAGAGCAGCGCGACTTCAGACAGCCCAGGTACCCAGCGACAGTGGCATTGACCCAGAAATCAGCCGGCGCCTCTTAATTAGCCCCTGCCCCCTGTACAGGACGCGCAGGCCTGCAGCGAAACGTCACGGTGCAAACTCTGGCGGAATGGATCATCAGCATATAAGAAAGAAAACCTGAAAACACTTCTCGAGAAGCCAGTCGGGTAACGCGGCACGCCGTTTTCCGACCACCCACCTGTGGTGCGGCTGAATGCTGGGGTCCTCCGTTTTGCTGGCTGAGTCGCTGTCGAAGTCGTCGTAGGTGCTGAGCAGGCGGTGTCGCGCGCGGTGGCGCTGCGGCCGGTGTCCGTACGGCTGGTCCACCATGGGGATGCCCCCGGGCGACATCTTCAAAGGAGCGCTCACTACCGAGCGGCGAATCCGCAGACGCTCATCTCCCGCCGGCTGAAACGGACCACAACTGCTGAAACGACAGCGTTCACCAGGGATGGACAGCGAGTACGTATTGCTACGTCTGAGCACGCGTCGTCCCCATACCTCCATATTCTTCACCTCGGTACGACATTCCTGGTTGCCGATCTGCGTTAGTGTGAAACAGGGAATTCCCACAAATCCGGCTAATGCAAACCAGGGTTTGAAACAATTTCCTTTTAGTCCATGAAGTGACGATTTCGGTACTTTTGCTCCCGTAAACCATTTTGAATGCATATATAACCTTATAGCCTTATTCCTCCACTTTTAAAGCCGCCAATTATATATACTCACCTTTCCCGAAGTCACAGGATAATTACATTGAATGGCGATTAGCGATGTATATAAACATAAAGCTTTTTGTGAATCATTGCCAAAAATACGGAATAACTTCAGGAACTACTCAATGGAGAAAACAAGCAAGTCAAAATCGGAATGCGAACCCGGATTAAGAATTTCAAATTTTTGCCTAGCCAATAAACACCACGCCACGAATGACTCGAGGTACCCACTTCGATAACTTTTCGATCCGTGCCCCTATCTAGTTTGTAGTACCATATCAATATCAAACCATCAGGAACCTTAACCCCAGGACGATATTTTTAGTCATGCCATCAGCAATGAAGTACAAACACACCAGAACAACTCTGCGACAGTCCACATTCGAAACTAATTAGAGGCGATATTCTGGTTCCGAATAACCTATTGGAACACAAATTGACTGTCACGAAATACAACTGAATTCACCCCACCGTATATAAGACCGCGGAGCCGTACACAAATATCAGCGTGCATGCTCAGCATTAGAGGCACGTTCCAGTGTAACGAGATTCGGATTTAGCGCCGTCGGTTCCGGCCGGACGGCCGTGACCAGTGACCGCCCCGCAGCCGGCCGGTAATTCTACCCGGCACCGCGGCGCCTGTACTGTGCCACTCCGCGACGCCTCTGCTCGCCATTCCGCGCGGCGTCTGCTGTGCCATTCCGTTGAGTCTCTGCTGTGAACTCCGAGACGCCTCTGCAGCGCCTCTGCTGTGCCACTCTGCCGCACCTTTGCCACTGCTCTGCGGTACTCGGCAGCCCTGCCTTGCACTCCGTGGCACCCCTGTCATGTACTCCGAGGCGTCTCTGATGTGCCACTTTGCGAGACTTTGCTGCGTACTCTGCGGCACCTCTTTTGCGCCTCCGCCGTGAGCTGCGCCTGTGCTGTGTCACTGCGACATCGCCGCGGGGCTTTGCTGTGTACTATGTGTGCCTTGCTGTGCCACTCGCGGCACCTCCGCGGGCTTGGCTGTGTACTCTGCTGCGCCTCTGCTGTGCCACTCTGCGACACCTCCGCGGGCTTTGCTGTGTACTCTTCTGCGCCTCCGCCGTCAGCTCTCTGCTGCGCCTCTGCTGTGTCACTTTGCGACACCTCCGCGGGGCTTTGCTGTGTACTCTTCTGCGCCTCCGCCGTCAGCTCTCTGCTGTGCCTCTGCTGTGCCAGTCTGCGGCGCCTCTGCTGCGTCCCTGCGGCACCTCTACTCCGCACTCTGGGGCGTCGGCGTGCACAATCCAAGCACATCGTGGATCGGAAATCACAACGACCTCCCATTGCACCCCTTCCGATCCGTGTGGATCAAACGTGCCAGAGTTCCGGCAGGATTTGGACCTGGCTTTTGTTGATTTACCCGTATTTTTCGAATCCGGATCGGATTCAGATAGAACATACCGGCGTGCAAGCGCATTGGCCCTCACCTGTTGTATAGATATTAGACAAGGACCGGGATGGATCTGGATGTTCTCGGCCATGCTGTACTCCAGCACGATCGGTCACGATCCCTGTGTACGACTCGGTGTCGGCCGTGACGCCGGCGTTTCGTATTCCCGTCATCGCGTCGCCAATCACGCTTGGCAGGGCCGCGCGTGGGAGCGGTCAGCTGACGAGGCCTTCGCCCCCGGGCCACGGGTCACCATCCTGATGCAACAGTGCAGGGGAGGGGTCCACGGCCGGTTGCGAAGTTGTCATTTTCCCACTGCAACTGCAACAACGAGGCGCAGACCCCGGTGGTAATCAAATCTACGAGGCCAGCTCTCAGTGACGATTTAAGAAGTGCTTAGCTGTTTAGATAATGGTAATGTGAGCGCCAGCGTGTGGTGCGGCCGCGTTTTCCACAGTGTCGCGGAATGATGTGCGACCTGCGGCAATTACTCTCCAAGACAGAGTGGCATCATCACTACCAGACGAAATAGGCACTCTGGTGCACACGGCGGTAATAACGGCAGCGGTCGTCCGGCGCCGACCCCGTTAAACGTAGATACTACGCCGATACAGTGGGCCTCGCGAGGCCGCCCCTCTCCCGAAACCAGGCCCGCTGCCAAAAATGTGACCTGAGTGAAAGCAAAGACTGCAGAGGTGGCGCCGCCGAGGCGCTCCGAGTGGCGCCCTAATGCCTGCATGCCCGTGGTGAAGGACTCTCGAAGAAACAGGCAGTCAGGCAGTCTTAACGAGCTGACTGTTGCATGCTGGGGACGACGTACAGATGAGATCTGATCCGTTGTTACGTTTATGGTCTTAGGATTTCAATGATAACACAACGCAGAGGTAGCAAGTTGTGGAGCATTGGTCTCTATTTCCTTTGGGGTGAAACAAGTCTGCGTAATCTCCCATAGAATATATGCATATTCTGTATGTTTATATATATATATATATATATATATATATATATATATATATGGGGTTATCACAGACATAATGTGATATAGGTGAACACACAGAAAGTTATTTAAGTTATATTTAATTTACAAACGTTTCACTGTTGTACAGCTTCATCAGTGTAATACCAAATTATAAAAATATCAATATCAAATTACAAAGTTCAGCACACAGCAGGACACAATATTTCAAACTGATTCGACAGGACATGATTTTGATTTTCATGTATTTTCTTCTCAGTTCTCGTGCTTAATGTTTTATGTTTTTCTTTTATAGTAGTTTGCCCCAAGACGCCCAACACAAAACCTGACCGAAGGTTAGTGTTCGGAAGAACTGAAATGAAGGCTGCTTCGAGTGTTTCTAATCTGCTTGTTTTCGTTTCGGCTAAAACTTCAGAGCTATCAAATTTTGGTAAGTGGTCACATTTGTCTATGTGAACTACTAACGCATTTGATGTTCTATGAAATCTAACGTCGCGCTTATGTTCCTGTATCCTTGTTGTCAAACCTCTGCCCGTTTCCCTATATAATATCTCTGGATGTTCAAAATCTTATATAGGAAACGGGCAGAGGTTTGAAACAAGGATACAGGACATAAGCGCGACGTTATATTTCATAGAACATCAAATGCGTTAGTGTTCATAGACAAATGTGACCACTACCAAAATTTGATAGCTTTGAAGTTTTAGCCGAAACGAAAACAAGCAGATTAGGAAACACTCGAAGCAGCCTTCATTTCGTTCTTCCAAACACTAACCTTCGGTCGGTTTTGTTAGTTGGGCGTTTGGGGGCAAAACTAGCTATAAGAGAAAAACATAAAACATTAAGCACGACGGAAGAAAATACATGAAATCAAAATCATGTCTGTCGAATCAGTTTGAAATATTGTGTCTGCTGTGTGCTGAACTTTGTAATTTGATATTGATATTTTTATAATTTGGTATTACACTGATGAAGCTGTACAACAGTGAAACGTTTGTAAATTAAATATAACTTAAATAACTTTCTGTGTGTTCACCTATATCACATTATGTCTGTGATAACCCACATTTGTCTGGTGGACACAGAAGAAATGTTAAAGATATACTTAAAGAATTCAGCACCAGTAAGAAGATTTCAAGCTGCTTCAACAGACTCAAGTTTCTTACAGATTGCTTGCAAGAAAATTTCTGCCTAGGTCGTCTCGAAACAACTTAGAAGTGACACAAAACCCTTTACGGACTCTGCAAAGCATACTTAGAAGAAGCTTGTGAACATTTGAAACATAGAATATACGAGTTAAAGAACGAACGAACCGGAACGCACTTATCATCGTACCACGAACAAAGCTTAAAGAGCTCAATACGACGCAACAAGCCAGTCTGCGATTAAAACTTAAGAAACTGTGCCAAGAAAGCCCATGGAACGTTGCTGGTAACGAAAACATAGTGACTAATCTTTCATGAAGAACGCTATCAGAGGAAGAAAAACAGGCTCTCTCCTTTGGGCTGAAATTTGACTCCGGCAAAGATAAATTTACATTTGTGGAACACGTGAATCGCAATTACAGGTGGAACGATAGTGACACAGAAAAGGTTTCATTCAAGGTGTTTTGGCTTGCTGCTATGCACTGGCGAAAAAGAGACATCAACCCTTCCCAACAGATGTTTAAAAGCTTTAAAAGATCTTGCAAACGATGAAAACATAATTGTGACGCAGGCAGATAAGGGAGGGGGTGTCATCATCATGGATAGTTCAGCCTACAAAGACAAAATGAAGAATCTTCTCAATGACTTAGAAACTTACAAGAAGTCGAAGAACGGGCACTCAGCAAAGGAAGCAAAATCATTCAACAAAGAAGCACGGAGAATTCTGAAAAAATCTGAAAAAGGAAAGAAGCTACTAAATCTCATCGAGGAGGCCCCCAGACCACCCCAACTAAAGGACTTTCAAAAGTGCACAAACCAAACATTCCCATGAGACCTATAATTTCTGGTATCGGCAGTGCACCCCATAAACTGGCTAAAATCTTAGCTAAACCACTAAGTAAATGCCTGGGAGTGATAAGTGGGACCCATTTAAGGAACACATCAGAACTCATGGATAGGCTGAAGAGCGTAAACATAAATAACATGAAACTTGCAAGCCTCGACGTAATATCTCTATTCACAAATGTGCCGATAGATGGAGCAATAAAAGCTATCAAATCCGCTGTTGACGTGATTGATGTAAATACGCTTCCATTATCTAAATCACACTTCATAGGGTTGGTAACATTATGCATGCACTTTGGTTCGTTTACTTTTGAAGGCAATGAGTATGTACAATGTAGAGGACTTGCTATGGGATCCCCTGAGCCCGGTAGCCGCATGTTTATACATGGAGCGTCTAGAACAGGAAAAATACCAAGAAATCATGGGGCGGGATAGTTTCTGGGTTCGATACGTCGACGATATTTTTATAGCAGTTCCCAAAAACATGAATCTGGAAGAAAATTAACGAGGCTCAACAATGTTGACCAAAATATACAATTCACCTTAGAGATCGAAAGTGAAAATTCTTTAGCGTTCCTGGATACCGTAATCATTCGGACTGATCATGGACTAAAATTTAAGGTTTACAGAAAACCAACAAACAAAGAGGACTACATTCATTATTTTTCTGGACATAGTGAAAAACAAAAAGCGGCATTGTGATCGGCTTCTTTTTACGAGCATTTAGGATTTGCAGTGCTGAATATCTACATGCTGAAATAGATCATATCTGCAAACGATTTGAAACACTTAAATATCCCCGAGGGTGGCTATTCATGCTCAAACAAAAGGCAGAGAAGATTTATAAAGGAAAACACGTCAAGAAAAACCCGATTCTAAGTCAGACCGCTACATATCCATTCCGAACTCGAAAGCAACTACTACGATTTCAAAATTCTTAGCACGTTCAGGTTTGAATGTAGGGATAGTCTCAGGAGCGAAGACTGGAGAAATTCTAAAACATAAAGAAAGGGTTACTTCTGAAAATAACATAGTTTACAGCATTCCATGTTCTGGATGTTCAAAATTTTATATAGGGAAACGGGCAGAGGTTTGAAAACAAGGATACAGGAACATAAGCGCGACGTTAGATTTCATAGAACATCAAATGCGTTAGTAGTTCACATAGACAAATGTGACCACTTCCAAATTTGATAGCTCTGAAGTTTTAGCCGAAACGAAAAACAAGCAGATTAGGAAAACACTCGAAGCAGCCTTCATTTCAGTTCTTCCGAACACTAACCTTCGGTCAGGTTTTGTAAGTTGGGCGTCTTGGGGGCAAAACTAGCTATAAAAGAAAACAACATAAAACATTAAGCACGAGAACTTGAGAAGAAAATACATGAAAATCAAAATCATGTCCTGTCGAATCAGTTTGAAATAGTGTCCTGCTGTGTGCTGAACTTTGTAATTTGATATTGATATTTTTATAATTTGGTATTACACTGATGAAGCTGTACAACAGTGAAACGTTTGTAAATTAAATATAACTTAAATAACTTTCTGTGTGTTCACCTATATCATATATATATATATATATATATATATATATCGGGGGGGGCCCATAAAACGACGAAGTAATGTAAAAATGACCTATAGATTTTCATGATTCTCAATTTAAGGACTTGAGTGGTTTAAATCGGTTCAATGTGCCTGGAGAAAGGCTAAGATACATGTTATATCCTACCTTTAAATTATATTTATATAACTATGATGAACAGCTTTTACGCCACATTGAGAAGGGTTCCAGTGTCGGGACTTCCACCACAACGAACCCCACGACAGAATTACCCCAACTTTGAGGAGGAAGCTCTCTGGCTAATCAAGCTTTGCTAAAATCAAGGTGCTCGCGATATTTTGACCAGCGAAAAAAAATACTAACATAAATAAACGATTTTGGGCAAAAACAAATTCAAACTTTAACAAACACTCGTCATTATTTCAAAACAAAAAGTGGAGGGTTTGCCAGACAGGCCTGTTTGTTGTGTACATTCGCTTGGGGTTTCGGTTGAAACTACATTCATAACTACATTCGGTTGAAACTACATTCAACGCTCTACCAACATGCCGCCCCGGTAGCTCAGTTGGTAGAGCGTTGGGCTCCGGCCCGCTGCTCAGAAGCATGCAGTGGCAGTGCATGTCCAGGCTTGGGATCGGTTCCCTGAGACGCTCCGGCGCTCAATAGTTTGCCCGAGGTAGGTCGGCTGGCAACCGACTGGTGAGAGGGTGACCTGAGCGGGGCGGCCGTCCCTGTGCTTTGTGGGACGTTAAACTTTGGCTTCTAAATTATCCCTTCATTGTGGGAGTTGCTCGTTCGGGTGGTGGGGTCGGGGTCTCCGTGACAAGTCCCTTGAGGACTTCAGTGAGACTCCGACTCCAGCAGCCGTACTGGGAACAAGTTGGACAAAATTTATATAAAAACTTCTCATTTGCTTGAAACAGGGAGACAGACCGAACTAGGCGCTGAAAAGAATAGCCTACAGCCTCAATAAAAAGACAATACTGTGCACGAGGCAGTCTCTCCTGAAACCTAAAACCTAAGGAAAATACCAGGTTTTGCAACTACACAAACCACCGGAAATACCTACAATCCTGTACAACCCCTTTTGGACAATTTTTAAAATACAAGCTTTTACAAATATTCATAGAGCGCAAGCACCCTAAAAACCCCACATGCCCTAATTTGGTACTGATTCCATAGATAGAAATATATTGCCCGTATCTAGCTGAGAATGCGAAAAACGCGATATCCTCCAAACCCCCCTGCCCCACCCCCTGTGTTCATCAGTGCCTCAGTCCAGCACGGTGAGGAGCCAGTGGTTTGAACGTCCGCCAAGTAGTCCGGACGGTTCACCGGAGTGGTTTGGACGTCCGCCTGAGAGGTTCGGACGGTTCACCGGAGTGGTTTGGACGTCCGCCTGAGGGGTTCGGACGGTTCACCGGAGTGGTTTGGACGTCCGCCTGAGGGTTCGGACGGTTCACCGGAGTGGTTTGGACGTCCGCCTGAGGGGTTCGGACGGTTCACCGGAGTGGTTTGGACGTCCGCCTGAGGGGTTCGGACGGTTCACCGGAGTGGTTTGGACGTCCGCCTGAGGGGTTCGGACGGTTCACCGGAGTGGTTTGGACATCCGCCTGAGGGGTTCGGACGGTTCACCGGAGTGGTTTGGACGTCCGCCTGAGGGGTTCGGACGGTTCACCGGAGTGGTTTGGACGTCCGCCTGAGGGGTTCGGACGGTTATCGGAGTGGTTTGGACGTCCGCCTGAGGGGTTCGGACGGTTCACCGGAGTGGTTTGGACGTCCGCCTGAGGGGTTCGGACGGTTCACCGGAGTGGTTTGGACGTCCGCCTGAGGGGTTCGGAACACTGGCGGTAAGGACTGGGGGAGGGGGCAGCGGGGACGGTGCCGCCACCTCCCATCAGAAATTTTAACACTAACCTATAGCGCTGCCTGGAAAGAAATGGGTTGAAAAATATATGGTGCCCCTTAAATTCGGACTTCCGCCTTACTGGTTCGGACCTCCACCAGAGTGGTTCGGACGTTCGCCGGAGTGGTTGGGACGGCCCACCACAGTGATTCGGACGTCGCCTCAGTGGTTGGGACGTCCGCCTGAGTGGTTGGGACGTCCGCCTGAGTGGTTCGGACGGTCCATCAGAGTGATTCGGACGGTCCGCTCGAGTAGTTCGGACGTCTGCCTAAGTGGTTCGGAAGTCCGCCAGAGTGGTTCGGACGGTCCACCAGAGTGGTTCGGACGGTCCACCAGAGTGGTTCGGACGGTCGGCCAGAGTGGTTCGGACGGTCCGCCAGAGTGGTTGGGCGGCGGCCCGGTGCCGCAGAGGCGCGTGTGTCAGCCCAGAGCGCTCGGAAGAGCTGTCGGCTGACAGGGCTGGACGTGGGCCCCGCCTGGGCAGCTGCGCCGCGCGCCCACGTCCGTCAGAAACGTCTCATCACCAGCCGGCGGTCGACACGGGAAATACGCGGCTGCTGCGCTGTAGCACGGATGTGTGTGGACGGCGGCAGACTGCCACCTCTGCTCCACAGCGGCGATGGGTGTATTTCCAGCGAAAACCGGATATCGAAGCTGCACAATCCGGTCGATAGCGTCCTTGGCAGGAAGCTACAGTGCGGTAGCCTCAGAGGCAGGGAATTTCTGCTAATGGAAGAGCCGTTTTGAATTGAAAGTGAGGTCGTCGCCGAAGGCCGTGCCTAAAACCAGATTTAACAGCAAAGCCAACTAATGCAAGCGCCATTGTAATCAATTTATAGCGTGCTGCAGCAGGTCCAATAGCCTCTTATCTGATTGGTTAACGACGGGACCTTGCAACAAAGGTTAAGTGAAGCGTGCGCCATCTCTAAAAGGGAGTCGATAGCATGCCCTCATCAGTATTCACGATGCACAATGTTACTCTGGGTTCCCGTTCACGCAATACTCTCCTGTGTCTCTGCAACACTACTACCTGAGAATCTGCCCTTGACCTACTCGCGAGAAGCCCCTGAGGACCAAAGTCATCCAACCCCGATCCATTTTTCAGTGTAGCTTCAGTCCAAAATGGAACATAGGTATTGGAAGGCCTCCGCAGAAGGTATCCGACCTGCCACGGGTATTGTTGTACACTAGTAATTTTACTTGCTAAGGGGTTGTTCACATATCACGTCAGCAACCAAAGGGGGAGGGTCTGGGTCTGACTGGGATCTGGCATTTTCTGACGAAGAGGGCTCTGGTTTTTTCTGACGTTTTCTGACGAGGAGGAAGGGGTGACAATCATGGGCTGTTGTGGATTTTCTTAATTTAGCAAGAACTGCGTTGACGAGCGGGTACTTCAACGTTTCGTGACCAAATATAACGGAATTATAGTATGGTAGTAGTTCTGGCTTAATATACCAAGAATATTTTGGAAGTTATACTAGCCGCATACTATCATACAACGTTAAACCACAAACGGCTGTAGCTGATGGCTGGTTTTATCACCAAACATAATAACAAGGAGCCCTAGGCTACCGTTGCAGTTTCTTCCTTTGTTTTATTATTTTCAAGGCAGCATTTATGCTATTAGCTACTATTATTTTTCGTATACCTACTTTTTTGTAGTGAAGTGGCTGTTTCTCAAGTATTGTTTCGGGTTCTTCCATGCATTAACAATGAGCGTCGATGTTTTGAGCTGTAGATAGGTAGTTATCGTTTGTGGATGGCCAAACCGTCCCTCTACAGTCTGCAATGTTGAAATATTACTGGTGTATACGAGATTTTGCTATGGAAAGCTTTCGGAAGACGTTCCGGCTTTGGGAAGCTTGTTTACCATTAGGAGCAAGGGTAGCTGGAGATACCGACGGACATTGATACAAAATGCAAGATTGAAACATGAAATGATACTTTTCTAGGATATCAAAAGGTAGGTCATTCTGCTGTGGCTTTTTCAACATGTGCTATTAGAAGGAAACACTCAGCCAGAGCTTAGAAAACTAGCCATCAGCGAAATTGATGACCCATTTCCTGTAGGATTATAGTTGCTTTTACCCAGGGTAGAAAAGAACTTTACCATTCTACCAACTCTCGCCCGGGGAAGGGTGGTATTTGAACATCCCTTAGAGTTTTTTTCCGACAGCCTCAGGAGCGCGGCTGTACTTGGCACGCCTTATTCTTGATAGATTCCGCAACTTTCCTGAAAAAAGTATTTCGTTTCATTCAATTTTCAAGTCTTTGTTATCTCAGGTCAGGTCAACAGGCCGGGCAAGTGACCTCATCTTCCAAGGTTTAAATAACACCAGTGAAAACCGGTTAAATAATCTACTGATCTAATATTGTCATACCACATTATAGACCCACCCAGCATCAAAAGTTGTGATAACGTGATTTTTTATATCGATAACCTCGGCTTAGGTACAGGTATGTACCTCTCCGCTGGAACCACCTTCACCGGGAGAATAGGAAGTGGCCGAAAAAGACTATTTCTGCAGATACGCCAGAGAATACGAGCGTAACTTCCTTTAGTGGCATGTCTAGCTTTGGACCTGTGACATTTGAAAGGTCATCTGGAACTGTTAAGGCAGGTTTTCGGACTTGGGTTGATAACTTTTTAGGAAACTGTGATAAGATTTCAGTTTGATACATGACGTTTGGATTATCATTTCGAGTCGATTGGTATGCATATTGACTATGCTGGGTAAGATTTTTTGACATTTTTTTGACATTTTTCTGACTTTTACATTTTGACGTAGTATGATCATGTCATACACCATTCGGTTTGCCGTTAGGAGAGGAATCAAGTAAAGCCTAAAAACGATTCTTACTCCACCCAGTCAGACGCTAAATCCAAGAAAACATTCTCCAACTGGCACATTCATCGATCCGTCATGGCCCCAATATTGACCTGAGCCGGAAAGTTACTGAATTTATTTCTTAATAATTTCTAACGGGAGATCTATTACCAGTCGTGTTTTTCTCGCTATCCTGCATAGGAGCCGAGATCAAGCAGAAGATTGTTCACCCTCTGCCTTTCGCCAGCGGGGCCGGGTGGGGAGGGTGGTGAGTTGTATACTACGTTTTGTAGACTGGTTTTTCAACTTTCCAGTTTGGTCCCGTTTAGAGCCAAAACGCGTGGTGGGGGCGTGTGTCGCCGTGAGTGTGTCGTACCTGATTTTAGCGGGCGTCGACTCAGGTTTTAGCATGGTTATCTTCCGTGCTACCTGAAACTGGCAGTGGAGATACAATATAGCTGGAATAAAGACCTGAAAATCTGAGGGCTCTTTCTTACATTTTATTTGTTGCATCTGTGGCGTCTCGCCAGTGGTATGCATTTTGGTGAATGACCAGAGGTGGGGTGCTAGAGTCTGAAGCAATGCCAATAACAACCATATTAAAGGGCATATTATAAAGCAATGTGATTTGTCTTTCGCACAGATATGTTTCACACGAAAGAGCAAATAAAAATCTGCAAAATAAACATAACAATATTTAAAGAATATTTAAATACCAATTAAAGTTTTCGTTTGGGGTGCCCGGACAACCCCCAAAGAGATGCTTTGCTGAGGGGAGGGGGTCAGCCATTTTCTGACTATTTCTGACAAAAGGGGAGAGGAGGGGATCCGACCACCCCCAATTTTGGATGTCATTTGTGAATAGCCCTTTAACTCATGGAATAACATTGCCAACCATTCTGAATCCATCACAATTCATCGAGATCTGCGTGGACCTGGAAGTGCAGACCTTTTACATCATAAAAACTTACCCTTTCGCAGGGGCGTCGCCACGGAATTTTAAATGGGGAGGACATACCCCGGATTGGTGATGACGGGGGTGGGGGTTGGAGGCGAATTTCCATCACATAGACTGTCTTTGAAAACGCTAACGACGATGCACTTCAACACGCATTCACGCACAGGTATCAAATGTGTGTTGGTCCACACAGGTACTAGAGATTAAATGCAAAAACCGGTCCCGATTTTTTGGGGGACGTTCCCCGTCGCTCTCGCTTTCAACGCCTGAAGTATGCTGTCCCGTTTCTTTTCACACACATAAGTTGCCAAGTTCAACGGTCCTGCTAAAACCCTGTTACCACCAAAGAAAGCGAAGATCAAAAGAGGAATGAGAAGATAAAAGAAAGGGGAATGATCCAAGCATCCTGACTAGACCTTGGGTGTTGTCCAATGTTTGCACTGCACCCCACCATTCCAGTGCACTTCGCTTTGGCCACCGCATCCCCACTGTTTACGGGGCTGAGTCGACAGAAAACTCGATAGCATCCCGATGAGTTCATTCCTCAGTAACGGCTGACGCTGGCGGGGTGCAGCCAAACGCTCGTTGCTGGGAACAGACCCAGCCGTGGCAACGACACATCGCTGCAGGGCATGGAAGTTGACGCTCCAGCGCAGTGACTTTCCTGGAAACCCTCGCGAGCCAGTTCATCTGCAGGCAATTTGGAACATTTACATAAGACCACGTTGATCAGGAGAAAAGCTCGGTCGGGTTCCACTTTTTCGGCCGGGACTTCGTTCACCATTTGGGAGAAGCCTTTCTACTCTTCCCCCCCAATTTCGACGCCCAGGGGATACTTTTTATCTTCCCGTTTCTTAGTGCATCTTTCTTTTGTTTAAGCGAGTGTTCGAAACATTTTCATGGGCATAACTGTCGGCCAGTGACCCACCAAGTCAACTAGTGTTTCACATTTTTGCCAAAAAATATTCTCATTTTGTGGAAGACGGCTTTAAAGGATGATATCAATCAATTTTCTGCAACTTTTAACGGAGGCTCTCATCTGAAAACATCTGAATATAGCGTTTTTCCAATGCCGGGAGGTGACCTCAGAGCAGAGCCGGTGACCTTTGTTCCGCGGCCGGCGAAGACTCACCACGCATCGGGAGAGTGCCGCCTCCACCACCTCCAACCGGGCACCCAAGTCGTACACATGTTCTCTCAGGTCAACAACCTTGTTGTCCAGCACCGCACGCTGCCTTACTTCGTTCACGAGCATCACCATCAGCAAAAAGCACAACACGGGCACAAGGACGACCGCCGCGCGGAGTCCGCGGACAACACGGAGCAGCCTGTCGTCATCCTGGTACACCGGCTCCTCGCCGCCCCGCATTTTCTTGTCACCCGGCATCTCACCAAGCCTGGAAACGTCCCTCATCCACCTATAACGTCACCAGCGATCCCGCGCACGCATCAAGGACGGCATCTCAGTGCGAGCTGTCGGCGATCTCGGCGGTCAGCCGGTGCAGTGAAGCTCTGCGGCCGAGACTGTGCGACTGAGCGGCCCGTTCGGCGGACCGCAGAGCGGCGACTGGGGGCGGCGGGTGTCCGCAGAGCTGTAGCCTGCCGCTGCCGGACGCCGGGCCGCGTGTCAGGAACCGACGCGGCGGCTTCACCACTACCGGTGCCCCGGCCGCCCTCCCAGCAGACGCCCCAGCCTAATATGTACAGGCGGTGCCCCGCCCAGTCCAGCATTTTGGGAGGATGTCCTGGATAGTCGGCTTCGAACCTGTTTCCTTCTAGGAAGTGGAATGAGGAAAGCGGGCTTATTCACAATAATTTGCTTTTCGGCTTGCCTGAAAACTGGTACAGGACCTCAGGTTGGCGAAAGAAGCGGACACGACGGCACCCTGATGTCCAAGTAATACTATTGTATTTTAAGCGCATCATCAATCTACACAGAGCATCATCATCATCAATTTTCATTTCGTTTTTATACAAAGACAGAAGGCGGAACAGAAGCAAAGAAGAGAACAGCAAAAAGGCATGAGAAAATCAGCAATGAGGAGATTACTGTTGCTGTGAGATACTGTTTCCGGCCGATACTGTTTTGCAACATGACCGTAGATATTTCCAAACAGCTCAGTCAGTGTGCATCCCACCACGCTAGTTCTGTTTCTAAGTAGAGACAGTAGAGACAGACACCGGTTACGGCTGAGTGTGTGATCGGTTCAGGAGAGTGATTTCTGACGTCACTGACCGACGGCCGTCCTTGCCTGCTCAGCCACCAGAGCGATCGGATGATAAACCAAGGCCGGTGGGCCTGGCACACGTGACAGGAACAGCGGCCCACACGCGCAGTCTGCAAGCGCCGGCGTGCGTCGAGTGCAACATGGTCTGGCCAACTGTCTTCAACTTGTGTTTGTTATTTGAGTTTAAGGGCGCGCCAACCAGTGTGGTCGTATAGCGCCCATTGGCTTATCACATTAGAATCTTGGCAGTCAATCAATAATGTATGCTTAAGAGCTGTCACAAACTAAGAAATCGGTGTCAGCTGAAGGATTCGGCTCCAAACTGGTTTGTCTCGTATCTCCGATAGACTAGCGAGTCATCGTGAGTGGTAAAGCTTCCGAATAGGTTTCAGTAGCTTCGGGTTTACCGTAAAAATCTTTGGTGAGCCTCTTCTTCTATTTTCGCTGTTCATAAATAACCCGAACGAAATTGATTCAAATAACCTGTTGTATGCTAAGGACGCAAAAAATTATCACACAACCACATCCCCAGACGACAGGCTACTGCTGCAGCGCGATCTCGATCGCTTGCAGTCGAGGTCTGTCAGATGGAGCCTCATACTAATGCCCAAAAAAATTATACAAAAAAATCATTTTACAATATGATCACAGAGAACCACCAGTTGCGATAACGGGATTTCCGATATCAATAACCCAGGCTCAGGTACAGTAACCTCTCCATTAGAAACACCTACACGCCAATGGGAATTGACCGAGGCATGAGACTGCACCAGAAACAGATAAAAAACCAAGAAGATGGTACCTTAACTTTTCATAGAATAACTGAAGCAGAGTCGGCAGGAAATACTTATTCCTCGAAGAGCGCCGAAAAACACGGCGCACTTGTGTGTGTTTTGAGGTTTCAGGGAACTTTCAGCGAATCTACTATATCGCGCCCAACGACACACTATAGTGTCCCAGCCACTTGTAGAGAAATTTACTTTAAGTTGGGTGTATCGCACGGTTTCATAATTTCACGGGCGTTTACCTACCCATGTCGGTTGCCCCACATGGTCGGTGGAACAGCTCACAGGACCCATGGAGTGCGACCGCCTCCTTCTCCCACTGAAAACGTCTCTGCACAGTTCAGCTCACGCCAGTTCCGTGGTATGTCCAGTGGCGGATCTACGTTAGGACAAAATGGACAATTGCCCCCTAAACGGAAAATGGGTAAAACAACTTGCCTTTTTGCCCCCCCCTCCCATAAGCGAGTGCAGAGAGCAGTTCTTCGCAAAGCTGAATAGTATTTACTTACTTAAAGACTTCTCATGAGGCGTTTTGTCTCTAAAAGTAGAGGAATTAGAAATAGTGCTACTCCCTTTTCAGGATGCGCGGTTTATTGCATTGTTAATCGAACGGAAACGCTTGACGCAAAATTATCACTGCGCAAATGCACACAGGCTCCAAATTAGTACTTTGCGTTCCGGTTTTTGCACGGATGTGCTTGTTTTGATCTTTATGAACTATGAAGAGGTTCAAACAAGGGAAGCTTGCGGAGTTACGTTATGAAGCCATGATGGTCAGAAAGGTGTTTTTTTCTTTACGAAACGCGAAATCTCCAGGTATACTCAGCCGTTGAGTTTGTTCAGGGGGAAGTCAGTCACGAACAGATAGCCTTGAGTACCAATGAGCGCAGGTGGAGCCATAGGAAGCATTAGGGTATACCCTCTACCCCTTTGGCAACACAGTTATGACGAATTCACAGAGCTGCCGCGACATTTTTAGAAGTCGCTTATGTTTTTTTTGCTTCCTCCTTAGTGTCGGCTGGCATGACCTCCCTTAACTGATTACTAGCTACGCCAATGACCAGAAGTGTAACTATGTATACTTTAAGGGGTGCACGAGCACCCCTTAAAGTTCAAAACACCCCTGAAACTTTGAAGAGCATCGCTAAAACTTCCGGGATATTTAAACCGGATGTGCCGGCCAGCTGGTCCCAGATTTCGGCGAGCGAGGGAAGGGGGTAGAGCGCACCACGCCTCGGTCCATTAACGAAATTTTACACAAGTTTCCGTCAGCCAAATATTCGTAAGCAGATGATCGTGCGTCAAAAGTTTGTGAGTACAAATGCTCGTCAGCGCAAATGTTCAAGAACACGCTAAAACAAAATGGGGGGGAGGGATGCCAATCTCTGTCCACTTAAAGTAGGCATATTTAATGCCGATTCCAGCCAAAACATGGGGGATACTCGCACCTTCTAAAAGTAAGGGGGTGGCGCTCCTTCACGCCCCGCGGTGGCGGCGCCCATATCCCCGGTAAGGCGAAAGTGGCATTAGAAGCCCGTTGGGGCGCGAGTTGGAAGGGAAATACAAAGAAGGAAACGAATCTTTATAATTGCGTTTTTCGAGTCTGTCGTTTGGGATTCTACTTTAATGGAACTTCCCTGGAACTATAAAAGGGCATTCAATCTCAGTATCAGTTGATGCGATGTGGTTTTCCTATCTCCTCGAATAAAAGTTATAATTGATTATATATTCTGGCACGGCCCTTCGTCAGAATCTGTTACATAGACATTAAAAATTCGTGATCTAGGGTGTATCGTTGACCTCGAATTTAAGGTTGTGTTGCTCGTAATGTGAATTGTACCTCTCCATAACAAGAGAGAAAACTCACAGTACGGTGTAGTATACCGCGCGTAAAAAACATGTCGTGTGCAAGTATTTGATGCAATTTGACTAATATATGTATCACCCTCTGCAGCTGTGATTGCAAAGTCCACACTCCTACCGATCAGCTGCGGTCAAAACCACTGTTCCTGAATTCCTGTGAGCGCTGTTTTTTTCGTCACGCCTACATACCAGCACTTCCTGTACCCGTGAATCCTTACGAAATGGTAGGTCCGCTCCACGCGGTTAATGTGCGCATATTAAACCTGAAATATTTGCATTGTACTAAAAGTTGATGGAACGGGGCAGCGCAGTACCCATTGCACATCGGCAGTGGTTTTTCAGCAGGTATTTCCATTTCATGGTTTACATAACTTTTTTGTGAATTAGCTGGGCACAATTCCGCACTAAGAGTCAGTTCAGGTAACAAATGTAAAATTTCGTACACCATTTAGCAGAAATAACGTTAAAGAATACTTGTAGTAGCAAATATATAAGACAAGTTTTATGCATGGTTTCAAGAACGCGAGAAATATTCTTTGTAAACATTGGTATTTACCCATATACAAAAAATGTTGATGCTTTTGTTGAATGTTGAATTTTGGTGCACGAGTGATCTCAGGACGGCGTAAATTTGACCATATCAGCGATGTAATACGCAGACTCGGTTGGTTTCGTGCAGAATACATTTTTGAATACCACTGCCTGACCACCTTGAAAAAAATTTTGTTAACTGGACATTCCGTGATAATGGCTTACAATATTGCGTCGTCTAGACATTCTGTTCACGGCAGAAATACACGGCAGAACCAGCAGCTGCAGACGCCGGTCATTCGGACGGAGTCGGGCATGCGAAGGTTCCTGTACAACGCTGTGAGATCTTACAATGACCTCCCTACCAATGTCCGCGATGCCACAAACATCACTGTGTTTAAGATACGATTAAAAGTGTATCTACAGGAGCAGCAGCTGAATGATGCTTAAAAGGAGATACGCAAAAAATTATTATTGTGGTTTCTCGCTATTTGAAAGATCCTGATTACGAAACTGTCAATTATTTTTGTATCTTCGACAAAATTTTGGGAGGCCACTCACTTATTACCGAAATAGTTTAACAGTTCCGATAAAATGCTGAAACTTTCACCCATCACTTACTTTTCGAAAACTATCTAAAGTTGAAAAGTAATGTATTTTTTGTAAAAAAAGTCTGTTCTCCTGTATTTGTATTAATATTACAAAGCCTTTAAAAAATACAAAATTAACTAGTTTGCCCTAGAAACGGAAAAAACATAATTACTCAAGTATTCAGCCGTTTCGTACCTCGGGTCTCGTGTCGTCTTCTGCTTAAACCCCAGGATGACGAAGCTTTTGAGTCAGAAAGGTCACGTAACTCCCCCTTGAGGTGGCTGTACGTTCTGATTGATCAATTGTGATTTCTTTAAAGTCCTATATCTATGTTTAAATATTATTTTGGGCTGTAGCTTTTTTTAGAATATTTTTTTCTTT
Source organism: Lepas anatifera (assembly GCA_034440635.1). Taxonomy (NCBI): domain Eukaryota; kingdom Metazoa; phylum Arthropoda; class Thecostraca; family Lepadidae; genus Lepas; species Lepas anatifera. The sequence goes on from JAOTON010000342.1 coordinate 152,808, forward strand.
AACAGTTCAAAACTTTCAAGTCACTGCTTAGGAAAAATAGGACCGTTTTTTAGAGAAATTGATAGCCTTAGCCGGGAGTACGTCATTTAAACCGATATGAGGTGTACCGGTAAAGTCGTCTAGAAATGTTGACTGAGAGTGATTTTAAGGCATTTGCAGGCCGATTTCGCAAAAATGAGAATAGGACTCATGAAACAACTTTTAATGACCTTTTGATCTAGCCAATCCATTTTTCGCGTATCTCCCTTTAACAGACAGTCTGGACAAGGGTGCATGCAAGGGTGAGCGTCTAGTTGTGTCTGGTTTGTTTCCTGTGTGAGTGTGTGTATTGGTGTTTTAGGCCGCTTTCAGCAACTGGGCTATACGCGCCCACGATTAACATACTTTTCAATTCATAATAATATGCTTAATCTAGATCATGCCAGGGTAATATAGATCACGGGTGTCAAGGCCACTTGCATGGCAAGCATAATATGCAATGTTGTTTAAGGGGTGACAAGAAATCTGGCATTACTTAACAGTTTCTAGGTTTCCCAGCTCCTCCCATCAAACATTTCTGACAGGCACCAAGCTGTGCTTGCATCCCATTGTTGAGGAGGTCTCTCGGTTCGCTCAGGGTATCCGAGACCTTTGGGCGGTAATCGGCGAACGAACATCGTGTTCCCACCTTTGTAGGCCTCCCGGGCTCTAGGTCCGGAATGCCTTCTATTACTAACGGCAGCAGGGCGAGGCACATCCTGCCAAACATTTTGGACTTCTCCAAAACTTTCCAAGGAGCCAGCTTGCTTGATTTTAATAGGGAACTCTTTTTGCACCCTTGGCACCCATATTTTCTTCCCCTTTGAGTCTCGGTAAAAAACTCAGGTTTCTGGTGCTTCCTGGCACCGTGGTGAGGAGACGTCTTTCCGGAGTCGGAAGTCGGGGAGCAGAGCCTCCGTTTTCCGTCACGCGACTCTGGGATCACGGAACATGTGTCTGCTATGTTGGAAGGCGTCTGTGTGGGCTGTGGTGGAGGAGGGTACGGTGGAGGCATAATCATGGTGTCACCGTTCGCAGGAGTTGGAAAAAGTGCCAGGCTCTGCTCTTTTCGCAAACTGCGTCCTTTAGGTGGCGCTGAGGCTGAACATTCAGAACCATGTTTCAGCGGTTTGGCCTGCGCTTTCCGAAGTGAAGCGGGCTGGGCAGCGATTCAGACTGTGTCTTAATTTCCTTAGCAGCTAAAGGTGGACTTTTCTCCTCACTCTCACCCCCGGTAGGATCCGTGGTAAGTTCAGCGGTGGCTGCTGGTACCTCACCCTCATGCTCGGAGGTGTCCTTGGAGAGTTCAGTGGTGACTAGACTGTGACTGTCATCCAGAATCATGTCTGAATGCACTGATCAGTTGATGTTGTGGTCAGAGTGGAAGACAGTGTCGTGTTAGAGGTAGCGTCCGAAATACCTGCATCAGTTTCGGTTTGAGTACCCTTGTCCATGGTTTCTGGAGGACTTGAGTTTGTTTCCACTTGAGTTTGTCTGGTTTGTTTCCACCATTTTGTTTTTGATTTAACTCGACCCGGGGTGAAGAATAGCCATCGCTTGATGGAATTGCCCTTGAATGTGAAATAAATAAATAAATAAATGCTGCTAGTGCCGCTATCCACACAGGAGCGCATTTTATGGTACAAATTGTATCCACAAGAAGTGCCGGAATCTTCACCCTTCCCCTAAACATTCCGGCTAGATACGCCCCTGGGTATGTCCTTATGACAACCTCATGAAGCCGTACAAAAATAACATTTCAGGTTGATGGAAGTATTGAGTCTAGTGATGTCACTGCTTGGGATCTGTCGCCTGAACTTGGGATTCAGACAATGATGTGACATTGGGATCACAGCCTGTTGTCTTTGGTTTTCGGCGTATTCAGCTGAAATGAGCAGACTTAGCCAAATTTTTATTCCCTAGCGCTAACTTTAAATTTGGAACAATTTTACACTTCTATGAAGTTTTCGTTCCAATAAACTATTTCTCCTGCATTTGTTGCTTTCGTGTAGGCCATGCTAGCATAGATGTGCTACCCGAGTCCCGTAATTGGTCAAATTTGGATCGCAGCAGTTCCGCTCCTGGAACCGAGACAGAGTCGAGGGGACGACGGTCATTTGTCTATGAGTCAGAGGCGCGCACACGCAGGAGCGGGGATAGATGATGACCTTTCGGCGAATTTCACAGAGGGAGCAGCGAGCAGCCTGACTCATGCTCCGCCCGACCCGTTTCCGGAGGCGGAAACAGAAGCCCGGCGGAAACGCTTCGCTTCATACTTATGGATTATCACCAGCTAGAAGGCAGCCAAACGTAACGCATCTGGAGAAAAGGGGGGGCACAAGTTCCAGAATAGTGACGGCACTCTTGCACAGAGCTAGCTCATCTGTGTGGCTATTGCTAGCACGCATTGATCGCTGATATACGGCACAAGTGACCTCGAAACGACACCCACTGCAGTGTTATAGGGCTACAAAATGACGATTCGCCTCTGAATTATCCTCAGATTGGACGAAGCATTCCGTCAGACTCGTCGCACCGCGGGCATGTGGTAGCTGGGTAAAGTCGAGCACAAAAGGCGTGGGGCTCGCTTTGTTATGGATGGCAGGTGCCAAAATATTATGCTAACATGGTATATTTTTTGGGACGGTCTTTTCAAGGATTTTTGTTTTAGTCTATAAGTTCCCATTTCAAAGGCTGTTTATTATTCTAAAAACTGTTTATGTGTTTATATTGAACACGATTTGAGGATTTCACCTTTTTGTCACAGCCCATTATATGCAATGTGCATACGTGTACGTTTTATCCGACTTCACCTTACAAAGAATAAAAGAGGCAGCTGACAAGCGGGGTTGACGAATTTCATCACCATCACAGAAAAACCAACCGTCGGAATCCAAGCGACAAAAACGGATGCCATCAAAAGTGTCCTGGGCACTAGAAAATTAATACCCGCAAAAAAGTAAAAAACATAATCGAGTGGAAAGAATCTCGGAAGTTCCCCTACCACACCTAAAGCCCCGACGCAGTGTCCAGTTGTGTCCTTGGGAACTCAGGTTGGACAAACACCGATCGAGGGCCCTACCAACTCCCTGGTATTCTCAAGAAAAATTTCAGCGTAAAGGCTGAGGGTCGCCCGCCGGAAGCGGAAAAAGAAACGAAAAGTAGGCGCCGTCAGACAAGTGCTGATTGGAAGAGAGATTGCGCCGGGCTGTAGCTGCTTAAGTGGGCTGCGTGTCCCACCGTGTGAATGGAATAAACCGAGGTTTAACTTCTTAATTGAATGTAGTGTGAAAAGCACCCGTGCAAAGTATAAAGCAAATCGGCAGAAAAAAACATTACGGCCTGGGTAAAATGAATACGACTGAATCTCTCAGCAAGGCACTGGCGAGCAGTATTCCACAAATAGACGTCTACCTATGTGGCAGAAGCTAGGCATTACAAGACCGTAAGGACAAAGTAACAGTAAATGCAGCTTCATGTTACGCTCATCGAAAAATGAGTGAGGAAGAATAGCTTCACAATCAAAACAATCTCCACAAAAATGAGCCAATTTCGTTGCAGCAAAGATAGGTGAGCGTCACCGAAATGTACGGGCCCTCGATAATCTCGGTGGCATCAGAAGGATGTGACATCACCCGGACGTACTAAAATATCACAGACTTCAGGGAGTCGAAACCAGCCTTGGATGACGTAACGACCCATTCCAGCAGTACCCAAGCAAGGGCGATGAACTTCCCCTGATCTGAAGCCGGGAAGAACGGATATTCCGTTTTCATATACGCACAAATTGTTGTGACACACCCAGCAGTTCCAACAAAAAAGATGACGAGGGGTAATGGTAAACAGAGACTTTCCCTTCTATGTTCCATCAGTGTGCCTTTCACTGTTGACCTTTTCCGTTTCTGGACCCAACAATACAAACATTTGAAAAGATCAACAACAATTTTATTAGCAATTACAAAATGAAAAATCTCAGGCATGGTCCCACTTAGGTTGAATTAAAATAATCTCAGACTTGAGATGAATCATTTACTTCTATCAGTTCAAAGCGTGGTTAACACAACTTGTCACACTAAGCCTGGGTTTCCAACCTGTGAACAATGAGCCAGGGATCACAAACAATATTGTATCATTGCACAAAACAGATATCAGAGCACACATTCTATTCAGGCTTTAAATACAGCAAATTGAGACAGATTTGTCGTTATCGGATGGTGCTTTCACTGCAAATGACTGTCCACCGCAAAGCCGCATCGCCTTGGATTCCCCAGCCGATGTCAATCAATGCACCACTCATGTTTTCAGATAGATGAACCGCCATATACAGCTGCAGCAGGGCTCAGTCACATGCTCAGCCTCGGGCTTAGGTCTCGTTCTCGAATGATGCTCGCTTTCAATTATAAGTGGGTCCATGTATAAATGAGATTAAATAATCCGTCGACACCTTAATATTAACATCAGTCGGGATAGTCTAGACATCGTGAAGGAGGGGAGGCGGAGTATCATCGGCTTTTCTTAACCAATTTATTCTCGTCAACGCCATAGGTTGGTGCTAAAATACCTACTCTAAAGGCGATCACTGTGTCCCAGGGTCATCCCTCCCCCTCCCCTATTCCGCTGCCAGTGACTCGTCCTTGGCTTATATGGAAACAAAGGAGTTAGGCCCGTTATGTTTGATCAGCGAGATTCCCGTGCAGGCGGTGGGATAAATGAGCCCGGCGATGTCGTCAGAAGCAGCACGTCCCCCTGACACCAATGCACACAGTCTGGGGAACTTCTGTCACTGTGATAGAACAATGCCCGGAACCTGCAACCACCAGCCTTCTTAGCGATACCGATCTGCGATACCGATACTGATACCGAAGACATCCATTTGCGTTAAGCCACAGTTTCCCCAATCAGCTTCTGCTCCTGAAATAAATGGGCCGCACTGAACAAAGTACGGCCAGTCAAAAGTAAAGACTTAAGAATGGGACCAGGCTGAACTTGTTTTCCGAAAATTAAAAATAGCAAGGAGCCGTGAGCATAATGACAACATACAGAAAGCGCGAACTGTACGTTCATTGACAAGTTTTTTTTAAGTCCTCAGTCAACAATATATTCTAGCCCTATTCACAGTACTTGCGTACAGTATGGATGTAAACATGCCTGAGGCAACGTGGGCTCCACTGATCTAATATATTCATATCAGATAAGAGACCCACCGAGAGTCACCAGTTGTGATCACGGGATTTTTGATATTGATAACCTATGCTCAGGTGACAGGTGTACATAGCTCTCAATTGGAAACACCTACACGGCGACAATAGGAATTGGGCGAAAAAAAAAAATTTTCTATAGAGAACGCCTGAGAATAAGTTCCCTTAGCGCCATGAGTAGCTTTGGACTTGTGACCTCTGAAAGGTCATCTGGAACTGCTTAAGCAGGTTTTCGGACTCGGGTCAATAGCTTTGCAGGAGATTGTGACAAAGTTTGAAACATTACGTTAGGATTATCCCTTGCCCCGGTGTGACTCTGAATAAAGTCTTTGTCTTTGTCTTTTTGTCTTTGGGTACGAGCCACCTTCGCCCTGGTGGGGGGCTAAAAAAGACCCCCACGATCTCAAAAACTAGGAGAGCTAGAAAAAGCGCAAAACGGCAATCGAAAACTCTTCAACAATGATATCGAAAGTACTTCAGTCATTTTTCTTGTCAGGTCAATATCAAGGTCACCAGAGGTCAAAATAGGTCAAAATCGCTAATATGAGGTGTACTAAGAAAACCTCATATATCTCAGAAACTATGATAGCTAGAAACATTTTTCTAACACCATTCGAAAGCTCTTGAGATGCGCTTTCATTACAGTGGCATTCATTTTCGTGTCAGGTCAAAGCCTAGGGAGCTACAGGTCACTAACTATTGGGCATATTCTTGGGAATGTCCATAGCCACCCATGCATAAGGGCGTTTACTTTTTCGCTAATAGCTTCCAAACCAAACAAGATACAGCCATAGTTTATGCACCATTGCAATCCTCTCGTCAATACAAATCGAATGATATATGATATTGCTATGCCAGGTCAAATTTAAGAATTTGACCTGACCCAGGTCAACGGTCTGACCCAACTTGACCTGGTATAGTCATGATGTATATCATTTGACTTCCAGTGACTATACAAACACTTTGGTGACAAAATAAAGGCTCTATCTTATTTTATTCAAAATTGTTTGAAGTTGCTTCAATCCATACTTACTGAGAAAAGCTCATTTCGTGATTTTCCCCATGTATTGGCAATGGGGAGGTCATGCTCTGCACATGACCTTAGGTCACCAATATCAAAAATCCCGGAAAAAATGTTGTAGCTCCTGGTGGGCCCAATATGTGGTATGAGTTTCAACTTGATCGATTAACCCTTCTTTTAGTTATGCGGTCCTAAGTATTTTTTGAGGTGAGGTCACTTCACCTGGCCTGGTGACCAGACCTGATATGACCTTGAGCCAAAATTTTCAGGAAAGATGTAAAAATGATAGATGAACAGCTAGACCAAGTTTGGCGGCGCTGCGCGCCGCCGTTTTTTGGTCACTTCGGAAAACCCGAGGGGGTCTAAAAAGACCCCCACCCGGGGCGAAGGTTATCTTTGCGGGTCGATTTGTATGCATACTGACCAGTACTGACTGTGTTGGGTCAGATCGCTTACATTTTTTCTGATTCGTTTTCGTTTTGACCTTGTATGTCAAGTCACAATTCGATTCGCCATTACGAGAGGAATCGATTTAAACCTACAACGACTCTAACTCACTCCAGCCAGACGTAAAAGTCGAGAAAACATCCTCCAGTCTGTCGCATTCTTTGATCTGTCATGACTCATGACCCCAACATTTACCTGAGCCAAACAGTTACTGAATAAGGTTATTGATAATTTCTTATAGACGGCCTACCACCGTTCGTGTTGTTCGCTATCCTGCATAGGAGTCGAGATCAAGCAGGGGACTGTTCACCCCTCCTGGGAGTGGAGCGGGTTTTGAACTGTATAGTTGGGAAAAAAAAAAAAAAAAAAAAAAATTTTTAAATTTTACAACACTCTGTAGACAGGTTTTTCAATAATCCAGTTCTGTCCTGTTTCTTGCCAAAACGGGTGGCGGGGGTGTGTGTCGCTGTGAGTGTGTGACTGCTCTGTTTACCTTTTACTTGTTGCATCTTTCGTCTTTCGAGGTGCGTGTATTTTGGTAAATGATTGGGGGCGAAAAAAATTTGAACAATGCCAATAACCATCATATTGAAAGGGACAGCATAACGAAGTGTGTTTTAGCCTTTTCAAAGACCTGTTTCACCCGATACAACAAATTAGAATATATCAAATGAACAACACACAAATTTCAAGAATATTTCAAAACTATTTCAAAGTTTCATTGAGGGTGCCCCAGACATTCTCCAAATAGATGAGTCCACAACCCTGCGCCTTTCACTTGCGTTTTTGAGGTGGACAACAATTTTGCTGACGAGAGCAAGGATCTGCAATTTCTGACGGAGGAGGGGGAGGGGTCAGCCATTTTCTGATGATTGCTGACGAAGGAGGAGGGGTTCAAACACATAATTTTGGTACATAAAGCACCTATGCATCTATATTCACCCGGACCAAAATACTGTACAACAGTTTTGAAGAGGTCTAAGCAAGAAAAAACGCGCAGCACGCGCAGCGGGGTTTGAGTAAGACATCGCTTTCCGGGGCACCGCCACAGAATTTTCGCAGGGGGGACGGACCCGGGCTGGTGCTGACCGGGGGAGGCGAATTTTGAGCATATTCGGTACCTGACACCCTTAATGACCATTGGCCCAAAAAGTTTGGGGGATGTCCCCTTGGTTGACCAACAGGGGGAAGCGTCCCCCCGTCCCCCGCTTTCGGTGCCCATGCTAATGTTACGACATACCACGTGAGGACCCAGGGAGGCAGGGAACGATAGGGGGTAGTTTTTCCCCAGTTTTCCGTGAACAAAAAGGTTTGGGACAAATCAAATATCGATAGTAAGCAGTTTCCAGGCATGCCACTCACGTGGCTATCTCAATTCAAATCCTATTTTGAGGGTGCTAGATTCCCTTTAAGCATAAGCATGCACTAAGAGTCCTGTCGCGAATGGCACCAGTTACAGCCCTGGGTACAGTGGCGGATCTAGCCGGTCGGTTTGGGGGGACAGACCAAAGTCGAAAAGCAACAAAAAAACGTAACGCGATAACAAATTGTGACACTATGACTTGACGGTAGAATTTGCGATATTTGAGGCGAAAAGGACAAAAAACGCCAAAACACGTAACGCGGTGAAAAATATGGGTTCAAGATACTTTTTTTCGACACAAGGCCCAATATTTACACTGAACTTATCTAGTTCTGTTTGAAGTTGAGAGTTGAAGCACCAAAATCTTGCGTATAAACTTAAAAGGAGTCGGGGCAAAAAGGAAGTCTACCGCTTGGGAGGGGGCAAAAACATTAGTTTCCCCCTGTTTTTCCGTTTGTTGGTGGTAAATGGCATTTTCCCCTCCCCCTGGATCCGCCACTGCCTAGGTATTCACAATTCTTCTGAATACTTTGCTCGCACAGTATTTTCTGTCAGACTGTGCTGATTACGGTGGACACCTAAAACTCATTTTTGAATTTTAAAATTGGACAAAAGCATTTATGTGAACCAGTAATGCTATTTATACTAGCTAGTTTTGAGCCAAGCCGCTGAAAAATACCCTAAGCTGTCTCTGATTAAGCCTTAAACCAACAAAGCGAATAATTGTCTTGAATTCAGTTCAATAAGACACCCAACTTAAAAAAACACATAAGAGCTAAACCTACATGGTTTTTCTGCACTTTTAAGCTTCCTTACCTTCCTTATTAGAGGTGGGACTTTTTGGTCCCGCAGTCCCGGCGCCGGGACAAAACCTGGTACCGGCGGGACTAAAGCCGGGACCAAAGGCTATACCCCGGGACTGTGCCGGGACCAGAGCCAATCTGAATCAAGCAAAATTCACAATAATGGTTTCCACATTTCATCTAAAACCAAGATATGAGACAAAAACATAACTGTGGCTTTCCAGCACTTCATTGCCTCCTTAATACAATTTTCCAACTTTATTTTTGCTCTTTTATCCAGTTGAATTGATACTTTTTTCGTTTTATAAAGTTATTTTTGCTCTTTCATCCAGTTGAATTGGTACTTTTTTCGTCTTATAATGTTGCACACACACATAGCACAGAACTCAGCTCACACTAATTTTCATTCTTTGGAAACCACATTTTCAGATGTAGTTCCTACTCCTTCACTTGACTAGAAAGAAACTTAGTGACACAAGCAAAATACAAGCCAAAAATGATGGGTACTGGGGTCAAAATCACTTTGAATTGAAAAAACGTCTTTTTGCTTATAGGTACTGTAAGGCACTGAAACAAAAGCTTGATTTAAAAGAAAATTCTGGAATTGGTGATTGGAAATGGCAGTCCTCACCAACCCTACTGTTTCAATTTCCTTCTCTCGCTCAAAAACTACTCATCAACAATATTTTAAATTACGCCAGCGCGTTGTGTCGTGAATAAAACGTGAAAGGCTTAAATTTCTTCACATCAACCACATCCAACCATCGCATCACGCTTTTTTGACGCCGTCCTCGTCGTCCAACAAGAAGAAGAAGAATAAATATAAAAAACAAGTGTGCGCCATTGCTGTCTTTGAAGAAAAAATTCAACCAAGTAGAAGCTCCAGCTTTGGCAGCCTCAGGAAAAAGGTACACAAAGCCACGTGATAATTCATAAAATATATCCTATATTTTCTTAGGATCTCGTTCGGACTTCCTCCACAAGAAGATATTGGGGTCGGAGCTTTCGTACTGTATTACAGTGCTTCGTCAGCGATGATCGCTCGGAATATAAGGGGGATAAAAAGTCTTTTTATTCCCCTTATATTCCGAGCGATCATCGCTGACGAAGCACTGTAATACAGTACGAAAGCTCCGACCCCCAATATCTTCTTGTGGAGGAAGTCCGAATGAGATCCTACGAAAATCGACTCCACATTATGGCATTGAAAGAACTATATTTTCTTACTAAACGTGACAATGTTCATATCTGTCTTCAGTGCGCTGTCTGCAGATACTGTACTGTTTTCTGCCTATTATAAGCAAATAGGTATTGCTATTGGCATAGACAATTTTGACATTTGATTTGCCTAGAATAATAGAAAGCCTTTTCGACACCAATCAAAGAAGACATATTTTGCCACTAGCTTTGCTTTCTCACAGACCTTTGCTTGACCTCCATATTTGGAAATCCATACATGGGCATTAGCCCTATTGTTTGTGTGTGTTGGGAAGGAAGGAAGGAAGGAAGGAAGGAAGGAAGGAAGGAAGGAAGGAAGGAAGGAAGGAAGGAAGGAAGGAAGGAATGTGGGGGCTCAATTGTTTTTGGAGGAGAACTACCTAGGTATATAAAACATAAATTGTCAGTTCCTTCATCCAGCGTATCAACTCGCATAATTCTTCATAAACAGCCAAAACAGTCCTTAAGTCATATACCAACTGCAAAAGTGATATGTCAAATTGCTCCTGTGCTTTGGTGATTCCATCTTAAGGCTCTTGAAGGCATTTGTGTCCTGACCTTCCCTGATAAAACTTAGGTATGCTTATTGATTTAATGTTTATGGATAGACAGAAGGGAGGTGTGATGCTGCTTCAATTTAGATTGACGTTTACTTTCTTACCTGCTAAGGTTTTAACATGCAAATGTTCCCTCAGAGAGCATTGTCAGATAGTTGTGGCAATCTTTCATGATAGAAGTAAGGATTTCCTGAAACTATAGTTCATACTTAATGTTGATTTCTTTATGTACTGATAATATGAATTTGCTTAATATGTTTGGCTCTTAATCCACAAGAAATTAGTATGTTTGAAAGCCAATAAGTGGGAAAAAGGCTGCCGGGACCAGGTCCTTTCTCGCCGGAACTGGGCCGGGACCATGAAATGTTGGTCGGGACCGGGACCAGCTTTTTCCAAAAATTCCAACTCTATTCCCTATGTATTCTAGTTTCAAATGAACGTCGGCGACTTCATAGCCATCAGCGGATAACGTGCTCGATCGATGTGCAAAGAGTATCCAAACATACAAAATAACACGTGCCCCGCTGGGGGCGAAATTCGCCCCCTCCTGGTTTTCCCCGGATAACGCAAAAACAAAGAAACGCAGAACAACGAAACTTACAGTACCTTATCCCTAATCAATTCTACGCATCTCACCAAACTTTCTTAGGTCAGGTCATGTCAGGTCAAGGAGCTATTCAAGATCAAGTGACCCGACCTCAAAACCTAAAATTACGAGTTTGAAGCGGCACCTAAAGAGCATCAGCCAACTGATCACTTTGAAACTTTCACAATATGGTAAGACCTTTAGGGTCTACAAATCTCCTATCTCAGAATTTTGATATTGTTGACCTAAGGTGGGCTCAATTTTTTGGTCACTCCATTATAAGTCTATGGAGAAAAATAGAAAGGGCTCGTTTTCGGTAAATACGCGATAGATAAAGCTGAAAATGCTCAAACGGTGTATTTTTACCACGATCTTGACCATAATGTTGAGTTTTTGACCAACTGACCTCTCAAAGGTCATATCAGGTCACAGGAGCATACAGTGATTGTTTGTCAATAACTTCTCACTAAATTGAGATAAAGCTCCCATTTTGCTTGCATCGTGCTTGTATTGTCACGGGGCGTCGATTGATATGCAGCATGACCATACCAGGTCACCCTGTGACCTTGACCTAGTTTGAGGTCAGGCCATTTTCACAGTGTGACCTAGCAAGGTCATATTATACATCATTCGATCTGCCGAAATGAGAGGAATCCAACGAAGCATAAATATTTTCTCTAGGTCCGTTGAGGAAACATCTAGAGGGAGAAACGTACACTACCCTGTTGTAAGCCTATGGTACATTATTTGACCTATGCTGACCTCAATATTGAACTGACAAAAAAATACTTCGTATAATTTCTCTTCGTCTCGTCAAAAGCTTTCAAACGCCGTCCGCAATATGTCTTTAGCTTTCCTGGGAAATGAGATACGGAGAGGGGCAAAACTCACCCCCCCAGGCGGGACGAGTCATGCCACTGACCCCAGCGGGGCGCGTGTTCGGGTCCCAGAGCGCGGATTTTTTGCTCATCTAACGACCACTCCAGCTCCCTTTCCACATGACGTTCACCTGACTGATGCAGCGAAATCATGTATGGCACACTGTAGGCTTAGGTGTTCAGTAATATGGATGACCCTCCAGTTTTAACTCCCACCGGGGCATCGATAGCCCCCTATTTTCGGATAACAGAAAACGACGAGGCGCAACCGCGGTTAGGGTTACCTCTTACTGCATCATTTTCCCATCATCCCTGAAATTTTTACCCGGGTCACCAGGTCAGGTCACCAGACGAGGTCACCAAGGTCACCTACTTCACTTTAGAGCTCTGTAAGAGCTACATTTCAAAGTCGATCGATTTGAAACTTCCTACACTTCATGACCCTCCAGGGTCTACAGGTGTATATCCGGGATTTTCGATTTCTGCACTAGGTGGTCGGGCGACCTCTCCCATTGGAAAGCATGGGGAAAAGCTATTTCATGATATAAAGCCACAAAAATGATTGCAAATACTCAGACTGCTCAGAACAACGTTTTGGACACCCTTTCACGGATCCCAGAGGTCATATTGCCCTTTGACTTTTCAGGTTATCCAAGGTCACCGGAGGTCAAAAACAGTATTTTGACAATAACTTTGACCTAATTGAGCTAGAGCGGTGAAACAAACACATCGTGTTTGTCTTGTCACTGGCTTTCATTTGATATACGGAAGGTCACTTTACCTTTCTCCTGGTATATAGTCACGGTGACCTCTGCGTCAAACCACTGGGGTCTTTACGTTCCCTGAGTGGGTTGTATCAATGTACTTTACCGGCCTATAGCTCTATGTAGTTATGCGTTTGCTTAATCATTGCATATTGGAAAATAGCCGATCTTGACCTAATTTGACCTCTGTCAAACCATTGACCTGCATAAACAGCGTATTTCTACTAATTCGTTTCTATTCTTGATTTGCGCTAACGCTATTGAATATGCGTTAAAATGCTATATGTTTGTTTTCCAATTACAATAGTTACTTCATGGCTCCATCATCAACCGTTTGCCGACGGGTTTCCGCGTCCGTTCTGTATGAAACTCCACCTGCCATCTATCCGCAGGTTTCGAAACTACACCGATTGGAGTCATCGTCACTCCCAGGTACCGTCCAAACAGCAGTCTGAACACAACTCACAGCCAGGTGCGCCAGGTACGCCCCAGTGCGGCGTTTGGCCCCGAGGAAGTGGCGAAGCGCTACGTTGGGGTGTTTCGTTGAGACGTTAGAAAGCAGGGGAAAGTGAAGTGAACTCGGGCGGTAAAGCCATGTGATTGGAAGGACATCGATTGATCGAACATCAGGTAAGATACCCTTTGGCCTCTTGACTGCATGGAAGTGGCTCCCTTCTTTTCGGCCATTCCACTTGCAAAAACAGGGAAAGGGGCAAGTCACAGAGCGAAGGAGAAACCGTTATTGGTCAATGGGGATTGGATGGGACAGGCTGGAGATTTGACTTGGAAACGATTCCCAAATAAAGGAAACATTGATGCGGTGTTAACTAATCAATAGCTGTTTTGAGCCTCAGTGAGTTGAATGAGTTGAATGATAAGGAAAAGTGCGGCCTTTACTCGAATTAGTATTAGTTCTGTTCTGGGAGATTCTCACACGTACAATCTATGAATGGCGCTGTGATTAGAAATGGTGGTACTTTACCTATGACGACGGTTACACCAGGCGACGATCTCAGTTTCCACCAGTTACAGTACACAAATTATCATAAATAACTTCCTGGACAAGAAAAATGACGTAGAGAAGTCCGAGTGCCTACAGGTAATCTAGCCAAGTGTGCGCTGCAAAATCTAGCCACACGCATGCTGCTAAATAATAGCTTAGCCAGAAATCCGTCAAAGGGATACCTTCAGAAAGAAAGTTAAATATTATCCGGGTGGGGTGTTTTCCTTCGCAAAGTGTACCATCGTAAACGAACACTTCCGTTGTCCTGGCTTGCCACATTTTGCTTCGATTTTCATCCTTGATTTTATATTCCAATAAATTAAAAGTCTTCCAATAAAACATCCTATAATATCATATAAGTATCATTTGAAAGCCCATCAGATAATTGACACTTCTGGTATACCGTCAGACATGCTGGTGATTTAAACTTGATTCAACGCAAATGAGAGAAAACTATTTCTCCTACACTTAAAACAGCAGGTCCCAAGCACTCTACTTCGGTTTATATTTAAGGTCGTTTGTTGAACACATAATTCCAAAATTTCATTGTGCCAGCTTTAGAACATATAAATTCGGACACAGAAACGGGTTAACACTAGCACTACGCTGTGCAGTCTATGTCGTCTCCTCAAATACTGACCCTCCACCACCTTTACGCAAGATTATGTATTTTTATATCTTTGCGACTGTCCGAGCAACCCCAATGAAACGCTGATCGAATGTTACAAAGTTTTAGATTTTACTTTTGTGCATCGTAAGGACCTCAAATGAACTTCCTTGTGCTCTAGGATTTTTATGTCAGGAAGGCTGTGGTGATGCTATAGGTAAAAATATAAATATAAATATAAATAACTTAAAAATCCAGTTACCTGAATTAGCTCACCACCACCTGGGGGTCCGATAGGATCGTTTTTTTTGCCGATATTTCAGATAGGTATGCGGGGCAGCAGCTTCGCCACGATTGACAAGTCCCTCAATGATCAATTTGGCGTACTCTGAAGGTGACCCGAACGCGGGGGCTACAAGGTTGGAGCGGAAAAGTGAAAATTTTCCTTAGTTTATAATTTAAAAAACATCATTTTGCATTATTGATTCAGTATAACGTGTAAGAATTTTGTGCTTCTTACATCAAACAGCCACGTTAACACAACGCAGCCCTATGGCGCTGCCTGGAAAGGAATAGGTTCAAAAGTTCCCTCCTCCTGAATTCCTGACCATTTAGCGCCACTGCCTTGAACACGCTATAAAGCCAGTCCACAAGCCTCATGTTTCAACCATTGTGTTACAGAT
This sequence comes from Lepas anatifera, assembly GCA_034440635.1. Taxonomy (NCBI): domain Eukaryota; kingdom Metazoa; phylum Arthropoda; class Thecostraca; family Lepadidae; genus Lepas; species Lepas anatifera. Next base: position 167,954 of record JAOTON010000342.1, read on the forward strand.
TGATGGTGGGTTACTTCTACTCGCTTAAAATATTTCCTACTGTCCATTTCCCCGCTACAGCCCGACAACAACCTTCACGCCTGATGATCGGCCAGCACCAAAATCAAATAAGTACGCGACAAGACTTAAATGGTATCCTTTTTCTCTAGAAATCCCTTGCAGTAAAAATATTTGTGTGAGAGAAGTAAGTTTTCGACACGGCCTGAAACATTGAGGGGGTAATGAATATTCAAACTCTTGTTGATATAAAACTACCCCTTCTCGAATTTCGTCTCCTTGTTACCTTCCGTTGCACCTGAGCAGGCTGCTAAACATAAGATTCTTCCGTTATGAGCGAATGAGGAAATTTTCGGATAAAAAGTGGGATAATAGGGGAGCGGGGTGTAATTTTTACACTATGTCCCTATTCTGACGTTTTTGTAAAGAAGACAGGCCCCCTCCCGCTGTATGATAAGCTGGCTGGCCGAAATCACCGGCAGGGTCGTCGGTGATTTCGGCCAAAGGGGGAGCGCATGGCCCAATGTCCTCTGGCTAAGCCACTGCTGCTGAATCTAGCAAAACACACGCTCGTATTCTAGCAAGAAAATCAGAGAAGTGTTCACACACGGTAATTTGAAAAGCAGATCATAACTACGACAGCTAAAAATCACACCAAAAAGTTACGGTCACTGCTTAACTTAAATCAGTACTCGTCAGCTTTGACCGTAAGCAGGCTCGGCCGTTTTTTTTAAGTGGGAATTAATACAGGGGGAGCCGAAGATAACCAGATCTACGTTCTTGTAGGACGCAATTTCTATAATTTTTCAAAGTAAGGACTGATAATCAATTCTTTAAAGTTAATTTGTGGGTATTGTGTTCCTTTATTATCCAAATTAGCAGCCTTAGCACCCTGCCTGCGACTCTTCTAAGAAGCAAATGCGGGCACGATGCTCATGAAATAATTGAACTCACTTAAGACTCGTTCACAGCCTTTCCGCAGCAAATTTTGGTTCGTACGGCCCCTCGCTCGGGAGGCAGGTGATACGATCAGGATGATGGGTGATACGGGAGGATGGGTGATACGATCAGCAGACCAACAAAATCACTGTTTAAAACAAATATTCACATGACCAAATATAAGACATCGGGAACCCCTAGAAATCATTTTCTTGTGAAAGTATGGCTTAGCACATCCAATTTATGCCACCTGTACATTTAAAATGACGCTTGTGTCATGTTTATGACTAAAGCAACACGCGCATAATGCTATTTTATATTGCTGAATATGCACAACCCGCATAAGTCACTCGCAGGCAGTTCAGAAAGGAGGAATGCAAATGCATTCCGATGGTGCGAACGGACACCCTCTGCAAAAAATCGGATGCGAGCCATGCGATTATCTCCCCATGTATTTGAATAGCCATCGCATACGATTTTCAGCCTGCGGAAACGCTGGTAATTGACCTTCATACTAGCAATCATACCATGTTTTTTTAAACAAACCTATACTTGAAATCAATATCATACAACTCAGCTGCTTGTGGCTGATATCAGCTCTGTGTGGCGATTTATAATTTGGAGTTTAACGTTGTAAGAGCAGTTCGAGATCGCAAAAAAAACTAAATTAATGACGAATTCTAGGAGCGAAAGTCCAATTTCTATTGTGTTAAGAAATGAAAGAAATATGTAAATACCAGACTGCAACTAAAAGTAACATATTGTATTTTGTGTTAAGCACTCCATTCATATTCTCAACATAATATATTTTGTCGCCAACGTCGGGTCACTTTTAGATCCAGCTCTGCAGCAAACCGATGGGTAATACATATCGTTTTTCGTTACCAGCTACCCACAGCACCATGTCATCGTGGAACGACCGCAAGATCGAGCTGCCCGACCAACACTGGGACACCAACATCCGCTCCGAGTACGGCAGCAACTTCATCTTTCTCGGCATCGCCATCGTGCTGCTGGTAGTGTTCGTCGTCTTCATCATGCTGCTCATCAAGTTCTTCCAGAACCTCTTCAGGTAATTGTCGACCGCGCATGCCGGAGTGGCGGGGATCCGAAGATTGGATATCTATCACCCAAACATGTTCTGGTGCTATACCGATTAGGGGCATTCTACTCCTAATCAGTTTTTATTTTTCAGTCTATTCAATTGCCGTCGTATTCATCCATCCTGTTCTTGGCCACGTTGTTTTGTAGAGTAGGAGTCCGCATGAAGTATTCTATTTTTCCGTTTTCTCGTTTTCCAACCTATTTTCTTTTCTCCATGCCAAAGCTTTTGAAATGTAGCACGTATTCCGATTAGTCCAACCTCGGATAAGTCACGAAATCCACATTTTGACCGGAATGCATCGCTTAGACGGCCATGAAACCCCCATAAGGCAGCGTTTCCAGACGGCAAAAGTAAAGGTACAACCATCCACGCTTGGCTGTTTCAGGGTGGAGCGACTGCCGCTACAGGCACCGGCGTTGGAGAACAAGCGGCCCAACTCGGCCAAGCTGGTGTGGAACACGCTCTGGGACCAGCCGATGCCGCCCGGCAACTTCAGGTCGCAGCACTACGGCCTCCAGTCCGGCAGCTCTCGGAGACTCGCGGATTCCGAGCACGCTTCCCTCTACATGGCCGAGCACTGAAACACTCTCAGAGTCACCGAAGGACAGCAACGGCAGGAAGACCAGATCTGGGAGGACAGAACAACGACGAAAGCAATGATGTGGTCACACCGGTGTGTATCGTCTCTCTGGACAAGAACAATCATGTTCTTACATCGTTCTGGTTTTACTACTGCGTCGACGGATCTGACTCCAAGTCAATCAATCATCTCACAGGTCGAGAGCTTCTAGATAGGTAAAGACTTTCAGAAGAGACCGCTGCAGGACTGCGGAAGACATGTTTCGGAGTCATATGTCCTTTCTATTTGGGCGTCTGAAAGTGAAGCAAACAATGGCGCTTCGCACCTGACGTAGCATCTCTGCACTCTGATAGGGCCTCGCTGCATACTTTTTGATAATGATGCTGGTGGTCTACCGACCATGAATGTATGTAAAGATGTACACAGTGTGTCGCGCAGTGCGTGTCCCGTCTTACTTCCCTAGCTTCACAAAATGCTGCAGATAATGTGTTGTACCATGTAGCATTCCGGCTCTTAGGCGGTTCGGTTCGTAGGCACCACTGTTGGGTGCAAACGAGTAAGCACGTGATGTGAACGCTAGCGACCAGCCCACTGTACTGCAAAAAAAATATGTAAATCGTCGGCAGTCACGGTACTGATATTAACTTGGTTTTGGATCAAAGTATTTTGTTCCAGATAGCATTCTTCTTTCACCGCATTAAATGTTGGATTTTAGTGAGGACATAAGTATCACGCGATAGTATCACACCGTCTTGTTTCGCTTCATCATCTAACACTTATTTAAGTCCGAATCTCTCCGCCACAATGTTACAAAATGAAGCTTTGTGCTTGCACGATACCGACCAATTCCGTCCATTGTCTCAAAGAGATATTTCACACATACAGGGTGGATCCTGTACTTCATTTGTGGGATAGGGGGATGGAGCCTCTCCACCCTTACCTCGAACACTCCCATGCTATGCAGCTGTTATAGGCTCTGGCATTTGGGGGATGGGGATCAAGCCCTCTAGCCCCCTCCTTGTATCCGTCCCGGCTCGCATACATGAATACGCTCGCCAATATATATATATATATATATATATATATATATATATATATATATATATATATATATATATATATATATATATATATATATATATATATATAATTGTAACGTTTTTAACTGTGCCTCGCGTTTGTCAACTACTGAGTTGATGGCAAATACAGATCCAGAGTGAAAGGGGTACTTTCCCCATCGACCCTCGGCACCCCCTGAAATGGTCACGTCGCCCCCATCGATGTTAAATTATTGCTTCCATCCCCCCCAGGATGTAGGTATCGGCGCCCCACCATACATTTTGCACCCATCTGATAGATTTTCCCGTCAAAAAGTAGAGCCCCTGGGCTGGATAGCGCCCCCACCATGTGCTTGCGCCCCCCACCCATGACCCCCGATCGACAATCATCGATCAATCTACGGGTCCTGGAAGAGTGTGACTTTGTTTACATGAACTGGGTGGTGTCTATGCAACTCACCCTAAGCTGGTGAAACTAAAATAGCTTTCGTTAAAGGGGCCAGATTGAGAGTATACAACATCAGAGCTCCACTAATCTATTCCCAACTTTTCTGGAAGTAAAATTCTTCTCAGGCTTTAAAAAGAGAGTTCCAACACCTATAACATGTAAGAGCAAGCATAAAGGTTGATATTGAACAAAAGCCGTTAGAATCACTTCCCAGGACAATTTGCTTTAATCAGACATATGAGCTTAATCAGGGGCGCCACCACGGAATATTTACAGGGAGGGACGGACCCGGGCTGGTGCTGACCGAGGGGAAGCGAATTTTGAGCATATTCTGTACCTGACAGCATTAATGACAATGGACCAAAAAATTGGGGGGGACGTCCCCTCGTACACCCTCCCCCGTCTTCGGCGCCCATGAGCTCAATACTTGCAAAGTTATCAATCAATCTATATATTGCTCAATAACTTAGGGCGTTTTGATAACTCTGGTGCTGGAGAACTAGGTTGAGTTTCCCTTCAAAGGGAGCTCCCTGCATGCAGGTGCCGGCGAACCCTGGCTCGAGAGCGCAGATGCTGCACATATCTAAGGATCTCTTGTCGATCCAGAGATCTCAATGAGATCTTGTCCCGGCACTCGTTCTCAACCCCAGGATCACATGGTCCCCAATATCTCTCGTTCTGCCTGTTTAGTTTCGGTTTCAGCATAAACCATTTTCCACCGCTCCACAGAAAGTGTTCTTCAAAACCTTTCGATTTTTCAAGAAACCAATCGCCAAAGTGCACCCGTGACTCCCGGTCCACCCGACTTAATGGCACCACAGTGCGGGGCTGGTAAGGGCACCAACCCAGCTTCTTCCGTGCCAACCTCCAGGCCTGTGCCACTGAAATTTGCAGCGCTGAGGCCGTTTTAGTAATGGAGACCGATTTCTTCTGCTGAAAGAATGGCTGCATGTAGTCTTTGAAACGCTGTATCACTTCAACAGAGAGCTGAGACCGACCACCACCGTGTGCCTGAGGTCTCATATGGCCCTCGGTCACTACGAAACGCTCAACCAGTCTTAGAACAGCCACAATTCCAGGAACTTTAGACGATGAAATATGGAATTCGCGCCCGAACTTCCTTCGTACTAATAGATAGTATCTTAGAGATCCATACTCAAGAATGGCCCATGTTTCCTGTTCCTCGGTGAACAGGCTGTTTCTTCGTTGTGCTCGGCGAGGTGATTGTGGAGCCTTTTTTAACGGCATTGGACGCCTAGAGTAGTAGTGAATGAAATAATACTATAGCAAAGGTTAAAGCAAAGGTTAATACTATAACAAAGGTTAACGAGACTACAAACCACGTGCAATACATACAAATACATGCAACAAGCTCAGACAATGTTGGTATGGCACTGCCTGAGAGACAGCAACGCTTTTCATCTAAAATCCTATGTTTTCCATTTGGCGCATAATGACTAAAGCCTTGACACTGGCCATAAATCGGCACTCATGACAATAAAATTAGCATTTAAACAAAAATATAAAGAATTCTGGACAAAATAATATCAAATTCGCCGATTTCTCAATATTCAAACAAAACAACTAAAATATATATTTTGGAGTAAAACACCGTGTAGATGGGAACTTTTTACATCTCCGGGATGTCATATATGCTCTGAGCAGTGACCTTCCCATCTAGAGGGCATCGTTCATATTTAGGGTCGCTGATCATATTGAGAGGGACAGCCTTTGTGCCCAAAAGAGCGCCATTCATATTCAGAGTGCCAGAGTTCATATACTAAGGGGTGCCATTTATGTCCAGAGAGGCACTATGCATTCAAAGGGATGAAGTTCATTAGCTGCCCAGGACGGTATCACCGTTCAAGTCGAGAGGGCTGCCGTTGATACCCAAAGGAGCGTCGATTATGTGCAGAGGAGCGCTGTGAATATTGAGTGGCTATATTTATATCCAGAGCCGCACCAGGCACATCCATAAGAGTGATAGTAGTAATATTCTCGTGATTCATCCGGACCGGAACTTGGTAAGGCGACAAGCTGGACGCCTCCGAATTGCAACCATTCCAACATATCCTATGCGCAAACTAAAAAATAGCATTTACGTTCTGAATTAACATTCAGATAGTTGTGTTAACATCTGGCAAAGCTCTGACACGTTTTAAGCTTGTTGCCCGTAAAAAATACAGTAAAGATTCAAAAGTGCTCCAGCAGTCGAAGGACCTATAGAGCGTCAGGCAGGTTTTCAAGCGCGAGAAAAATTATTTGGGGTCAATGAGACGTAATCCTTTTGAAGCTTACTTCGTCGACGTTGGAATATTTTCAAGAATTTAGAAAAGAGAGGATAAACAGTACATTTATACATCGAGTTTCATCTATACATATTTGAGCCAACACCTAAATTTACATTAGTGAGGAGGCTTCATCAAAGAGAAACATGCGGGTCTTACTTGCAACGGTGGTGCTTAGCTTACTCATAGTTAACGGTAAGTGTAAAAACAAAATGGATACGTAAAACTGTGTTTAAATCATAGTCTTATAGGAAATGTATGCTTCGCGGGGAAAGTCATAAACTATAGCTACACAATTGAGAGAGTGCGGTTGACATAGTGAAGTGATAGTTACAAAGAAGCAAAGTCAATTTTGTGTGGAATGGTCACGGTATGCTTCCTGAAAGCGTGGGGTGCTCAAAGCCTTTTAGTTTTTTATCAACAGAATCTCTTTCAACTTGCAATAGAAATAGAGGTGACTGAGCTTTAAACGGGGAAGTGACTTTCCAGCCGACAAGATTACAAAAACTAAAATCAAAAGAACTTTATACCTTACCTTGTTATACTTCAGCCATAAAGACAGATCACGCCCTTCACGATGCAACTGCGCAATGTGTCCTTAAATGGCTCCGTTCTGAACACGTAGATCCATTCCACGACGTGGCGTTCCAACGTCGTCACTAACTGCCACCTGTATTCGTTCTGCGCTTGAGTTCTTCAGTTAATATTTATACACCATTTCAGACTTGGAACAATTTTTGGGATCACCATGGCAGACGAGCTATGGTGATAAGGTCAAATCAATAAACATTCCAGCGCTGTTCATAATTTCAGTCACTTATAGCTTACTGGAGCAAAGATGCCGATTTGCAGGCAAGAGTCTAGCAATATTTCATGCATGTTACTGCGAGCAGACTCGTGCCACCTACAATCCAGACCTCTTAAGCAGCCAAACATTCAGCCAATTTACCCTTGCCGTATCAAATATTGCCCGACAGAAACAAGTCTTTAAGCAAGCTGCCAAATATGTGACATTTTGACCTTCAGGTGGCTGCTTCAACTTCTTGTCAATAAACCCATCCAGCATCATCAGCGTTGGCAAGATGATGACGGGCTTCATCATGACCAACATGGCCAAAAAGCGCACCCGGAACAGACTGTGCATCCAGAGCGTGTCAAACGCCGCGGAGGACTTCTTCGGAGAAACAGCGAGGGCGCTCAATCTGATCAAGCTCATCTCGCAAACCAAAGCACGAAGCAACAATCCAGATATTGAAGCGCCAGCGGTGCCATTAGATCAGTAAGTATGTACTTTATACAGATAGTAAAATAATTGGAGACTCAGTGGGCTCATACGAATGAGACTCCTTACTTGGTTTGGCTTGGCTGTTATAATTGTGTATGATTATCACTGCCATTTTTATCATTATCGGGTTGGTTTATTTATAAGTGCATGGAACTACACAAACACTCCCATCGAATTCGACGGACCTTTTGCAATGGTTTCGCAAACTCGAGATCATTACTAGTGTGATAACGCCTGAGAGGGCGAAAACCGAGTGGGTATCTGCAAGCGAAAATTTGAAGGTAAAATCATGTTGGATGCATCTTTCATGTGGCAAACCCCTAAGAATGTGAAATTTCATTTTCTACCTGACATTGACAACACAGAAGCTGATTAGCAGGTTTAAAAGCTAAATTTATAACGAAATCCGGCTATAGTTCATAATTTGGGAACTATTTCGCCTACAGGAAAATAAAGTTATACTTTTGCAGCTTACGTTTTGGGCTTTCCGAGCTTCGCATTATGTAACTAACAAAGTTTGCATATACTTAAAATGGACAAAATAATCAACACCTTGAGATGACAATTTTTGGGTGTAACAATTTTTCCGCTTACTTTTCTAAGTTTTCGGTCGTAGTGGATTGGTATAAATTCGAAAAAGGTTCCCAACGGCTGTAAGAGTTCCGTTGTATTTATTTTGCTTTGTTATCGCCCGTAATTTACGATACATATTAAAAAATGTGCAGAATTGACAGTGCATTGCTTGAACTGTCCTCAGGGCCGGCACGTGCCTAACAGAGCGTTGCTTATATTGGCATCGTGTAGACGGTACATGGGTGACAATTTGACCCGCTGATGCCCATGATCTCGCATCAATCGTTTCGAAAATACACACTCCAGTTTAGATTCGAAAGCTCTCGCAATTTTTGTAGTTTTTCGTCATAAAAAGTATTGAGCCAAAAACACTTGAAAGCGGCACAGCATAGTGCGTGTTATTTGGCCCTGCACCCCATGGATAAAGTGTGTCGCTAAATGATGGTCAAGAATGCTCAAGAATGGCTCTCTATGTCTCACAATGCAGTGCTGGAGATGGCTTGATAGAGCTCCGTCTGACACGAAGTTCCACGGCGGGCCAAAGAGTGTCGTTGGACAGTCGGACAACTCGTCCTCGAGGGGGCCCCGGGCTCTCAGGGGGCCGCCGTCCCAGCCGCTTCTCCTTGGCTACGCCTTTGTAGGGAGCCCAGCTGACTAGAAAGGGTCCTGCTGACGCTAGAGAAGAACCCTTTATTCTTTATTATATGCATAAAGAAGCAATTGAAACGGCTTTTGAAGTTGTTTTTGCTTAATGAGGTGATCGACTGCGATCCCTCACCGACAGAATTTTGCCTAAGTAGTAGGTATTGCGTCGGGATGTTCCAAGCGGACGCTCAGCTAGGGCCGATTCCCACTGTTTTTCACACAATGATTTCTGCGAAGTAAAATATCCTTAGGCACAGCACAGCTCAGGAAACTTTCAAGCGACTGATGGAAACCCCATCCACACAGGACAAAAGTCGACACACCATCCACCAACCATCCAATCTGACAACCAACCGTATTGCCAGAATAGTTTACAGGCCACTCATCCTAATAGATCCCGAGGTCAATAATATCCACAGTTACATGCCAACATCTCAACCTGGATGTAATGTTGCCTATGGAGAAACGTGTGCTGTCTCGCATCAGAGGTTGACGGTGGTACCGGCAGGTTCTGCGCTCTGGCCGACGTGCCGCGCCTCCGCCAGGCCACCGACAGCCTGGTGGACAAGATGCGGTGTGTGGGGGGCGCAGGCACAGGAGGATGCCGGCCGGCTGTTCCGCTCTCTCGTCTACACCGTCGGCCACGTCTGCCTGGAGGGAGGAAAGCCGGCCCAGCAGTTCCTCGCCGACATCCGGCGCTGCAGGTGAGCCCAGTAGCCGAGACGATACTTAACACATAGAACTGGGAGCAGAATCTAGCACCCGGCTAAGATGTAGGCATCCTGATTCTGAGAGGCTTCAGCAGGCAGCCTTGTGACGGACGGGGACGTTCTCGGCAGGCGTCTGGACCCGGTTCACGAGGAGAGGCTGGGGCAGGTTCGCCGGTTCCACCGGTCTCGGCGCAGTCTCACCGCCCACCCCAGCACAGTGGTCGCCGAGGTGACGGAGCCCATCGCCGCCTCCCCAATACCAAAGCCTGACACCGTCACCGAAGCAGCACCACTGCTGACGCCGGCCGCCCGCACCACCATCGCCACCGTCGTCCCCTACTCCAGCCTGCAGGCCTGCTTCGACGACGTCAACGAGCTGCTGCCGGTGGGCGCTCGGTTGGCGCCGCAGGAGGAGTTCAGTGACTTCCTGCTGACGCTGCCGCGCATGATCCCCCACCTGCTGGCCAGGGACGGTCTCACGCAGTTCTGCCCGGCGCTGTTGAAGGGGGCCGACTGCGCCCACTACTCCGTGTCCCAGTGTCCACCGGATACCCAGCACAAGCTGGCCCGCTTCTTCCAGACCGTGCTCCGCGGCATTCTCTGTGACGGCATTCCTGATGACGAGACCTTGAAAACCTACATACTATATCCCCAGGCCATGCAGTTCTACCTGAATCTGTCAACCCATGAGAGAAAATAACTTCAAACTGGTCTTTGAGGGAGTTTGCTAATCGCACCAACTGGGTTAAGTTGCTGAAAATGTTATTGGCGAAGTAGACTGATACTGTTCGCTGCAACTGGCCAGATTTTCATTTTGTTGGAAACATTGACATTTTTACCGTCTCCACCACCAGCGCTCATGCAAGCGATCTAACATGAACCAACCTTGGGATTGATGAAACCATTTGGATGGGCAGGCACCACTAGAAAAATGAGGCCGCTGTCATTTATCAATGAAGCATGAAGTCCACCTTAGTTTTCAATATCAGCATACCCTGAACAGCCGCATCAAGTTTTATATCCAAGGTACTATTAGAAATGGTGAGAATACCGACACATAGACGCGGTATTTCAAAGCTGGCCTGTCTCTCTTATTTTGATAACCGACAGCCTGGGGGACTATGAACATTGTCAAGTAACATATAGTTTGTTGAAATATTCTATCTCTAATAGAAAAGTGAGCATTTAGAAACAAGCGTTAACTAAATGGTTAACATAAGAAATACACCGCAAAATATTCTGACCAGAATTTTCTTCGGTCTTTCTACCTACGTCCAGCCTGTGGAAATTCCTCCTACTCAATTGGACACACTGTATTAAGTAAAATGCAAGCCCACCATACAATGGCAGATCAAGGGGGGCACGAAAAAGCTCGGGAAAACATGGTTTGCCCCCCCCCTCCAACAACTGTCGACCTTCTTTTTCCCACTCCTCCTTTTAGGTTTTTAAACAAGGTTTGGTGCTTCAACTGAATCAGTCAAAACCGTACCAGGCAACTTAAGTGCCAACATTAGACCTTGGTCCTTCTGATATTTAAAACCACTTTTGAGTGAATGATCCTTGGATAGCAAAATAGCACACATATCCTGTGGCCACATATTTCACCCCGTGACGTTTATTTTTTTGCTTTCCTACTTGGGCGTATCCCTCAAGCCTACCGTCTAGTTAAATTGTGGCCAAATTTTTCCCCACGTAACGTTTTTCTTGTTTTGCTCTTCGTTTTGGTTTTCTGGCCCCCTTGGTGCCGTTCCAAAAGTGCTGGCCAGATTCACCACTGCCACTTTATACAGCTCTTGACCACGGGAGTCATCTAAGAAAATGTAAAAAAACAAGTTTTATGAAACTTTTTTTCAAATTTGAGCACTTTGGAACGACTGTTATACAATTTTGAAATGAAAAGGTTATAGCTGAGATACGCTTTGAAGCATGCTTCAGAAAAAGCTACCATCTGTGTTCCATCTCGTCATAAAACAGGACATTAGCCCTATTCCAGCTGTCAGCACAGTTTTGTCAGCAGGACCTCTAACCTATCCTACAGAAAAGTAACATCAGCGCCATAATTGCCCCTTGTTTGTGCTTAGCAAAGGGAACTCAAACCTTTATATCATTAAAAAATATTACGCTGCCACTTCGTGCACTTACTATTTTTCATCAGCGCAAAGAGCAGGCCGTCAGCTCGTAAAACCTCTAGAACTAGATCCCGGGGGAGGCTACAGTCCTGTGACGTAGGCGCAACGCGGACCGCTGATTGGTGCTGACAAAACTGTGCTGACAGCTGGAACAGGGCTATTGTCATTTAAAGGGGATGTGGCACATTCACAACGTAATTTTAACTGAGATAGCCAAGTTGTAAAGCAGGTCGGAAAACCCAGTACTCCATATTTCATTTGTCTTGGAACTCGATATTTCCGTAGAAAAAAACTAAAACCTACCTGACACCAGCCCCCTCAGCCCCCCGTTGCCGGGCGGCCATTTTTGTGAGCTACTGGTGTGACGACATATGCTGACGTCACGATGAGCATCAGCCAATCGAAGCCCTTGCAGCGTTTCAAGTATGGTAGTGGTTGCCAGATCTTGACATCATCCACAGTCTGATATTTATTTGTTTTTCTAGAGGAGTATTTTTAAAAACCAAATATTGAGCTTGTTGTACATTTTTCAGAGAAATCATGAGTGGTTTCATCATTTTTTACTAAAAGTACGCCTAATTACACTAAATTCCAGGATTCGACCAAGGTGCCACATTCCCTTTAAAGGGAATGTGGCACCTTCATAACGTGATTTCAACTGAAATAGCCAAGTTGTAAAGCAAGTCGGAGAACCCGGTACTCCATATATCATTTGTCTTGGAACTCGATATTTCCGTAGAAAAAAAAAACTAAATCCTACCTGGCACCAACCCCCTCATGTACTCTTAGCAACAGGCCACAGTTGTCATGGCTGTTGGTGTGACATTTGCTGACGTCACGGTGAGCATCAGCCAATCGAAGCCCTTGAAGCGTTTCAAGTATGGTAGTGGTTGCCAGATCGTGGCATCATCCACAGGCTGATATTTGTTTCTTTTTCTAGAGGAGTATTTTAAAAATAAAAATATTGAGCTTACTTGTTGACATCTTATCCAGCGAGATGAGCTGGAAACCCTTCCTGCTAGTGAACCTCTTCATTTGCGCCGCAAACGAATACCAATACAAATGACGGCGTTTTTAGCTAAAGGAAGAGGCTCGCCCTCCTGCAGCGAGCGTCGGACGGCCTCCTGCAGCTGACTCTCCTCGTCTTCAACAGCGCGTGTGGGCCGCTCCTCGGCTCCGTCCTGCTCCACCAGTTCCTCCAGATTGGCGTCAGCAGTCTGCGAGGCACCGAACGGCCACGGCGCCGCCTAACGCTTCGGCTCATCCTAGTCTTCAGGCGGGCACGGCGAGCCGTACCTGGTGGCGTCCCAAGCCGGGGGACAATCGGTGTCCGCTGCCGTGTAATCCTGCAGCGTCATAAACTTGGACATTTTCGTTGGCGGGGATCTTCTTTGCTCCTTTCCAATAAAATGTGACAGTTCAGCTACCTATGTCATCAGCGTCCTGGGCATTTTGGAGATCTGGGTGGTGACGCTGCACACGTCGTGCCGGCACTTCTCGCAATGCAGCTCGCGTCGGTCGGGCTGCATGGAGAGGCGCAGCGCGTCCTGCACGGTGGGTACCGCGCCGCTGTCCTGGCGCTGCGGCATGTTAACCAACCAGCTAACGCTGTCCTGCCGCTTCAGCACCGACTCCTGACACTTTGTGCACATGTAGCTCCCGACAATCTGGTACTGTACTGTACTGCACCGTACTTTTTCTCCGCGAAGGGAAAGTTCTGGGCCAAATGAAATGTAGATAAAGTGGTTTCTGGGTTATGCCCCATCGCATGGCTATTTCAGGTCCAATCCCATTATGAGAGTGCCAAATTCCCTTAAAAGAGAACGACCTCGGGACTAAAGGCAGCAAGATATGAAAATACTGGCATTTGTATTCTTAGATATCCCCTTTCACAACTTCGAGACAAATAAAATAATCAACGATGCAAAGCATGAATGAAAGTGGGTTGAGAACAACGTACTACCAACAGAAGGGAGCATGAAACAAACAAATACAGGGACAAACATCTGAGACCACTGCACTTCTTTGCACAATATTCATGGTGCCTTTTATCTATTAGATATGCTATAATTCAGCCAGAAGTCCGGTGGGACGCCGCAAAATTGACCAATACGCACCCCAAAAGAATACCAGCCTTCACGTGAAATGTTAATGCTCCATCCAAGTACTAATACCAAAAACGTGCGGGCGCCGGACGCAGCCCCCCACCCTGCGGGCCCACCCGCAGGCCAATTAAATACACCACACCCGCCTCTTTTAAAAAGGGCCCTACCCCCGCGTCCCCCCCAAATGAAGGTATGCAACTGGGTACTACTGCTGTTTCAGGCTCATATATTTGAAACTGAATGGCCTTGATCGCTCCTAAACTGTAACCGCAAGAACAAAATGTTTAGTTTTAATTGTCATCAGCAGCACACCGATTTCTAAAGATTTCTTTCATCTCCCTCAACTAGTTTCAGTGCCTGATAATGTGAGCTACTTCACCTGGTCCAACATTTCATCCCAAGCCGTTGGGGCATGTCAGCAGGCCCAGACCACAAAATAAACGTCTCCAATCCCGCCAAAAACTAATCCTGGGTTTGACCTCCAGATGAAAACATCGCATTTGGCCGTCAGCTGACCGTACCAGCGCATTTGCACAGTTGCCGCACATGTGTACTACACTAGCCATCAGCACTCGACACGTGCCTTAAAACTCGAGCCACATCCACTACAGAATAGCGGAGCACGCAGGGTCAGACTAGCTACAGCTCTACTACAGTCTAGCTCTAAGCAGAAGCTGCAGCTGAAGATCTGAGGACCAAGCCGGCATGGTAACACACTTACCCCCACGAGGTGGCGTCTTCACTTTCAGCGTTCTGGAGCCCCTCAGTGTCGTCGCTATCTGTCACCGATTGCGCTGTGATGCACTCGGCAACTACATATATACCCTGCAGCACGGGCCGCTCGACGCGTCCGACTCCTCAGGAACATCACCACGTTACATCTGAACCCGTCCAGACGTTCGACATATCTGCACGTATCATTTCACTTTCGTGGGAGAAGGAATCCGCCCACATATCAGTTTTTACGGAGCACTCAAACGTCTACATGTCCAGGCCGCAGTTCTCTGGTTCTGGCGTCAGCAGCAGCCCACGGCTCACTGAGAGTCGCTGCTGCTGCTGCTGGAGCTGTCGGTGGACATCACCTCCACGTCCTTGGCCTCCTGCTTCTCCACCGCCACACCGGTAGAGCCGGGTACGCCCATCATCAACTCGCCGGAGGGCTGCCACTGGAACCCGGTGCCAGAGGAGGCGGGCGGCGGCGGCGGTGGCAGCGGCGGCTGCGCGTCCTGCAGCTGCTGCTGCTGCTGACCCATGGGCTGCAGCAGCTGCTGGCCGCCGATCGGCAGGTCCACCAGCCGACCCAGCAGACCGCGCCGCATCTCCATGTCTGCCGCAAACGGACCGCCGGTCAGACGACTACAACAGCTGCCAACTCCAGCCAGCCGGCCCTGCTGAAACCCTCAGAAGAAAACCAACTCCAGCCAGCCGGCCCATCTCAAACCCACAGACGAGAACCAACTCCATCCAGCCGGCCCTGCTGAAACCCACAGACGAGAACCAACTGCCGCCAGTCGGCCCTACTTAAACCAATAGACGAGAACCAGCCCCAGCCAGCCGGCCCTGCTGAAACCCACAGACGAGAACCAACTCCAGCCAGCCGGCCCATCTCAAACCCACAGACGAGAACAAACCCCAGCCAGCCGGCCCTGCTCAAACCCACAGACGAGAACCAACTCCAGCCAGCCGGCCCATCTCAAACCCACAGACGAGAACCAACTCCAGCCAGCCGGTCCTGCTGAAACCCTCAGACGAGAACCAACTCCAGCCAGCTGGTCCTGCTGAAACCCTCAGACGAGAACCAACTCCAGCCAGCCGGCCCATCTCAAACCCACAGACGAGAACCAACTCCAGCCAGCCGGTCCTGCTGAAACCCTCAGACGAGAACCAACTCCAGCCAGCCGGTCCTGCTGAAACCCTCAGACGAGAACCAACTCCAGCCAGCCGGTCCTGCTGAAGCCCTCAGACGAGAACCAACTCCAGCCAGCCGGCCCTGCTGAAACCAACAGACGAGAACCAACTCCAGCCAGCCGGCCCTGTTGAAACCCACAGACGAGAACCAACTCCAGCCAGCCGGCCCATCTCAAACCCACAGACGAGAACCAACTCCAGCCAGCCGGCCCTGCTGAAACCCACAGACGAGAACCAACTCCAGCCAGCCAGCCCTGCTGAAACCCACAGACGAGAACCAACTCCAGCCAGCCAGCCCTGCTGAAACCCACAGACGAGAACCAACTCCAGCCAGCCGGCCCTGCTGAAACCAACAGACGAGAACCAACTCCAGCCAGCCGGCCCTGTTGAAACCCACAGACGAGAACCAACTCCCAGCCGGCCCTGTTGAAACCCACAGACGAGAACCAACTCCAGCCAGCCAGCCCTGCTGAAACCCACAGACGAGAACCAACTCCAGCCAGCCGGCCCTGCTGAAACCCACAGACGAGAACCAACCCCAGCCGGCCGGCCCTGCTGAAACCCACAGACGAGAACCAACTCCAGCCAGCCGGCCCATCTCAAACCCACAGACGAGAACCCACTTCAGCCAGCCGGCCCTGCTGAAACCAATAGACGAGAACCAACTCCAGCCAGCCGGCCCTGCTGAAACCCACAGACGAGAATCAAACTCCAGCAAGCCGGGCCAGCTCAAACCTGTAAACGGGGAACGGACTTTGGTGCGACGCAAGCAAAGTAGAGATCATTAATGGTTGGGTGTTACGGGGTAGGTAAGGATTATTATTATGAGCGCTTGGCACGCAAATGACAAATATAGTAGCATACTTCGTATTCCAAGCCTACTGACCGGCGGGGGGTGGAGGGAAGCTTTAATGACCGGTGGGGGTGAAGGGGAACTGCACTGACCGGTGAGGGTGGGGGGAACTGCACTGACTGATGGGGCTGGAGCGGGTACTGCACTGACCGGTGGGGTAGGAGCGGGTTCTGTACTGACCAGTGGTGTAGGAGCAGGTACTGTACTGACCGGTGGGGTAGGAGCGGGTTCTGTACTGACCGGTGGGGTAGGAGCGGGTTCTGTACTGACCAGTGGTGTAGGAGCAGGTAGTGTACTGACCAGAGGGGTAAGAGTGGGTACTGTACTGACCGGTGGGGTAGGAGCGGGTACTGCACTGACCAGTGGTGTAGGAGCGGGTACTGTACTGGCCAGTGGGGTAGGAGCGGGTTCTGTACTGACCAGTGGTGTAGGAGCAGGTACTGTACTGGCCAGTGGGGTAGGAGCGGGTACTGTACTGACCGGTGGGGTACGAGCGGGTACTGCACTGGCCAGTGGGGTAGGAGCGGGTACTGCACTGACCGGTGGGGTAAGGCGGGTACTGTACTGACCGGTGGGGTAGGAGCGGGTACTGTACTGACCAGTGGTGTAGGAGCGGGTACTGTACTGACCAGAGGGGTAAGAGCGGGTACTGTACTGACCGGTGGGGTAGGAGCGGGTACTGTACTGACCAGTGGGGTAGGAGCGGGTACTGTACTGACCGGTGGGGTAGGAGCGGGTACTGTACTGACCAGTGGTGTAGGAGCGGGTACTGTACTGACCAGTGGGGTAGGAGCGGGTACTGTACTGACCGGTGGGGTAGGAGCGGGTACTGTACTGACCAGTGGGGTAGGAGCGGGTACTGTACTGACCGGTGGGGTAGGAGCGGGTACTGTACTGACCAGTGGTGTAGGAGCGGGTACTGTACTGACCAGTGGTGTAGGAGCAGGTACTGTACTGACCAGTGGTGTAGGAGCAGGTAGTGTAATGACCGGTGGGGTAGGAGCGGGTACTGTACTGACCAGTGGTGTAGGAGCGGGTACTGTACTGGCCAGTGGGGTAGGAGCGGGTACTGTACTGACCGGTGGTGTAGGAGCGGGTACTGTACTGGCCAGTGGGGTAGGAGCGGGTACTGTACTGGCCAGTGGTGTAGGAGCAGGTAGTGTAATGACCGGTGGGGTAGGAGCGGGTACTGTACTGACCAGTGGGGTACGAGCAGGTAGTGTAATGACCAGTGGGGTAGGAGGCGGGTACTGTACTGGCCAGTGGTGTAGGAGCGGGTACTGCACTGACCGGTGGGGTAGGAGGCGGGTACTGTACTGACCAGTGGGGTAGGAGCGGGTACTGTACTGGCCAGTGGGGTAGGAGCAGGTACTGTACTGACCGGTGGGGTACGAGCGGGTACTGTACTGACCCGGTGGGGTAGGAGCAGGTACTGTACTGACCAGTGGTGTAGGAGCAGGTAGTGTAATGACCGGTGGGGTAGGAGGCGGGTACTGTACTGACCAGTGGTGTAGGAGCGGGTACTGTACTGGCCAGTGGGGTAGGAGCAGGTACTGTACTGACCGGTGGGGTAGGGCGGGTACTGTACTGACCAGTGGTGTAGGAGCGGGTACTGTACTGACCGGTGGTGTGGGAGCAGGTACTGTACTGACCAGTGGTGTAGGAGCAGGTAGTGTAATGACCGGTGGGGTAGGAGCGGGTACTGTACTGACCAGTGGTGTAGGAGCGGGTACTGTACTGGCCAGTGGGGTAGGAGCAGGTACTGTACTGACCGTGGGGTACGAGCGGGTACTGTACTGACCGGTGGGGTAGGAGCGGGTACTGTACTGACCAGTGGTGTAGGAGCGGGTACTGTACTGGCCAGTGGGGTAGGGCAGGTACTGTACTGACCGGTGGGGTACGAGCGGGTACTGTACTGACCGGTGGGGTAGGGCGGTACTGTACTGACCAGTGGTGTAGGGCAGGTGTGTCTGACCAGTGGTGTAGGGCAGGTAGTGTAATGACCAGTGGGGTAGGAGCGGGTACTGTACTGGCCAGTGGGGTGGGCGGGTCTGTACTGGCCGGTGGGGTGGAGCAGGTACTGTACTGACCAGTGGTGTAGGGCGGGTACTGTACTGACCGGTGGTGTGGGGGTACTGTACTGACCAGTGGTGTAGGAGCAGGTAGTGTAATGACCGGTGGGGTAGGGCGGGTACTGTACTGACCAGTGGTGTGGGCGGGTACTGTACTGACCGGTGGTGTAGGGCGGTACTGTCTGACCGGTGGTGTGGGCAGGTACTGTACTGACCAGTGGTGTAGGAGCAGGTAGTGTAATGACCGGTGGGGTAGGGCGGGTACTGTACTGACCAGTGGTGTGGGCGGGTACTGTACTGGCCAGTGGGGTGGGCAGGTACTGTACTGACCGGTGGGGTACGAGCGGGTACTGTACTGACCGGTGGGGTAGGGCGGGTACTGTACTGACCAGTGGTGTGGGCGGGTACTGTCTGGCCAGTGGGGTGGGCAGGTACTGTACTGACCGGTGGGGTCGGGGGTCTGTACTGACCGGTGGGGTAGGGCGGTACTGTACTGACCAGTGGTGTAGGGCAGGTAGTGTACTGACCAGTGGTGTAGGGCAGGTAGTGTAATGACCAGTGGGGTAGGAGCGGGTACTGTACTGGCCAGTGGGGTAGGAGCGGGTACTGTACTGGCCAGTGGGGTAGGAGCGGGTACTGTACTGACCGGTGGGGTAGGAGCGGGTACTGTACTGACCAGTGGTGTAGGAGCGGGTACTGTACTGGCCAGTGGGGTAGGAGCGGGTACTGCACTGGCCAGTGGGGTAGGAGCAGGTACTGTACTGACCGGTGGGGTAGGAGCGGGTACTGTACTGACCGGTGGGGTAGGAGCGGGTACTGTACTGACCAGTGGGGTAGGAGCGGGTACTGCACTGGCCAGTGGGGTAGGAGCAGGTACTGTACTGACCGGTGGGGTAGGAGCGGGTACTGTACTGGCCAGTGGGGTAGGAGCGGGTACTGTACTGACCGGTGGGGTAGGAGCGGGTACTGTACTGGCCAGTGGGGTAGGAGCGGGTACTGTACTGACCGGTGGGGTAGGAGCGGGTAGTGTACTGACCGGTGGGGTAGGAGCAGGTACTGTACTGACCGGTGGGGTAGGAGCGGGTACTGTACTGACCAGTGGGGTAGGAGCGGGTACTGCACTGGCCAGTGGGGTAGGAGCAGGTACTGTACTGACCGGTGGGGTAGGAGCGGGTACTGTACTGGCCAGTGGGGTAGGAGCGGGTACTGTACTGACCGGTGGGGTAGGAGCGGGTACTGTACTGGCCAGTGGGGTAGGAGCGGGTACTGTACTGACCGGTGGGGTAGGAGCGGGTAGTGTACTGACCGGTGGGGTACGGCCGGCGCGGGTCGCCCTGCTGCCAGGAGAGCGGCGCGCTGATGGCGTTGGTGGAGCTGATGCGATGCGCGTACCGTATCAGCTCCTCGGCGCTCACCGGCCGGCTCTGCGCGTATGTGATCGAGTCCAGCTTCTGCTTCGCTTGGTAAATAGCGTTCGCCTGTGACAATGCCAGCACAATTAGAGGAACTACAGGGAACAACAGGTAAACGATGATTTCGTGACAGCATCCCCGTGCAACACGGCAAGGGCGGTAAGGATACGCAAAGAAAATAGCGCGGTATGTACCTGAGTCGGCAGAAACAGCACTAGCCGATGCCGCTTGAGTCTGGCAGGTCACCTAAATGAAGTATCAATCATTTCTCCATCTCAAATTGTAAGCCGAAAAGGAATATCTGATTCCCATGGCATTTAAATCTAGATCAACCTTTTTTACACCTACATGTTTTTTTAATTTGGACACTTCTTCCCAATAACCTCTATCAAATATCTGAGGAGCCCCGCTGCATATTCCATGGTTCCAGTCCCAGTCCAGCTTTACCAGCAACTGTTCAACTTCTGCCAGGGGTCGCCACTGGAGCAAACCAAACTCGCAACAGCCGAACAGCCTCACCAGTCTCATTTCAGCATCCTTCAAGCTCTTCTGCAGGTTACGCAGTTCTCTGTCCTGTTGTTCCACCTCGTCTTTGAGCCGGTCCATCTTGACTTGCACCTCCTGCTGCTGTTTTGCTACCTGCACAACACAGTTTTAAGTTAGGGTGAAACTCATTGCACCACTGCCGATATGACAGAGTCGAACAATACCACCCTTAACAATAAGGTATACAATATCCTCACCATGGCAATATCATCATAATGAGCAATAAAGTAATCCCGCATGAGTACTTTTTATCGAAAATAATTTTCCACATAACTGACTTTGATGCAAACAGTCAATGCAATTGTTTTCTTCTAAAAGCTGAGATGTAATACGACCCCTCCAATTCTGTGCCATCACAATATACAAAAATAAAATGGACCATTTTCAGGCCAATAAGCATATTAATTTCAATTTCGATCCTGACAGACTTTGATATAGATATATCTAGCAAAACATTCATTTTGACGACAGAATCACGGCAGACCCCACATTCTTAGAATAGGCGTAAAAAATATTACATGATAAAAAAGATTACACAACTACAAAGAAGCGACGTCATATTCACCATATGTCGAAATGTGAAATCCTGGAAATACTAAAAGCGGTGAAAATATAATGCTGACAAGTGTTGTGACGTCGCTCTATGGCGGTATGCTCCCTGTTTGATCCAGTGATATTTTCTCTGGCATATCTCAGAACTTCCAGATTTTTCTTTCATCAACAAATCCATGGTGAGTATGAGCTAATTCAATTTTTTCTAGAAACAATCTTATCATTATGGTTCTTAAATTTTGTGGCAAGGTAGGTATTTAATTTTTTTGTAAGAGAGATACAATTTTGGGAAGAACAAATAAATCCCATCACCATCATCATGTTTTGAACTTGCAATGGAACTTCCAACCCTCAGTTCAGAACCTCTCACAGCGAACGAACCAGCATGGCTAGGCAGTTTTGATATTGGCAAGTGTTTTACACAGTGCCAACAATACATAGAAGTAGGAAAGGGTTCAAAAATTATAATTTCGCCATCATGTCGTTGCCTTTTATTACTCATTCAGATCCAGTGTTTCATTTGCACCCAGATATTCACATTTATGCTGACATATGTTACACGTGATACTCATAATTAAAATTGTGCAAAATTACACATCACTTAAAGGAAATCAAAATAGCACCCAGGGCAAGCAAACATATTTCCCATTTCACTTGGTGTAAAAAAGACTGTGTGTGTGTGCCAAAGACCCAAAACATGACTAAATTACCCACCTTTCTTGGTAACTGTGAACTGATCCCTGAGGGAATTGTGTTGTCAAGAGAGATGTTTTTTCTTTTAGTTTGCTGTATTCCACATAAATTTAATCCAAGCAATCTTATTGCTTTCTCCACCCATTACCGTAGCATACCTTAAGAACATCCTTGAGGTCAGCATCTTTCTTGACGAGAAGCTCTCCCAGAAGTTGATAATCAGCTGCAGACATCTTTTGGTGCTTGGGTGCTGTGCAGTTCTCAAAAAGCTCTCTGAAAAAGGTAGCCTCATGTCACATAGATGAGCAGATTTTCATTATATGTTGTGGACAAGGCCAGCAAATTTAAATTATCAATACTACAAAAATTTAATTTTCCTTCTGATGCTCTTCTCGACACTTATATTCACACATCACTTTAGAAAATGTTTCTACATAGGAGATAGTTTCAGGGATACATAGGAGATTTCTTACATAGGAGATAGATAGTTAGTTTTAGTTTCCATGATGGCTAATCTTAAATAAGACGTCCACTTTCGCGAAAGATTTTATATAGAAATGATACATTTCTGGAATCAGCAAGACACCCTCTTTCTATTCAGCGGGGTCCTGTAGCTCCACTACAACTCAAACCCTGATTTTCAACACTTACTTAACCTGAACGTTGTAATCGCGCGCCGTTCATCGCCGTAAATAAGCAATAACATCGGAAATGACAAGACAATGGCAGCTGATCATCAGTCAGCTGATGCAAACCATTGGTACCTTTGAACCAATGGCCCCATTGCGAAAGCGTACCAAATTTGCATAAACTTTATTCACGAACCGGGACTGCACGCGCACAGACATGAGTCCTGAGGAGGCCCAGCCTTTGACGGAAAAGCCGACACAGCTGAGGCCGATTAAGGCGATTGTCGGCGCCGCAAGCTAGGTTAATATCGAGCCTCTGGCTCGGTGCTCTGCAGGCCGGCTCGCTGAATTGGGACGTGGTTAGGTAAGGTTAGGTTAGGATGCAGGAGCGCTGTTTGAGGAGGGGGGTAGGTCAGGAAAAATCATAAAAACATATTGTTTATTTGAAGAAAATCAGTAAAATTGTTTCCATTTTAAAGGGACCTTGCCCCCTCTGCTAATGATTCAAATCCAAGTGTGAGGAACATGTACCTGCTTGCATGTAATGCACCCTGCATGTTGTGTGCATGTATTCACCACATCTTGCACATATATCTGCTTGCATGCGCCCTTCTTGTGCCATGTATGTCCAGCATATGTGTAGCTAATGGGTTTTAAGGGCGCGCCGACAACAAAGCTCATGTGGCTGTAGCTAAATTCACCTCTCTATTTCAGATCACCCTAATCTATCTCTGTAATTCTAAGGAATACACTACTTCATTCAAGCATGTGTGTTAGTAGCAATGCCGGTCTGAGAGACTTATTCTGACACAAGGATACAAATTTGGGTCCTACATGCATTTTCGTGATAATGGTTCCTGGCACTTTGGGGCATTTTTTAATTCTCATCACTATTTTACATTTGAATTTACTGACCTTTTTAAAGAGAGTAGTATAATTTTTAATTTTATGTAAATAAATTGTTAAATAAAATATAGTTCATATCAGTGAAATTTTCTTTCTTTATAACTGATTTTCTTCATTTATTCCGCACAATAAAATTTCACAACTTCCTTTACAGTTAATGGCGCCGGCCGAGAGAAGTGCATTTTTGGTATGCATTGTTTATGTGTGAATTTAGCTTGTGGAAGTGTGTATTAGACTTTGATTACTGTCTTATTTCATAACAAAAACATGAAGGAACACACTACATTTAAGTATGGACCACCTTATTTGTGTTTATGCATTTTTTGCAGTTGGACGGGTAAGTGTAGGTGTGCCACAAAATAAACTCAATCTAAAATAAAGCTCTCATGGAATTGGTTTTAGAGTGAGCCAAAAACATTTCATTAAAATATCTGCAACACCCCAAGCCTAGTGGCTTAAAGTATGCCCAACACATTACCATTCTAGCTAACGGCCAAAGAAATACCTTGTAGAGCTTAAATCACACTCTTTCTCACCTTGAAATAAGTTCGATGTCATCAATCAATCCCAATATCTTTTCTCTCGTACTCACACAGGCGTGCGACATTTTGATTTTGTGTCCGAACTCAAACCTAGTACTCCCAAGTAATGAAATACATCAATGATATGGAGCCAATACCAATACCACAGCAAAACGCACAAGGTAACGAGTACGTCTTCAAAGAGCCCTACTGACGAATATTTACTTCTTGAACTTGCTTCCAATGTTGTTTTAAAACTCAATATAATATTCTACACAAACGACGACCCCCCCACCGACGTGGTTCTCGGTACACGGACAAACAAATCGACAATGCCGGCTGCATTCAAGATGGTTGCATTAACTTCTCATGGAATTGGTTTAATACATAATTGGTATAATAGTCTTAAGACCAAAGCCCATAAGAATATTATACATATTATATTATTATATATATTATTTTATATCTATTTTAGGTCAATGGCCGCCGCCCGCCGGCTCTGCTTTTCCTTTTTTCTTGCCTTCCTCGATTCTTGGGTCGAGGCAAGGTCTTGCAGTTAAACCCTCTAGAAGCCCTTCAAGGTGTCAGTCGTCAAAACTGAACCAACATCAGCTAATCACAACGCTGGAGATGAACGCTGCCCTACAACGAATCAAACATCATCTTCTATCCGACCGGAAGCCCATACCCCAGCCGGAATCGTGAGATTGTATGATGCTCTCATTTCACTCGGGTGTGACTTTTCTGCGGATTAGAACTGCGGAGAAAAATGCTTTTCGCAACCAGGCCACCTAGAGGCTTGCGGTTTTCACTAAAAGAATGGCCATTGCTCTGTTTAGTGAAATTCCAAAATTTCATCCCTCTACGTACAGTAACAGCAACGTTAAAACGTAAAACGTTAAATAACTCGTGAATTTGCTGCGGAGAGAAGCTGCGGAGAAAAATGCTCTCGGTAACCAGAGCACCTAGCGACTCGCGGTTTTCTTTATAATACTCCTTGCCACCAGAATTGCACGATTCCAGAATCTCATGAACCTAGATCCCTTAGGAACAAAGTTATACCTATAACGTACAACGTCTTGCGGAGAGAAACGTTCTCGGAAACCAGACCAGATATCGACTTGCGGTTTTCACCAGCGTCATCGGCATCATCACAAACGTAAGATTCCAGATTTTAGTGGTGCTAAACCAAGTAGCTGCAACGTTATAGGGTCAAACGTAACACATTGGCGTATTTTGGCGGGACTCCGCCAAACGACGCTGCGGAGAGAAATGCTCTCCGCAACCAGAGCACCTAGCGACTTGCGGTTTTCACTAAAATAATCCTTGGCATTGAAAATGGACGATTCCAGAATTCCATGGTCGTAGTCCCGTTACGTGCAACGTTATAACGTAAAACGTCTTGCGGAGAGAAACGTTCTCGGAAGCCAGACCAGATATCGACTTTTGGTTTTCACCAGCGTCATCGGCGTCATCACAAACGTAAGGTTCCAGACTTTCGTGATGCTCAACCCTGTAGCAGCAAAAATATAGGGTCAAACGTAAAAAACGTCTTTTCTGCGGAGAAAAATGCTCCCCGCAACCAGAGCACCTAGCGACTTGCGGTTTTCACTAAAATAATCCTTGGCATTGAAAATGAAGGATTCCAGAATTCCATGATCGTAGTCCCGTTACGTGCAACGTTATAACGTAAAACGTCTTGCGGAGAGAAACGTCCTCGGAAACCAGACCAGATATCGACTTTTGGTTTTCACCAGCGTCATCGGCGTCATCACAAACGTAAGATTCCAGACTTTCGTGATGCTCAACCCTGTAGCAGCAGCGTTATAGGGTCAAACGTAAAAAACGTCTTTTCTGCGGAGAAAAATGCTCTCCGCAACCAGAGCACCTAGCGACTTGCGGTTTTCACTAAAATAATTCTTGGCATTGAAAATGAAGGATTCCAGAATTTCATGATCTTAGTCTCCTTAGGTGCAACGTTATAACGTAAAACGTCTTGCGGAGAGAAACGTTCTTGGAAGCCAGACCAGATATCGACTTTTGGTTTTCACCAGTGTCATCGGCGTCATCACAAACGTAAGATTCCAGACTTTCGTGATGCTCAACCCTGTAGTAGCAACGTTATAGGGTCAAACGTAAAAAACGTCTTTTCTGCGGAGAAAAATGCTCTCCGCAACCAGAGCACCTAGCGACTTGCGGTTTCCACTAAAATAATTCTTGGCATTGAAAATGAAGGATTCCAGAATTTCATGATCTTAGTCTACTTAGGTGCAACGTTATAACGTAAAACGTCTTGCGGAGAGAAACGTTCTCGGAAGCCAGACCAGATATCGACTTTTGGTTTTCACCAGCGTCATCGGCGTCATCACAAACGTAAGATTCCAGACTTTCGTGATGCTCAACCCTGTAGCAGCAACGTTATAGGGTCAAACGTAAAAAACGTCTTTTCTGCGGAGAAAAATGCTCTCCGCAACCAGAGCACCTAGCGACTTGCGGTTTTCACTAAAATAATCCTTGGCATTGAAAATGAAGGATTCCAGAATTCCATGATCGTAGTCCCGTTACGTGCAACGTTATAACGTAAAAAGTCTTGCGGAGAGAAACGTTCTCGGAAGCCAGACCAGATATCGACTTTTGGTTTTCACCAGCGTCATCGGCGTCATCACAAACGTAAGATTCCAGACTTTCGTGATGTTCAACCCTGTAGCAGCAACGTTATAGGGTCAAACGTAAAAAACGTCTTTTCTGCGGAGAAAATGCTCTCCGCAACCAGAGCACCTAGCGACTTGCGGTTTTCACTAAAATAATCCTTGGCATTGAAAATGAAGGATTCCAGAATTTCATGATCTTAGTCTACTTAGGTGCAACGTTATAACGTAAAACGTCTTGCGGAGAGAAACGTTCTCGGAAGCCAGACCAGATATCGACTTTTGGTTTTCACCAGCGTCATCGGCGTCATCACAAACGTAAGATTCCAGACTTTCGTGATGTTCAACCCTGTAGCAGCAACGTTATAGGGTCAAACGTAAAAAACGTCTTTTCTGCGGAGAAAAATGCTCTCCGCAACCAGAGCACCTAGCGACTTGCGGTTTTCACTAAAATAATCCTTGGCATTGAAAATGAAGGATTCCAGAATTCCATGATCGTAGTCCCGTTACGTGCAACGTTATAACGTAAAACGTCTTGCGGAGAGAAACGTCCTCGGAAGCCAGACCAGATATCGACTTTTGGTTTTCACCAGCGTCATCGGCGTCATCACAAACGTAAGATTCCAGACTTTCGTGATGCTCAACTTGGTAGCAGCAACGTTATAGGGTCAAACGTAAAAAACGTCTTTTCTGCGGAGAAAAATGTTCTCCGCAACCAGAGCACCTAGCGACTTGCGGTTTTCACTAAAATAATCCTTGGCATTGAAAATGAAGGATTCCTGAATTCCATGATCGTAGTCCCGTTACGTGCAACGTTATAACGTAAAACGTCTTGCGGAGAGAAACGTCCTCGGAACCCAGACCAGATATCGACTTTTGGTTTTCACCAGCGTCATCGGCGTCATCACAAACGTAAGATTCCAGACTTTCGTGATGCTCAACCCTGTAGCAGCAACGTTATAGGGTCAAACGTAAAAAACGTCTTTTCTGCGGAGAAAATGCTCTCCGCAACCAGAGCACCTAGCGACTTGCGGTTTTCACTAAAATAACCCTTGGCATTGAAAATGAAGGATTCCAGAATTCCATGATCGTAGTCCCGTTATGTGCAACGTTATAACGTAAAACGTCTTGCGGAGAGAAACGTCCTCGGAAACCAGACCAGATATCGACTTTTGGTTTTCACCAGCGTCATCGGCGTCATCACAAACGTAAGATTCCAGACTTTCGTGATGCTCAACCTTGTAGCAGCAACGTTATAGGGTCAAACGTAAAAAACGTCTTTTCTGCGGAGAAAAATGCTCTCCGCAACCAGAGCACCTAGCGACTTGCGGTTTTCACTAAAATAATCCTTGGAATTGAAAACATAGGGTTCAAGAATTCCATGCTCATAGTCCCCTTAGGTGCAATGTTATAAGGTATAACTTCTTGCTGAGAGAAACGTTCTGGTGGGGAGGGAAGTGCTTTCACAGGTGGCGTCATCGGTCCCACCCTAGGTGGCGCTAGCTGCCAACACACAAAGCGTGTACATCCCTGGCAGTGTTCACGGTGGCTTGCGACTATTTAGGACGCGGCGTTTTTCTGCGTCGAACCAATCAGATGCGAGTATGTGGGCGGAACTTCTGAAACGGTCTTATTCTGATGACGTTGTCCCTTGCGATCAAAGACCGAAAGCCCGCGACCTTCTGCGTCGCTGAAACGGGAGACGCAGAGCCGATGGCAGTTGATATGGCGCACATATAAGCAAAATATTTTGTTCGCAGGGAAGTTAGAAGCTCCAATTAGAGAAGAATGCGGATGCAGTGATGACGAACAACGCCATGGGAGATAAGACAAACAGCTCATGGCCGCAGAATGTGGGAATGTTTATGAAAATGGTACCTATGTTTTGTGTTTGTGCAGCCGGTAGCCTGTTGCCATACTTTGCAGAGTGTTACATACTATAGTGATAAATTCTGCCTGGAACACAGGGGCGCAAGTTTCCATATATTTGGGAGGGCTCGAGCCCCCGAATGCTCGGAGAAGCCCCCCCCAATGACCCGACGAGCCCCCCAATCCCAAGTTGCGGGCCCCTGCGGACACGGCCGGGCCCCTGCCACGATTGCAGGCCCCAGTGGTCTATTTGGGCTAGCTTTGGCTGAGGCCAGGCTCCCTGGCATGCTTGCAGGTCCCCTGTGGGCCACCCTTAACCTCGGTGTCCGCAACCGGGCCCCTAACGATATTTTCAGGCCCACTTTGACTGCAACCGGGTCCCTAATTCCGGCAGTCTCGGGCCCTCTGCGATCCACCCGGGCCCCCTGTGACTGCAACCGGGCCCTTTGTGATCCACCCGGGCCCACTATGATCCACCCGGGCCCCCTGTGACTGCAACCGGGCCCACTACGATCCACCCGGGCCCCCTGTGACTGCAACCGGGCCCCATGTAATCCACTCGGGCCCCCTGTGACTGCAGCCGGGTCCCCTGTGATCTATCCGGCCCCCTGTGACTGCAACCGGGCCCCTGTGATCCAGCCGGGCCCCCTGTGACTGCAACCGGGCCCACTATGATCCACCCGGGCCCCCTGTGACTGCAACCGGGCCCGATGTAATCCACTCGGGCCCCTGTGACTGCAGCCGGGTCCCCTGCGATCTATCCGGCCCCCTGTGACTGCAACCGGGCCCCTGTGATCCAGCCAGGCCCCCTGTGATCCACCCGGTCCCCTGTGACTGCAACCGGGCCCTCTGTTATCCACCCGGCCCCCTATGATCCACCCGGTCCCCCTGTAACTCCAACCGGGCCCCCTGTGACTGCAACCGGGCCATCTACGATCCACCCGGGCCCCCTGTGACTGAAACCGGGCCCCCTGTCATCCACCTGGGGGCCCTGTGACTCCAACCGGGCCCCCTGTGACTGCAGCCGGGCCCCCTGTGATGCACCCGGGCCCCCTGTGACTGTAACCAGGCCATCTGTTATCCACCCGAGGGCCCTGTGACTGCAACCAGGCACTCTGTGACTGCAACCGGGCCCCCTGTAATTACAACCGGGCCCCCTATGATTCACCCGGGCCCCCTGTGACTGCAACCAGGCCCCCTTTGATCCACCCGGGCCCCCTGTGGCTGCAATTGGGCCCCTTGTAATCCACCTGGGCCCCCTGTGATCCACCAGGGGCCCCATGTGATCCATCCTGGGCCCTCTTCTTAAATTTGTCTGTCAAAAAGTTATCATATCTTGTCGTCAAATCTGGGTCATATAATGAGCGTCCGCTGGCGAATGGTAGCCTCTTAATTTCCCGGGTTTGTCAGTGCAGCGCGAAGGAAGCTAAGGCATGCTCCTGGCTCTCTTGTCGTATTCGCCGAGGCGAATGATTTGCACAAAGTTTGCTTTTAACAGTAAAATTGGCATGCTTATGATTCAATCGGATTGTGCCTACTCTGGAAAAGTTTCGTTAGGCTCTGATTTGGGTTTTACGTTTGGGCTTTTCGTGTCAATCCAAATCGTGCTCCGATGCGCGGTGTTGAATGGCAAGTGAAGTGATTGTTTGCTATTTGCTGTTGTCGGGCTAAATCCCTAATGAGTGATGATCCCCTGTCCGGCACCCCTGATGACTAAATACCAAGACTTGGAGAATCTTGTGCCCCATATGGCCGCCAGTGACGTATCTAAAATTTGGGAAAGGGGAGGGGGAGGGCCAAAGCCTCAGGGGGCAGGGTGACACTTAGCCACCCGAAGGGCGCACTTTTCACCCAAAGGGTGATCAATCGTCGCATCCTGGGTGAGAGGAGGGTTTGGGTGCGAAATTTCGTCCTCAGAGGCTCTTGGACTTAAGGGGTGGCTGCTCCATTCGCTCTCCCCCCCTGGTGGCCACCCCATTCGCCCCTCCCCCCCTGGTGGCCGCAGCCGGGTCCCTACTCCCAGTAGTTAATACCCTGTGGATGCAGACGGGCCTGCCATGGATGCAGTTCGTGTAACTGCAACCAGCCTCTGTCATGCTTGCCATGCGGGCCCCTGTGGTATCCCGGGTCCCTATTGGTCTGACCGGGCTCCCTGTGGCCTGTCCGGGCCCCTGTGGTCTGCCCAGGCCCCTGTGACCTGTCCGGGCCCCTTGTGCTCCGCTCTGTCCCCTTGTGGTCTGCCCGGGCCCCTGCGGTCAGCCCAGGCCTCTGTGGCCTTCCCGGGCCCCTTGTGCTCCGCTTGGTCCCCTTGTGGTCTGCCCAGGCCCCTGTGGTCTGCCCGGACCCCTGTGGTCTGCCCAGGCCCCTGTGGTCTATCCAGGCCCCTGTGGTCTGCCCGGTCGGTCCCATTTGGTCTGCACGGACCCCTTGTCTGCTAGTGCCCATTTTGGTCTGATCGAGCCCTTGTGGTCTGCCCGAGCCTCCTGTGGTTTTGCCGGAACCCTTTTGGTCTGTCCGGGCCTCCGTGTGGCCTCTGCGGACCCCGTTTTGTCTGTCCGGGGTCCCTTTTATCTGCGCAGGCCCTCTGTGGTTTGCCCGGGCCCCTCCCAGTCTGCAAAGTATGGCACTTTTGACGAGATCTCGTGGTGCGGACACCCTTCAGGTGGTGCAAACTTTGGAGCAACAAATCCCCAATTTTGCCGTCTGGTGCGAGGGAGCTCAAATCAAACACCCACAGAGTTCTGAGAAGGAAGAAACTGGTAAAAACATCGAAATTTCTGGGTCAGTGAAATTTCCCAACAGTGTTTGGTGTGAATTTTAGGTTGCTGGTGGTGCAAAAAAGAATCTACAAGGCTGGTGCGGACTCGTCGGGTCTGCTGCCATACTTTGCAGACTGGGGCCCCTCTGTGGTTGGCCCGGCCCCAGTGTTCTGCTCGGGTCCCTGTGGTCTGCCCAGGTCCTTTCACCTGTCCAGGCCCCGTGTGGCCTACCCGGGCCCGCTGCCCAGCCAGCCATTCCGACCGGGCCCAGAGCGGGCTGGGCCGGGCTCTGCCCGAGCCATAAGACTCATAGCTGAGCCACATAGACTCGGGCTGAGCCCGACATTAGGTCGGGGGATGACAACTTACCCGAGCGGTAGAGCCCGGTCTTGCTTGACCATGGGCTCTGCCCCAGGCGGAGCGGAGCCGGACCCGGGCTGAGCCCATGTACTCGGGCTCTGCCCAGTCAAAGCCCAGCACATATCGGGCAGAGCCCAGCCAAATTGCTGGCTGTGTGTGGTCTGCTCGGGCCCCTTGTGGGCTCACCGGGCTCATATGGTTTTCTGGGTTCCTGTGGTCTGCCCGGCCCCTTTGGTGTGCTCAGGCCCTCTGTGGTCTGTCTGGGCCCCTTGTGGTCTAAGAATATCGTACAGAAACTGAAGCTGTTGTGTTAGTCGCTTATTTGCAGGGGTTCCTTATTTGTTAGCCGTTTCGTGCCCCAGGTGGTGTATCCGTGCTCCCTGTTGCCGAAACCGGCCCCCTGCCATGCTTGCGGGCCCCCTGTGGTTTTCCCGGGTAACGTGCGACCGGTCCCATGCCTCCTGGAACATTCGGGGAGAGATGGATGGGGCGTGAGAAATGTTAGGCCCCTAATTCCTTTTGTTCTGATCCTATACGATGATTGTAAAGGGAAATAGGCAGTATCACCTATTCATAGTACCCCTTGACCGGTACCCAGTGTTGTAAAATGTCATTGAACTGGCAAGGTGAATGGATCAGAAAACGGTGTCTTGATTATGTAACATAAATATCAGTAGGACTTGCTGCCTGAGGTCAGAGGCATAAGTGCAGATGCGGATCCAGGGGAGCTGAGGGGGTTTCAGCCTCCCCCTTTGCCCCATTTTCGCCATTTTGCGCCCTATTCCCTTTTTTCGCCATTTTTCAAAGCTCAGCCACTCCCCTAGCAGAATACTGGTTCCGCTCCTGCATAAGCGTCGCAAATGGTAAAAGTCGCCTTTGGCCCCGTACAAAAATAGTTATTCCTCCTTGTTGATTAGTTGGCCCGTGTAAAACAATGGTTTTGCCTTCCCATTCGATTTTCCACACGATCTCAGATTCCAAGCTGAAATATGTTTCCTGTAGTACAGCAAAATGAGCAGCGTATTTAGCATGTAGATGTCGAAATATGGATCTGCGTTTTATAGGTTCACGTAAGCCTCGGACATTGAACGTCAAATCTTTAAGCTCTAGCATCACGTTAGGAGCTTAGCAAAATTATAATAACGGTACAAAAACGGCCTTCCGAGGCAAATAGTTCTTCTTTTAAAAAGTGAACGCTGTTTGTTCGTATGCATCTACATAATAAAACATGGTAGGTAACACGAATTATTTTATTATCATGAGTATTTTTTTTTTTGGAACATTCCGTCTCCTGCCAAATGAGAACTGTGGGCGCTTTGATGCTGTCGTCTGTATCGGCACAGAAAAAAACGCAAATGACAGGCATACTGACTTGAGCACACACAAGACCAAGCTCGGGGCCCTGAGACACAGCTCGGTGCTCCTTGAGACGGAGCTTGGAGGCTCCTAGAGATCAAGCTCGAAGGCCCCCGAGACCAAGCTCTGGGCCCCTGAGACCAAGCTCGGGGCCCCTGAGACCAAGTTTGGGGGCCTCTGAAACAAAGTTTGGATGCCCCTGAAACCAAGCTCAAGGCTCTCTAAGACCAATCTCGGGAGCCCCTTAGACCAAATTCGGGGGCCCCCTGAGACCAAGCTTGGGGGGCTTCTAGAGATCAAGCTCGAATGCCCCCGAGCCCAAGCTCAGGGGGCCCTTAGACCAAGCTCGGGGCCCCTGAGATAAAGCTCGGACACTGTCCAAACCGACGAGAAGCTGTTGAGGGCTCAATCAGGTCGTTCATGAACTTTCAGAAAAGAAACAAGCTAAAATTGCGTATTTTCCAGGGGCCCTCTCTGATAATTGGGGGGGGGGCAACAGCCCCCTTGCCCCCTTTATCAGCCGCCACTGATATTCGTCGCTCTCCTCGTCCGCGATTACCACCGTGAACACTGCCAGGGATGTAGACGCTGAATGTGGTGGCAGGTGGCGCCACCTAGAATGAGACCGGTGGCGCTATCTGTGAAGGCGATTCCCTCCCCACGAGAACGTTTCTCTCCGCAAGACGTTTAACGTTATAACGCTGCACCTAAGTAGACTACGATCCTTAAATTCTGGAATCCTTCATTTTCCATGCCAAGGATTATTTTAGTGAAAACTGCAAGTCGCTAGGTGCTCTGGTTGTGGAGAGCATTTTTCTCCGCAGAAAAGACGTTTTTTTACGTTTGACCCTATAACGTTGCTGCTACAGGGTTGAGCATCACGAAAGTCTGGAATCTTACGTTTGTGATGACGCCCATGACGCTGGTGAAAACCAAAAGTCGATATCTGGTCTGGCTTCCGAGAACGTTTCTCTCCGCAAGACGTTTTACGTTATAACGTTGCACGTAACGGGACTACGATCATGGAATTCTGGAATCCTTCATTTTCAATGCCAAGGATTATTTTAGTGAAAATCGCAAGTCGCTAGGTGCTCTGGTTGCGGAGAGCATTTTTCTCCGCAGAAAAGACGTTTTTTACGTTTGACCCTATAACGTTGCTGCTACCAGAGTTGAGCATCACGAAAGTCTGGAATCTTACGTTTGTGATAACGCCGATGACGCTGGTGAAAACCAAAAGTCGATATCTGGTCTGGTTTCCGAGCACGTTTCTCTCCGCAAGACGTTTTACGTTATAACGTTGCACGTAACGGAGACTACGATCATGGAATTCTGGAATCCTTCATTTTCAATGCCAAGGATTATTTTAGTGAAAACTGCAAGTCGCTAGGTGCTCTGGTTGCGGAGAGCATTTTTCTCCGCAGAAAAGACGTTTTTTACGTTTGACCCTATAACGTTGCTGCTACAGGGTTGAGCATCACGAAAGTCTGGAATCTTACGTTTGTGATGACGCCGATGACGCTGGTGAAAACCAAAAGTCGATATCTGGTCTGGTTTCCGAGGACGTTTCTCTCCGCAAGACGTTTTACGTTATAACGTTGCACGTAACGGGACTACGATCATGGAATTCTGGAATCCTTCATTTTCAATGCCAAGGATTATTTTAGTCAAAACCGCAAGTCGCTAGGTGCTCTGGTTGCGGAGAGCATTTTTCTCCGCAGAAAAGACGTTTTTTACGTTTGACCCTATAACGTTGCTGCTACAGGGTTGAACATCACGGAAGTCTGGAATCTTACGTTTGTGATGACGCCAATGACGCTGGTGAAAACCAAAAGTCGATATCTGGTCTGGCTTCCGAGAACGTTTCTCTCCGCAAGACGTTTTACGTTATAACGTTGCACGTAACGGGACTACGATCATGGAATTCTGGAATCCTTCATTTTCAATGCCAAGGGTTATTTTAGTGAAAACCGCAAGTCGCTAGGTGCTCTGGTTGCGGAGAGCATTTTTCTCCGCAGAAAAGACGTTTTTTCACGTTTGACCCTATAACGTTGCTGCTACAGGGTTGAGCATCACGAAAGTCTGGAATCTTACGTTTGTGATGACGCCGATGACGCTGGTGAAAACCAAAAGTCGATATCTGGTCTGGTTTCCGAGGACGTTTCTCTCCGCAAGACGTTTTACGTTATAACGTTGCACGTAACGGGACTACGATCATGGAATTCTGGAATCCTTCATTTTCAATGCCAAGGATTATTTTAGTGAAAACCGCAAGTCGCTAGGTGCTCTGGTTGCGGAGAGCATTTTTCTCCGCAGAAAAGACGTTTTTTACGTTTGACCCTATAACGTTGCTGCTACAGGGTTGAACATCACGAAAGTCTGGAATCTTACGTTTGTGATGACGCCGATGACGCTGGTGAAAACCAAAAGTCGATATCTGGTCTGGCTTCCGAGAACGTTTCTCTCCGCAAGACGTTTTACGTTATAACGTTGCACGTAACGGGACTACGATCATGGAATTCTGGAATCCTTCATTTTCAATGCCAAGGATTATTTTAGTGAAAACCGCAAGTCGCTAGGTGCTCTGGTTGCGGAGAGCATTTTTCTCCGCAGAAAAGACGTTTTTTACGTTTGACCCTATAACGTTGCTGCTACAGGGTTGAGCATCACGAAAGTCTGGAATCTTACGTTTGTGATGACGCCGATGACGCTGGTGAAAACCAAAAGTCGATATCTGGTCTGGTTTCCGAGGACGTTTCTCTCCGCAAGACGTTTTACGTTATAACGTTGCACGTAACGGGACTACGATCATGGAATTCTGGAATCCTTCATTTTCAATGCCAAGGATTATTTTAGTGAAAACTGCAAGTCGCTAGGTGCTCTGGTTGCGGAGAGCATTTTTCTCCGCAGAAAAGACGTTTTTTACGTTTGACCCTATAACGTTGCTGCTACAGGGTTGAACATCACGAAAGTCTGGAATCTTACGTTTGTGATGACGCCGATGACGCTGGTGAAAACCAAAAGTCGATATCTGGTCTGGCTTCCGAGAACGTTTCTCTCCGCAAGACGTTTTACGTTATAACGTTGCACGTAACGGGACTACGATCATGGAATTCTGGAATCCTTCATTTTCAATGCCAAGGATTATTTTAGTGAAAACCGCAAGTCGCTAGGTGCTCTGGTTGCGGAGAGCATTTTTCTCCGCAGAAAAGACGTTTTTTACGTTTGACCCTATAACGTTGCTGCTACAGAGTTGAGCATCACGAAAGTCTGGAATCTTACGTTTGTGATGACGCCGATGACGCTGGTGAAAACCAAAAGTCGATATCTGGTCTGGTTTCCGAGGACGTTTCTCTCCGCAAGACGTTTTACGTTATAACGTTGCACGTAACGGGACTACGATCATGGAATTCTGGAATCCTTCATTTTCAATGCCAAGGATTATTTTAGTGAAAACCGCAAGTCGCTAGGTGCTCTGGTTGCGGAGAGCATTTTTCTCCGCAGAAAAGACGTTTTTTACGTTTGACCCTATAACGTTGCTGCTACAGGGTTGAGCATCACGAAAGTCTGGAATCTTACGTTTGTGATGACGCCGATGACGCTGGTGAAAACCAAAAGTCGATATCTGGTCTGGCTTCCGAGAACGTTTCTCTCCGCAAGACGTTTTACGTTATAACGTTGCACGTAACGGGACTACGATCATGGAATTCTGGAATCCTTCATTTTCAATGCCAAGGATTATTTTAGTGAAAACCGCAAGTCGCTAGGTGCTCTGGTTGCGGAGAGCATTTTTCTCCGCAGAAAAGACGTTTTTTACGTTTGACCCTATAACGTTGCTGCTACAGGGCTGAGCATCACGAAAGTCTGGAATCTTACGTTTGTGATGACGCCGATGACGCTGGTGAAAACCAAAAGTCGATATCTGGTCTGGTTTCCGAGCACGTTTCTCTCCGCAAGACGTTTTACGTTATAACGTTGCACGTAACGGGACTACGATCATGGAATTCTGGAATCCTTCATTTTCAATGCCAAGGATTATTTTAGTGAAAACCGCAAGTCGCTAGGTGCTCTGGTTGCGGAGAGCATTTTCTCCGCAGCGTCGTTTGGCGGAGTCCCGCCAAAATACGCCAATGTTTTACGTTTGACCCTATAACGTTGCAGCTACTTGGTTTAGCACCACTAAAATCTGGAATCTTACGTTTGTGATGATGCCGATGACGCTGGTGAAAACCGCAAGTCGATATCTGGTCTGGTTTCCGAGAACGTTTCTCTCCGCAAGACGTTGTACGTTATAGGTATAACTTTGTTCCTAAGGGATCTAGGTTCATGAGATTCTGGAATCTTGCAATTCTGGTAGCAAGGAGTATTATAAAGAAAACCGCGAGTCGCTAGGTGCTCTGGTTACCGAGAGCATTTTTCTCCGCAGCTTCTCTCCGCAGCAAATTCACGAGTTATTTAACGTTTTACGTTATAACGTTGCTGTTACTGGACGTAGAGGGATGAAATTTTGGAATCTCACTAAACAGACAATGGCCATTCTTTTAGTGAAAACCGAAAGCCTCTAGGTGGCCTGGTTGCGAAAAGCATTTTTCTCCGCAGTTCTAATCCGCAGAAAAGTCACACCCATTTCACTCGCGGTCAGTTGTGAGCGCTTAGAGCTCGTTCGTGGATTAGACGGGACACGGTGTAGTCAAAGCGCGTAAGACTGCTCGCGGGTGTGGCGGTGTGAAGTGCTTAGCCTTTTTATTTATTATTGTGGTGGTAGCGTACATAAACGTCACCACCAGCAAAAAAGTGAGTGGGTAAGCCAAACTTCAACCTGATGCTGACAACAAACTTACCACGTTCGTACCAAAAACTCTTCGAATTTGGGGTCCTCGTTGCCTTCTGCAGCGGCTGGTTATACAAATTTCCGGTTTTCTCCCATTTTAACAGATATCAGAAAATTGCTGATCAAAAAGTGGGGGACAGGCCCCTTGGTCCCTCTTTTCCGACGCTTGTTGTGTGTTGTAGCATACGTGAAATTTATAGTGAGATCGCTGCATCAATTTGTTCTGTAAAGTCGATAAGTTGTTATCTGGCCTTTCTCATCGATTCCCCGATGTTGAAAATTGGGAGAGATTATATATTCGGCCACAGCCCTTCGTCAGAATCATAGAACTGGCCCCGAGAAACGCCTTCCAACAGGGAAAGAGTTGGCGATACCATATAATCCTGACAGTTGGTGCGTCGGTAAGCCTAAAAAATTATTGACTGGTTTTTGTACTACATTCTCTAGATGATTTTGACAGCAACAACCACACATCGTAGTAGGTATGGACGTAAAAACTTGTCTCGATTTAGCCTATAAACCACTTGTTTTCGATACTTTAGGAATTTGCTTACCTTGCCACAATCATCAAGAAAAATAAGAAAATAACCTTTTCATTTGGAATACATTGTGGTAGCGTCAGGGCTGCCAGGTTGGTTTGTGACCAAATATCTCGAATTGGGTCTTTTTTGTCGTGTTTGGACCCGCTGATTTTTTCAGTTGGCCCTTTCTTGGAATCTGGCCATGTTTGTCCCCTTTGAGTCAAGCAGCTGGCACCTAAGCTATTTCTGGTTTGTCCCTTGTATAAATATCATTTCTTTTTACCTCTTCCGCTCTTGAATACAATATTCTGACACAGAAAAAGCAGCAGGACAGCAGACAAACCGTTATGGTGGTGGGAGGGAGGGACAGAACTTTCTTAAAAACACGATCCAGAAAAATGATGGCCACCGAAAACCGGATGCAAAGGATGCGATACTATAAGCACCCTTTGGGTGAAAAGTTGATGAAAAAGTGCCCCCTCTGAGGCTCCGCACACTCCCCACTTACCAATATCCTAGATCCTCCACTAATCAAGAGCAAAAAAATGCATAGTTGGAAAACAGAGAAAACATTAAATGTTAGCGGGGAGTGGTGCGGCCAACATGATTAATGATGCTAATAAATGTTCTGGTTATGTGGATAAAATCATTTGATGGTCACACGGGACTGGAAGGGCAACCCCGGCTTCCTATTAACCCGCGCCCCACCGGGGTCCGGCGCCACCCTTCGCCCCACCGGGGGCCATCGATGGCCCCCCTCTAACTCCGAAAATATGGGCGTTAGCGCAAATCTACAAAGTGCAATAGAAAGCTCGCGTGAATTCAGTAAGAAATTACTTCGCATGTTTTAGTGCTCAGGTCAATGGTTTGACCTCCAGAGGTCAAATTAGGTCAAGATCGGCTATTTTCACTCAAATATGCAATGATTAAGCCAACTGGGCATAACTCTTATGTCATTAGAGCTATTGAGGCCTGGTAAAGTACATTTGATAGCAAATTGCCAGTACTTTTTCCGCTATGTGGAACGTAAAGACTTCCCGCCAGTGGTTTGACCGCCAGAGGTCACCTCGTGACCTAATATGACCTGAGGTAACGAAAGGTCAAAAAGTGACCTTGCCGTATATCAAATGAAAGCCAGTGACAAGACAAACACGATGGTGTTTGTTTCACTGCTCTAGCTCAATTAGGTCAAAAGTTATTGTCAAAATACTGTTTTTGACCTCTGGTGACCTTGCATGACCTTGGAAAAGTCAAAGGGCAAATATAACCCCTGGGATCCGTGAAAGGGTGTCCAAAAACGTTGTTCTGAGCAGTCTGAGTATTTGCAATCATTTTTGTGGCTTTTATATCATGAAATAGCTTTTTCCTCATGCTTTTGCAATGGGAGAGGTCGCCTCGTGACCTGACCTCAGGGCACGAAATCGAAAAATCCCGGATATACACCTTGTAGACCGTAGAGGGGTCATGAAGTGTAGGAAGTTTCAAATCGATCGACTTTGAAATGTAGCTCTTACAGAGCTCTAAAGGTGAAGTGAAGTGACCTTGGTTGACCTCGTCTGGTGACCTGACCTTGGGTGACCCGGGGTAAAAAATTTCAGGGATGATGGGAAAATGATGCAGTGAGAGGTAGATCCCTCAACCGCGGTGCTGCGCTTCGTCGTTTTTCTGCTATGCCGGAAAAACCTTAGGGGGGCTATCGATGGCCCCCGTGGGGCGAGGGTTAAATCAGTAGTGTGCTAAAAAATATCGTGTCAAGTCGATATCAAACTGCCAACAATTCGTTTTAAACAGTGATAGGTACAAGTAGTTTTTCTGTGGGCTTATGTCTACCGTAAGGGGCTGTTTTAGCCTCAAATCGGGTTTTTGTGGAATTTATTTGGCTGTTTTAGTGAAAATAACGTTTGCCCCTCTCTGGCCCTTTTTCTAACTCGGTTTGACCTTTTCCGCGGGGAAAAAACTTGGCAGCCCTGGGCAGCATCTATAATCTGGAATAACATGGAAAAACAAAAATTGGCACATTTTTAAACACCAACGCGTCTTAGTTTTATTAAACCCCCTCAAAATGGGGTCTTGATCCCCTGAAGACACTATATTGGCCAGCACAAGAAATGCCCCCCCACTGACTTTTCCTTAAAAATGCCCTGAGATTAGGGGGAGGGGGCAAGGGACCATGGCTGGAGATCTCTTCTTGATCGAGGGGGATCTTGGGTGGCACGGCAATGCAATCCCTATACAGAGCCTATGAGAGATCCAAATTCCAGGGGGTCCTGACCCCTAACCCACCTCCCGGATTTCCATTCATGCAAGGGGCCATTGGTTTTCCAATTTTTGGCTCCACTAGTTTACCGGTTGGGGGTATATTTACTCGGAAACTGTGAACCCAATCAGCTTCCCGGCTGAGGAGCCCACCAGATTTCCTCTATGGCCCCCACCATCTCCCCCACCACAGCGGCCCCGCCAGTTCCCTGGCAGGGGCTGCCATCGTGGTCGCCAGCTGTCCCACTTCAGCCCACCAGCCTCCCACCAGGGCAGGAGTGTCCGGGTGTGGCCAGGATTTCGCTCAGGGGGGGGGTGGCGCCACGAAAAGGGCCCTGTGACAGCGCTGAAAGGGCCCCGATGGGTAAAAAGGGCCCTTCTTGTTACAGATTAGAGTGCTGAAGAGGGCTTAAAAGGGCCCTGTCTGATATGAAATTTCAAATTTGGCCACAGAGCATAACGTGCGGGTGAGCCGCGCTTCACGAGGCCTGGTTCTTAAGGGGGCCCTTCGGGCCCTCAGGGGAGGGGCGGCTGTCCCTGCCCCCCTTGCCTACGCCCCTGCATTCACCAGACCTTGCAAGGCCTAGCGTGTATGAAGTCATCCATAAGAGTGGCCCTTCTTGGTCGGTTGGGTCCCATCAGCAATCCAGCCGGGGGTCACAGCGGAGTCCCGGCTGTGGACTCCAACAGGTTTCCGGCTAGGGGCCCTGTCAGGTTTCGTTCTTCAATTAAAGTGATTTTTTCTGGTCGAATGGGCCTCCAGTTAGGTGTGGCAACTGTGCCCAGACTGTCGTGACCTGACCTGGTTGTAATCCTTGACCAACCAGGTCCCTCTCTCCATTTCACCATGAACTGTTCTACTTCTCTATCCGTGAATGTTCTCGTCTCTTTGTAATATAAAGGCAGTAACATCATCACATCTGGCGGCAGCGGATGCTCCAGCCCTGGCTGCCACGTCTTCTCACCCACCGTCTCTTTGCCACTTCCCCTTCGACCGTCGTCTCTTCACCCAGTGGTGGATCCAGGGGGAAGGCATTTATTCCCCTCCCAACCAAACGAGAAAGCTCGGGGCAAAAATATATTTTAGCACCCCGTCCCCTCAAAGCTGTCGACCTTTTGCCCCCGGTTCCTTTTTTAGTTTATAAGCAAGATGCTTCAACTGCCCAGTCAACTTCAAAAAGACCCAGTCAAGTTCAGTGTGAACATTGAGCCTTGGCCCTTTTGATACTTAAAATTGCTTTTGAGTGAATTATCCTCAGATAGCAAAACAAGCATCTTGCGGCGGGTTGCGGACCAAAGTACGTAAGGAAGAAGTTCGTATGCCTAAAGTACGTACGCAAAAGTACGTATGGCTAAAGTACGTATAGATAAAGTACGTACGTGTATAATAATCGTAATGGAAAAGTTCGTATGGAAAAAGTTCGTATGGGTTAAAGTACGTAGGGGTAAAATGTTCGTAATGTAAGAAGTTCGTATAGAAAAGTTCGTACGGGTTAAAGTACGTAGGGGTAAAATGTTCGTAATGTAAAAGTTCGTATGGAAAAAGTTCGTACGGGTTAAAGTACGTAGTGGTAAAATGTTCGTAATGGAAAAAGTTCGTATGGAAAAGTTCGTACGGGTTAAAGTACGTAGGGGTAAAATATTCGTAATGTAAAAGTTCGTATAGAAAAAGTTCGTACGGGTTAAAGTACGTAGGGATAACATGTTCGTAATGTAAAAAGTTCGTACGGGATGAAGTACGTAGAAGCAAAATGTTCGTAGGGATAAAATGTCTCGTAATGACACAAATTCGTAGGAGTAAACATCCTAGAGGTAAAATATTTGTCATTAAAAAATCGTATGGAAAATTACACGGCATAAGTATAGAGGTAACCAATCACCTGCCGCATCTCGCCGGACTTTCAAATAGCTTGCGCGCAGTGGCGGATATCTATGACCACTGACCAGGGGCGTCGCCACCGGGGTCCTGGGGGACTGGGCCCTCCCGCTCTCGGAAAGTGGCGGGCGGGGCCAGCCCCCGCTTTTGGATGGAAATACTATTGAAAATGCCACGTTTGAGTGGACATAGGGCTTCATCACGAGCCCCCTAGCGCCGGCCCTCCCACCCGAAAATCTGTAGCGACGCCCTGTCTATGAACACATTTCAGGGGGCCTAGAGGGCTTGAGCCCCCTCCCACAATTACCTGCCTTGAACATATCCCAGCTTATGCATTTATTATGTGGTCCAGGGCCTATCGGAGGGGGAGAGTTTGAGCCCTTAGCCCTTTGGATCCGCCGCTGCTTACGCACCGATTTCCGCGGAAACCAGCGCGGGCGTAATAAAAGTCCGGGCGTCGCACGGATTTGAGGGCTGGGGCTGGTGATGAAACTCCATGACGACTTAGCTTTGACATCTTTAATGACATTTCTAGACAAAGGTAGAGGGTGGGGCAGGCGTGGCCCCCTTTGCAAGAGATTTCGGTCCGGAAGCGCTCGTGGAGACGAATCGTGGGAACTGGGAGCCAGCATGGTTAAGCAGGGGCGGACGCAGAGCCGAGTTTTGGGGGAGCAAACCCATGTCTGCCTCCTCCTAGGGAAGGGGGGTGGGACGTGCGATTTGGGTGCTCGACAGACCTAGTAGAAGCTACCCCTCCAGTAAATGATCGCTCTCCTGGGGGAGCGAAGATTTTTTGATCGACAGACCTAGTGTAAACTCATTTTTTCAAAAATAGATCCAGCCTTTGGGGGCCGAAATAGTTTGCCCCTCCAGCGCTTTGGGGGGGATCATGGCTGGAATGCCCCTCCCTGCGTCCGCCAATGTGGTTGAGCAAAAGTGACAACTTCTTCAAAATTGATCTACATACTTTTGAAATACAAACTTTGTACCCTACATACATACATTTGCCTAAGTACTTTTGCTTACGTACTTTTGGCATACGAGTTTTATGCCCTACGTACATCGCTTACGTATTTTTGCGTACGTAGTTTAGCTTATGCTATTTTGGCATACGAGTTTTATACCCTACCAGGGGCGTAGCCAGGATTTCGCTCAGTGAGGGGCGGCGCCCCGAAAAGGGCCCCTGCGACAGCGCCAAAAGAGCCCTGATGGGTAAAAGGGCCCTTTTATTACAGAATTGAGTGCTGAAGAGGGCTTAAGAGGGCCCTGTCTGGTATAAAATGCCAAATTTGGCCACAGAGCATAGTGTGGGTGAGCGCGCTTCGCGCGGCTCGTGTCTCAGGGGAGCCCTTCGGGCCTCAGGGAGGGGTGGCGTCCCTGCCGCCCCCTGGCTAGCCCCTGTACCCTACGTACATTTTCTTACGTATTTTTCCATACGTACTTTTGCGTACGTACTTTTGGCATACGAGTTTTATCCTACGTAAATTTGCTTACGAACTTTT
The DNA here is from genome assembly GCA_034440635.1 of Lepas anatifera. NCBI lineage: Eukaryota > Metazoa > Arthropoda > Thecostraca > Lepadidae > Lepas > Lepas anatifera. Next base: position 211,883 of record JAOTON010000342.1, read on the forward strand.
GCGTACGTACTTTTGGCATACGAGTTTTATACCTACGTACATTCGCTTACGAACTTTTGCGTACGTACTTTGGCATACGAGTTTATACCCTACGTACATTTGCTTACGAACTTTGCGTACGTACTTTTGCGTGCGTACTTTTGGCATACGAGTTTTATACCCTACGTACATTTGCTTACGAACTTTGCGTACGTACTTTTGCGTACGTACTTTTGTCGTACGAGTTTTATACCCTACGTACATTTGCTTACGAACTTTTGCGTTCGAAGTTTATCTATACGTACTTTAGCCATACGAACTTTGGTCCGTAAATCTCTTGCGGCCACATGTGGCCCTGTATTTTTGCTATTCGTCTGGAGTTTGCCCCCCCTCCCAAACCCACCGTCTAGTTAAATTGTGCCCAAATCTGTCGCCGTTACTTTTTCTTTTCGACTTTAGAAGCCTGCCAGCTAGATCCACCACTATCGTCGCCTCTGCTCTTCACTCTACTCATCTCACTGGCACTCTTCCCGCGTCGCTCATTTCTTTTTCATCCGGCTCTACCGCTTCATCAGCATTCACTGCAGACACAATCTTCCTTCCATTAACCCACCGCTAAGTTTATCATTCTATAATCGTGACCGTAGATCATAATATTAAATTTGTCATCCCAGATTTTACTTTCATGCCCTCGTTTCATCTCAACACTCGACCGGTGGGGGGTGTTTGAACACCCCCTCGGGTTTTTCCGGCGGCACGAAAAACGGCGGCGCGAAGCTCCGCCGTACAACATTTAAGGTTGGGTCATCTCAGGTCAGGTCACCAGTGCAGGTCAAGTGACCTCGCCTCAAAAAATGTTTAAGGTGGCATAAGTAAGAAATGAGTGAGTCTATCGGATCAAAACGTATACCATATAATGGGCCCACCGAGAGCTACAGCATATATTCCGGTATTTTTCATATCGATGACCTAAGGTCAAGTACGGATCATGAACTCTACATTCGAAATACATGAGACAGAAATTGGACTGTATTTGTGCAGATACAGCTGAAAATACCTTCATATTCTCGAAATCGTAGTATCCTGGTCCCCTTTTCAGGTTCATGTTGCAATTTTTTTCCTGTAACCTCTGATAGGTCATCTGGGGATACGTAAGCAGTTCTCAGACTTAGGTCAATAACTTTGCATGAAGTGATGATACATATTTTATTTTGATATCATTGCGTTTGGATTGCTATTGCGAGTCGATTGATATGCATATTGACTATGCTAGGTTAAAAAGTGACCTTGACCTTACCTGAGGTCAGGTCATTTTGTTTTGACCTAGTATGGTCATATTATACATCAGTCGATATGCCGTGACGAGGAAGCGAATGGTGCCTAAAAATGATTCTAACTCAACTCTGTCAGATGCTAGAGCCCAAAAACTCCGCTCAAAATGCCACCTACTCTGACCTGTCATGACCTCAATATTGACCTGAGCCAAAAAGTGATGGATATAGTTTCTTCATGAATTTGTATGAGCTATCAACCAGCCTTACGTTTTTTTCGCTATCCCGCATGGGGGCCGAGTTTGAGGGGCGAGTTAAAACACCCCCACCAGGGCGAAGGTGGCTCGGAGGCCCACCAGGGTTAAAGATATTGACTTAGGTGAATAAAATCGAGCTATAATGCAAACCAATATAGTACCCACACTCTCCCCAAACGTGCACTCTCCTGGTCTTCTTTATTTTTCAGCTCTCAGAGGGGGCACTTTAGGGGCCCCCTCTACTGCACAGTTGACGCCAGCATCCGCTCTACCGCCCGCGTTAACACGTGCAGTGGAGGGAGGTTCCTGAAGTGCCCCCTTCCTTTTCCGAGGTGGCCGGAGAACACTTCACCGCCCGGAAACGCTACTCGGATACATTTGAAATAATTAATTACCGCATCGATTGCAGAAATAATTATGAAAATCGGTCACCACATTGTTTAGTTATAGGTCTTCAGTCAGACATATTTTGAGAACGTGGCAATCACGCTATCGCACCAGTTTGCCTGCACTGTAGACAGAATGGCGACGTAATAACGCCATATAGTAGGGTAGTATGTCTCGGTCACCAAACATGAAGATCAAGGTCAAACGTCACAGGTCAAGGTCACTGACCCCAATATTTCGGTCAGATGACATAAGCCAGCATGACATAATTTATATGACTTCATAGTTAAAGGGAATGTGGCACCTTAACAACGTGATTTTAACTGAGATAGCTTCAAGTCGGAAAACCCGGTACTCCATATTTCACTTGTCTAGGAGTTCGATATTTCCGTAGAAAAAAGCTAAAACCTACCTGACACCAGCCCCCCAGCAGCCCGTCGCCGGGCGGTCATTGTTGTGAGCTGCTGGTGTGGCATTTGCTGACGTCACAATGAGCATCAGCCAATCGAAGCCCTTGAAGCGTTTTAAGTATGGTAGTGGTTGCCAGATCGTGACGTCATCCACATGCTGATATCTATTTCTTTTTCTAGACGAGTATTTTTTAAACAAAATATTGAGCCTATTGTACATTTTTCAGATAAATCATGGGCGGTTTCATTATTCTTGGCTAAAAGTACGCCTAATTTCACTAAATTCCAGGATTTGACCAAGGTGCCACATTCCCTTTAAGGCTGCTTAATGTAAAGGTCAAGGCCACTGGTCAAGATAAAAAGTATTTTCTAAAAATCAAACCCTCATTTGGCGACCAAAGGCTGCTATAGTGCCAGTTATATGATAAATTATTGGGAATATGTCATATTGTCGCCTTATAGGTCAGTGACCTCCAATTACCTTGACCTCAAACTTTCAGAGAACATTGTGTGGGACCTTCCCTCTATGACCTTAGTCCACTTTTGGTGTATTCCCGGCTTTTCCCGCATAATCACGGCATTTCCCAGTAGGACCCCAGCACGGCCTAGACATGACGTTTGCGACCTCGCTTGACCTCGAAAATATTGATATAGGTGAATGAAACTTACCTATAATGTAAATCCCTATCGCCCTAACACACCCTCAACGGGGCGTTTTTCTAGCCCTCTTCGTTTTTTTTATATCTCAGGGGCGGCATCACTTTGGGACCCCCGCCGCTGCACTTTGACGCCAGACCCTTCTCCACTGCGCGTGTTAATGGGGGGGCACCTCAATGGTGGCGCCCCTTGGCCGTCCAAGGGGGCATGGTGCCAGTGATCCCGCTTCGCCACCTATGGCACTTAAAACCAGGTTGTGCGGTTAATGTAGGGTAATTACTTCTCTGAGTACCTGTTTATGATGTAATAATTAAAAGTTAGACATGGGCAATTCTTATCGAACAAGTAGAGCTGAGAGACAAACTATGCTTTCGGTCCATTTTCATGGTAGATAACAAAGAAACGAAAACACGCGGAGGTAAGCACGTCATTAGCGGTGTATGTACAAGGCTACGCGATGCTTGCGCACTGCTGAATGGTCGATAAAAAGGAATATTGCCGCATATAATTTTTTTGCACGCAACTGTTGGGGTGTTGTTCCAAAACTGCTGAGAAACACGCACAGCGTTAGGTTTGGGGACCACGAATTCCTAATTTCAAAATTTGCATGTTTGCATCGAGTGATCGCTCCCCTCTACTGTTGCGCTGTATTTCTCACTGGTGCTGCAGGTCAGATGTCCTGCTGCCGAACGGAACAAGGCCTTGGGAGAGGAGGTAGTGTGATCATATCCGAGCAAATTCTTTCCAGCTTCTTCTAGAATCTGACCACGAAAATTAACACAAACGTGTTTAAGTCATGGGTGATACATTGGTATCTGACAGAAGGCGAATTTTTCCCTGTTGTTCGACAGCTTTCATGAGATGAGCTCTCGCCCGCGCCAGAACGCATCAATAGCAACGGAGAAAGCCAATTATACATCAAACACTTGCAAATTACAAGACAAATGAGCATCACATCACAGTAGGGAAGAGGTCAGCACGGGCCGGGTGGATTAAGATATTCATATCATTAGGAGAGCTCCTCAGTTTGTGTGGGATATCTTCAGGGGCGTGTATTTTTTTAATGATCGGAGATGCCCAAATTTGAAACAATGCCAATAACCACTATAATAAAAGGTGATATAATATAAAGTGTGTTTAGCCTTCTCACAGGCCTGCGAAAGAGAGCAAAACGAATCAAAATATTTGAAATCAGAAACAGGAAAATTTGAAGGATACTTCAACGCTACTTAACGTTTCATTGGGGGTGCCCGGACATCCCCATATATATATATATATATATATATATATATATATATATATATATATGTATATAAATCCACACCCCTGGACACCTCCCACCTGATGCACATTAGGCAACGGACGAAAAGTAGAATCAGCACACATTATCCAGTGGCCAGGCCGTGGATCGTTTTCATCCGACTCGCGCATTACAATATTCACAGGACAACAGTCAATGATACCTAAACCCTCACTCAGTTATTCGACACTTTGCTATGCATCGGAGTTATGTCTTTTCTACGACTGTGTGCTCTATAATTGTCCGGTTTGTTGTTTGCCACAGGTGTCTTGACAGAAGTAGTAGTTCTTGCGATAGATTTCGCGTTCGCCACAGGTATTTTGACAGTGGTAGTAGTTTTAGTGACAGAGTTCGCGTTCGCCACAGGTGTCTTGGCAGTAGTAGTCGCGGAAGGGGTAGTTTTGGTCTTTGCAGCAGGTGGCTTAGAAGTTGTCGTGGTAGATTTGCTCTTCGTCATATACGCTTTGACAGTCGTGTGCGCTGGTGTTTTCTGGCGTTCCAGTGGCTTAGTAGTAGTGACAGATTTCCTCTTCGTTACAGCTAGCTTGGCAGTTGTTGTTCTGGTAGATGTTCTCTTCGCCACAGGCCTCTTGACAGTTGAAGCAGTAGTGCTATCTTTGGGAGCACTTCTGGTGGCTCCAGCCGTGGTGTTTGCAGTTTTGGGTGTGTCGGTCGCCGGCTTGGGGCCGCAGTGGCAGTACTTCTCCAGGATATTGTCGTGGACGCACCAGATGAGGTGTCCGTACCTGTCATTCCTGGCCACACTGCCAGTGAGCACCATGGTTCCGGCATTCTCCATCACCGTAGCCTCCAGGTGGGCATCCCCCGGCTTGGTCTGTATCCGTAAGCGAATCAGCTGCCGCCGCGGCTTCGGTTTCTTCACGACCTTGATGGCCTGAGGTTCTTGCTGCAACCGCGCTGAGAGCACGCCTTTCAGCTGCAGCTGCGCACACTGCGGCGCCTTCTTGAGCTCTTTGTTCAAGGTGGAGATCACCAGTTGCGCTGCCTTCTGTGCCCGACTGTCCTTCACTGACAGCTCGCTGGAGGATAAGCATGTACAAAACTGCGGTGGGATGTGACAATCCTCGCAGCGACGTAGTTCCGGCACACGCTGGAACAGGCTCACGGCGGAGCCGGACAGAGCTGCTTCTTCCAGACTGGCGGAGCCCAGCGTCTCCTCCGGATGCAGCAGTGCCCGTAAAGTAGCGTGCACGTCCCTAAAGGAGGTTAAGCGCCGCTGGTTGTGCTTCAGATTTAGAAATGCTTGGGGATAGAGCTTCCGCAGCCATTCCGGAAAGGCCAAGCTCATCAGAGGCAGCCGCTCCTCCAGTCCACCAATGAGGGTGTCATGAGCATCCCCCCAGCGCAGACCATGATCGCCCATCGTGATAACAATCGTATTGTTCAGTGCGCCAGCATCATGTAAAGACTCGAGTGTTCTGTAATAAGGCTCGTCCAAAAGAGCGGGCTGAGCGAATGAGTCATGTGTGAATGAGTCCATGATAACGGCTGCCCAGTAAGGCTCCGCTGCCAGTTGTCGCGCCAAGTCGCTCACATACTTCAGAGAAACCGTGGGACTCGGCCTCGTCCCCATACAAAAGTACGTGTTGGCAGGATGTGTGTGTCCAATGTGCTTCTCCATCAGGAACCGCGTCGCCAAGGAATAGTCGTCGGTAGGCTGGCGACTGAAGCCCCGTTTCAGGTACGTAAAAGTGCCTAGCCGGGCAGAGTCCTCGAAGAGCAATGTTCTGTAACCCGCAGCCTTGAACTCCTTCCATATGAAAGGACAGTCGTCCAAGTGAACTTTCTTCGGGTCTTCCACGCATTTTTCCAGCAGATCGGGTACGCCAAGTCCTGACATTAACGGAACCGCGTTTGGCCAGGTATTGTCCGCCTCCTTGTTCAGTCCGGCCAGCTCGAAGGCGCCGAGTCTTTCTATGAGAAAGCGACGCGATCGTGGAAACCACCGCTCGAACTGTAATCGCGATACCGCGTCGAAGAAGATGATGAGCACGCTCGGCTTGACTTGATGTCGGCCCCGTCGATTTGCACCCGGGGCCGCCTCGGGACTTTGCCACCGGGTGGGTGGGACGAAGTGGAAATAGTCGCGGTACACCTCTTTGTCTTTGAGCCTGCACGTGACCTGCACCCCGGTGGCGTTGTATGGGGTGTAGCTATCCGTGAGAGGTCGGCACTCCGTCAACCTGCCAGGAGACACAGATGTCAGGTGTTAGGCCGGTTGAGTCGCAACTCACAGTCGGGGACGACTCAGTTTTTGATGCAGTTGGGTGAAATCATTTCTGAGTTTAGGTTGAGTCAGAGATGACTCATTGGCACGACCAGGAGTCAGAATCAGAGTCAGAGTCAAATTATTAGCAAAGGTCAGAGACAGAAAGCCAAAGGAGGGTAAGGAAGGAAATCACCCAAAAATATTTTAATTTGTCACAGTTTAGCCCCATAAAAAATCCATTCATCAACAAGTGTGGCAATAGGCCGCCCCGGGTAGGTGGTTATGATACTTTTTCTGATCGATTTAACTTTACGCCACAAATAAACACCTTCACAACGCCACCTTTAAAAAAGGCAGCAGCTTTAAAATGATATTCTAAGGGACAACTGCCCCTGTGTCTTTTGTGGTTAAAGTTCAGCAAAGATCCCAGACTTACCAAGTAAGCTCGGTCAAGCCCATTGTTAAAATCAGTTGCGTTGTAATCAATATGGATATTCGAGATTTTCAAGGATGTTTGATAATGCGGATCGCTTTTTGCAATGTCATTATGGAAGTTCTCAATTTCTTAATTTTCTCAACAATTCTCAATTTGCAGTCATCCAAAATCTGCAGTACTCCACGCTCACGCAGTACGGACAATCAGGGCCTCTTCTTCCAAAACGGCGGCCCATCGGACCCTAGCGAAAACAGGTGCCCTTTGTAGAGAAGATGGACACCCAACATGCCTCATAGAGAGCAACGTAAACTTCTCGCTACGATGGGATCAAGAATAAAAAACCCACACTGGCCCTGTCTGCATGCGTCTCCCTTACATCAATGAAACGGTGTCAAGGCGCATCAATGACATCTTGAAGGGAATGTGGCACCTTCATAACGTGATTTTAACTGAGATAGCCAAGTTGTAAATCAAGTCGGAAAACCCGGTACTCAATATATTATTTGTCTTGGAACTCGAGATTTCCGTAGAAAAAAACTAAAACCTACCTGAAATGTACCCATCATGTACCCTTAGCAGCAGGCCACAGTTGTCATGACTGTTGGTGTGACGACATATGCTGACGTCACGATGAGTATCTACCAATCGAAGCCCTTGAAACGTATTGAATATGGTAGTGGCTGCCAGATCATGGCATCATCCACAGGCGAAGAGAAATAACGGACGCCTCCTTGATTTTCGTCTAAAAGTTCCCCTACTTACACTAAATTCCAGGATTCGACCAAGGTGCCGCATTTCCTTTAACCCTCGCCCCACCGGGGGCCATCGATGGCCCCTAAGGTTTTTCCGGGATAGCAGAAAAACGACGAGGCGCAGCACCGCGGTTGAGGGCTCTACCTCTCACTGCATCATTTTATCATCATCCCTGAAATTTTTACCCCGGGTCACCCAAGGTCAGGTCACCAGACGAGGTCAACCAAGGTCACCTCACTTCACCTTTAGGCTCTGTAAGAGCTACATTTCAAAGTCGATCGATTTGAAACTTCCTACACTTCATGACCCCTCCAGGGTCTACAAGGTGTATATCCGGGATTTTTGATTTCGTGCCTGAGGTCAGGTCACGAGGCGACCTCTCCCATTGGAAAAGCATGGGGAAAAGCTATTTCATGATATAAAAGCCACAAAAATGATTGGAAATACTCAGACTGCTCAGAACAGCGTTTTTGGACACCCTTTCACGGATCCCAGGGGTCATATTTGCCCTTTGACTTTTCCAAGGTCATCCAAGGTCACCAGAGGTCACAAACAGTATTTTTACAATAACTTTTGACCTAATTGAGCTAGAGCAATGAAACAAACACCATCGTGTTTGTCTTGTCACTGGCTTTCATTTGATATACGGCAAGGTCACTTTTGACCTTTCGTGACCTCAGGTCATATTAGGTCACGAGGTGACCTCTGGCAGTCAAACCACTGGCGGGAGGTCTTTACGTTCCACATAGCGGAAAAAGAACTGGCAATTTGCTATCAAATGTACTTTACCAGGCCTCAATAGCTCTAATGACATAAGAGTTATGCCCAGTTTGTTAATCATTGCATATTTGAGTGAAAATAGCCGATCTTGACCTAATTTGACCTCTGGAGGTCAAACCATTGACCTGAGCACTAAAACATGTGAAGTAATTTCTTACTGAATTCACGCGAGCTTTCTATTGACTTTGCAGATTTGCGCTAACGCCCATATTTTCGGAGTTAGAGGGGGGCCATCGATGGCCCCCGTGGGGCAAGGTGGCGCCGGACCCCGGTGGGGCGGGGTTAAAGGGAATGTGGCACCTTGGTCGAATCCCTAAATTTAGTGTAATTAGGGGTGCTCTTGTCGAAAATCTTGAAAACGTCCATGATTTCTCTGAAAAATGTACAATAAGCTCAGCATTTCTATTTTTAAAATGCTCCTCTAGGCCAAGAAATAAACCTCTGCCTGTGGATGACGTCATGGTCTGGCAACTACTGCTATATTCAATGGGCGTCAAGGGCTTTAATTGGCAGACTACTCACCGTGACGTCAGCCATGTCGTCACGCCAACATCTGATAACTGTGGCCGGAACGCTGGGAAACATTTTGAGGAACATTTCAGGTAGGTTATAGCTTTTCCCTATGGGAATTTTGAGTCTCAAGACAAATGATACATTAAGTACCGGTTTTTTTGGGCATGCTTTACAACTTGGCTATCTCAGTTAAAATCACGTTATGAAGGTGTCACATTTCCTTTATATAAATGAAACCGCATCAATGACATATTGCGCACCGTTAAACTAAACGTTTCAGAACGCGTGGTTGAGCGGACCCACCCTCAAACAGATACTGGTCCGCCCAGGCCCTGGTCCACCATCCTGGCCAGGAAAATCCAGGTGTCACACTAGCCCTAATGAACTTAAAGGGAATGTGGCACCCTGGTGGTCGAATCCTGGAATTTAGTGCAATTAGGCGTACTTTTAGCCAAAAATAATGAAACTACTCATAATTTCTCTGAAAATTGTACAATAAGCTTAATATTTTGATTTTTAAAATACTCCTCTAGAAAAAAATAAATATCAGCCTGTGGATGATGTCACGATCTGGCAACCAGCACCATACTTGAAACGCTTCAAGGGCTTCGATTGGCTGATGCTCATCGTGATGTCAGCATATGTCGTCACACCAGCAGCTCGCAACAATGGCCGCCCGCCGAGGGGCTGATGAGGGGGCTGGTGTTAGGTAGGTTTTAGCTTTTTTCTACGGAAATATCGAGTTCCAAGACAAATGATATATGACGTACCGGGTTTTCCGACTTGCTTTACAACTTGGCTATCTCAGTTAAATCACGTTATGAAGGTGCCACATTCCCTTTAAAGGTAAATGCACCGCGAAAACTGTAGCCTACATGATCACATCTGAACTGTGTCGAAATCAGGGCGCTCCATGTTTTTAAGTGTAAGCACCACCCCCGATCACCGCATGATTCAATGAAGACCCTCCTCAGGGGACCACTCTCGCTTGTCAGATTCGTCCGGCCTGTCAAAATCAGAGCAACGAGTAGTGGCGCACCCAGGGCCCCAGCCCTACGACCCACGGTCGTTAGGAGGCGGCATCTGCCCGTCGACGACCAGCGGCGGAAGCAGACCCGAGTTTTTTTGGGAGGGGGGGGAGGGCAAACCCATGTCTGCCTCTCCTCCTGGGGGGTACGTGCGATTTGGGTGCTCAACAGACCCAGTATAAGCCACCTCTCCAAGTACATTATCACTCTCCTGGGGGGGGGGTGGGTGGGAGCGAAGGTTCAATTGGTCGACAGACCTAGTGTAAACACCTTCTTTCAAAAATTTCTCCAGACTTTGGGGGAAGATAGTTTGGCCCCCTTCCAGCGCTTTGGGGGGGGCATGGCCGGAATGGCCCCCCGCTGTGTCCACCGATGTCGACAACTTGGTGATGAGGTCCACAGCGATGCTGGTGACTGCATTATCGGTCCTCTGTTACCAGGCAAGTCAACGTAATGGTTCAGGTCAACCTGTCCCTGCACCTCTCAATATGCAGCTCCTGTTTGTTTTTGCTATCTTATTTTGTTAAATTACTTTTAGCCTCTGTCTTCTTTCTATACCTTGGTTGTTGACTCATCAGTTACATGCCGTCTTCGGTATTTGTACAGGTGTAAAGTGCTCACAAGAGGCCCATCTCGAGTCCCAGGATTCGTTGTAATGGCATTCACACACAAACTAAGAAAATAATTTGGTCTCTCTGTTTGCGCTTTATTCGGTTATGTATAAACTAAAATGTATCAATTATTTTTTATGTGGCGTGCATGTTGTAACTTTCCATTTAGGTTTCCTTGTAATTTTCCATGCATACAAACGTCCGATATTCGATGAGAAGAAGACATAATAGATATTGGGGGGGATGAGGTGGCTTAGTGGATAGCACCCTTGTCTTCTAAGCCACTGGTCCCGGGTTCAAGTCCCGGCGGAGCCTCTGAATAAGTCGATCTGATCCCCAAATCCCTTCTTAGTGGATAGCACCCTTGTCTTCTAGCACTGGTCCCGGGTTCAAGTCCCGGCGGAGCCTCTGAATAAGTCGATCTGATCCCCAAATCCCTTCTTAGTGGATAGCACCCTTGTCTTCTAAGCCACTGGTCCCGGGTTCAGTCGGCGGAGCCTCTGAATAAGTCGATCTGATCCCCAAATCCTTCCAACAGGGTGAGAGTTGGCGACGCCGTATGACCCTGGCAGTTGGTGCGTCGTTAAACCCCAAAAATTATTATTAATAGATATTGTGGAACAGCATTAAAAAGGTGAACTTAGGAAATATGAAAATGCTTTAGTACTGGTGATAAAATTTTCGCAAAAATATCGTTTCCCTTTCCGGTGTATTTTATCTAAAATAAATAATTCACGTGCAGTTTCTGCTACATAATATTCAAGACGTATTGCATTCAAAGTGACGGCCAAAGCTGCATTGAAAGTTTCTCGCAGGCGAGAGTCACTTACACCGATCTGTCGATGCCTTTGCGGACTCTCTCCAGGTCAACGGTGCTGTTCCAGGAGACGTCTCTCGCGCAGCACGAGACGGTGGTTAGCGGCGGACTGCACAGCGGACAAGCGCAGCGTGTTAACGCAGGAGGCGATGCATGCTCAGACGGATCAGTCTACCTTCAAGCACATGCTGATTCGGGTGGGGATGGTTGAGAACAGGTCTCCCAGAGAGTCTCAGGCTTTGGAAGTCCTAGAAGGAGAACTTTAAATGTACCACATGTTAGTATACCACATAGATAGTTGTTATATACCACATATATGTTAGCATATACCACAGACTACCACATGTCTGCAGCATGTCTATCTACTACACTAGGAATGTAATGGTTGAAGCATGGAATAACGGCAAGGATGATTAGAGTATGGACATACGTGCCTATGTCTCTTGGAAAGTTGTATCATAGAGGAAATAAATCGTCTCTCAATGGCAAAACGGACACGATGGCACCCAGCTGAAAGCTCTATTTCTGTTCAGTGCTGGGTTGTAGACTGAAACATCATAATGTATGTGTTTCGAAGTGAGAACATGGACTTTTGTAGAGAATGCCGAAACCCCCTGAGTTTGATCCTTTACAATTGTTACATCGTTTTATCCTTAGCCCCTTGTTTGTACCAAAATTCACCGTATGCAAAAAGAGGGCGTGTGCTCAGAGCCGAACTTCGAAACGACTGGAGAAGGGAAGGGTGGAAATAACAGCGGTATCGCCACCCACAGAACTAGTGTTCCGCAAAGGGCGAGTTCTCGGACAAACACAGCCTGAAACCAGGGACCCGTATTGCCTGCAACACCGATACATCAGCTCAATTTACACAAAGGAGCGACATTCCCATTAACACGCGCCCCGCTGGGAGGAGGGGGCGAAATTCGCCCCCTCCTGGTTTTCCCCGGATAACTAAAAAACGAAGAGACCTGCCGTGCAAAGTAAGAAAAGCGCAAGTGCATTTTTGCGATTTTGGGTTTTTTGCAGAAACCAAGTCATGAGGGGAGTGGCTTTCATTGCCCTAAAGCCGAAAGTCAAACTCGTTACAGTTAAGCCAAAATTGGCGATTTTATATTTTTGAAAAGAGCGCAAGTCCGAACGGACATCAAAGTGCAAAGGAAAAAAGCGCAAGTGCATTTCGGTGATTTGGAAAATCGCATGTCATCAGCTAGATCGCAGGATCCCAAGGAAGAAAAGCGCAAGTGAGGACTTGCGCTTTTCTTGCTTTGTAATCCCGCGGAATGGCGGATCCTAATGAAAAAGCGCGCGCTGGGTGGCAGTGGTGAACAACGCTGATGGAAACATTAGTGAAGGTACACATACGCCTATCACATTTATACATTCGTTGGCGGGCGAAAAAGTTAAAATATCATTGTGCCACAATCCGTTTTCCTTTTAACAAGCGTTGACACTAATTACACCACTTGCACCAGTCGCCTCAATGAGACCTCTCTAGCAATGTCCCTGCCAATCAGATGTCGTTTTCGACGGCGGTTTAAAAGGGAGATACGCGAAAAGTTTTATTGGCTAGATCAAAAGGTCATTAGAAGTTGTTTCAGGAGTCCTATTCTCATTTTTGCGAATTCGCCCGGCAAATGCCTTAAAATCATTCTCAAAGTCAACATTTCTAGAGGACTTTACCGGTACACCTCTTATCGATTTAAATGACGTACCCCCGGCTAAGGCTATCAATTTCTCTACAAAAAATCGGTCCCATTTGTCTTAGCAGTGACTTAAAAGTTTTAAAATATTAAAGAAAAAGTTATTTTAAAAATTACACCCAAAATTATTAAAACAAAAATATAGGACTTTTTAAGAGATAACAATTGACCAATCAGAAGGTACAGCCACCTCATAGGGTCACGTTATCTGCACGTTCTTGCTCTGCGTCTGACGCAGAGCAAGAAAACTTACAGTATCTTATTCCTGCCCAATTTTACACATCTGACCAAATTTTAGTTTAGGTCATGTCAGGCAAAGGAGCTATTCAAGGTCAATAACTTCTCACTGAATTGAGATAAGGCTCCCATTTTGCTTGCATTGTGCTTATATTGTCACGGGGAGCCGATTGATATGCAGCATAACCATACCAGGTCACTCTGTGACCCTGACTTAGCTCGAGGTGAGGTCGCTTTCACTATTTGACCTAGCAAGGTCATGTTGTATATCATTAGATTCGTTGCGATGAGAGGAATTCAATGATGCATAAATATTTGCTCTAGCTCCCCTGAGGGCAGATCTAGAGAGAGAGAAACGTACACTGATCTGTTGTAAGCCTTTGGAACATTCTTTGACCTATTCTGACCTCAATATTGACCTGACATAACAATTCTCCGTATAAAATATCTTCGTCTTGCCAAGAGCGTTCGAACGCCACCCGTAATTTTCCTTTAACTTTCGTGGGGAATGAGATACGGAGGGGGCGAAAAACGCTGCCCCAGCGGGGCGCGTGTTAAGTCACTTCAGATGGCATATCAGAGATTACAAGTAAAAACTTTCGCTTTTTCCGGGAAAACGTCTAAGCAAGACTAGATATTGAGAACTCTAACTTCGTTCAAGTCCTTTTCGTTGGAAAATATACTTTTAATTTCCACTGACCTTTACGTGTTCGAGAAGTCCCGGTAATGACCTGGTTTTAGAATATCGGGGCGAAACATATGGCATGATAGAATCGTAGCCCCTGATGTTTTTGTGACATTATGTGAGGTGAATATTTTCCGTTAATAATTATGCTATCATATATCCGGTATTTCAGAGTACCTTTCCCATTGTGCCTGGTGATTTTCAAATAAGCTACGTAACGAATTTGCTTCTACATCCATAAAAATAGCCCTGCGTCTATGTAATTTGTCGCAATGTGCACTCAATTTTCAGGTACCGGTAGCGTCCTGAAGTGCGTCGATTAAAATAGAGAGAATAGCGCTTTGGTCTCGTCACCTGCAGTGGCCCGTCCTTCCGTTCGGGGGCTGTACTAACCTGGCGCCGTAGAGGTGTTGTCTCCCCAGCACCAGATGAACGGAGTTCATGTCACTGTACGCCAGCGGTGGCTGCTTCTTCTTCCCGCACTGCACTGGATCCGGTGGTTTGATGAACTTGCGCAGTGTCACATCAAAGGCGTCGGCGTTGGGGATCTGACAGGTGCTGGTGTGGACGAGGTAGGGACCCTCGAACACCGTCTCGCCAGACACCGGCGTTTGTGATGATGGTGTCGCACCGAAGTCGACTGGGTCAAAACCTGGCGAAGTGAGAAGACATGCATTCACATCCATCCCATTTCCAGATTCGGCGAGAACCAGGCCTGGATTTACCTCCGAAAAGATATTCCGGGATTTTTCATATCGATGACCTAAGGTCAGATACGGACCATGACTTCTCCAAATGGAGAAGTCAGTTCCCAATGTTGGAAATGCATGGAGAAAGCGGGAATTGGGCAAAAAAATTGTTCCATGTCTGTAGATCCGGCTTAGAGTACATTCTTACTCTCCAAATCATAGTATCGTATGGCCCTCTCCAGGTTCATGTCGCAGATTTGGAGCTGTGACCTCTGAGAGGTCATCTGAGACTTCTCAAGCAGATTTTCAGACTTGTTCAATACGGTTGCAGGGAGTGATGATAAAGCTTTTATTTTGATACCATGACGTTTGCATTATCATTATTGCAAGTCGATTATCATTCACATTGACTATGTTAGGTCAGACGTTGATCTTGACCTGACGCCAGGTCGTCATTTTATGTTTTGAGCTACTATGGACAGATCATACTCATTCGATTCGTTGTAACGAGAGGAAGAAAATGTCGCCTAAATATTGGTCCTAACTCAATTTTGTCAGACACTAGAGCCCAGAAACTTCTCTAACCTGTAACCTTTTTTTACCTGTCATGAGCTCAATATTGACTTGATAAAAAACTAACTGATGTAGTTTCATGATTTTTTATGAGCTATCCACTAGCCGTCGCGTTTATCGCTATCCCGCATAAGAGTCGAGATCGAGTGGGTGTTTGAACCCTCCACTCCCCACCCTGAGGCGAAGGTGGTTTGGAGACCCACTGGGGTGGGTGTGCACATCACTCCTTTCGACTACGAAAGGAGAAATGTGAGCTCTTCAAGAAAAACAATCGACTACTGGGAAATGAGATCTCCTGGAACCAGTTCCTGGTCACGAGTCGCCATGTTGTGACGTCACAACGGCACAAGGAAATCCTTTTACCTATCTTTAACATGGAAAACTTCACCAAGTTTGGGCGTGTTTTGCTAGCTCCCAAAGGGAAATAGACAACTTCTAGGCCTAGATCTGCAATCTTTAAGAAGGGGGGATAAATCCTTTCCTTCAAAAAATTTTTTTTAAAAAAATTTTTTGGGGGGTTAGTCCTCTTAGCTTTAGAAAATGACCCTAAACTTGTCGAATTTGGAATAATTTGGTGTTTTATTTGCCTCAGAATGGGTCTCACAAAGCTGAGAGGACTTTTTCATACGCCTGAATTTTTTTTTTTGGGCACTCACAAAGGAGAAATCAGTTCATTTCAAATCCAAAGCATTGCAGAGGCTTTCGTAAATTTAGTGACGTAATAATTAAGGTGATCTGGTGAAATAGAGATAGAAAAATGGAAACTTGTTATGGTTGTATTCTTTTTATTAGTGCTACTCCCAACATGCACACTTGCCCAATTACAAGAAGTATTGGCGTGGGTGTTTAAGGATCTTCTCTACCGGGTCGGATCAGACATGAAAGGCGGTTTCCCGCCGTGGGGGCTTGAACCCTCGTTAATCCATGCTGTCCAATCTGAAGACGGGTAAAGAAGCCACTAGGCAGCCCGCACCCCTTGATTAACACAACTACAAAACAATTAAGTCTAGTTTTGGTACGTTTCTCATTATTCAACTAAAATAATACATAGTTCATTAATTATTTTCTACCTTGAAAATCAAAATCTTGCATAGCTACGGCACATCCCTCCCATGACCGTACCTTGTGTAAAGGTTTCTTGGTCCGGAACGGCGTGAGAGCCACTGATGAAAGGGTAAGAAGCATCGTGGCCTTGTAGTCCAGTCAAGTTAGCATTTTTATAATGGGAACATGTCATAAAATTCGGACCCCGCCATAAGATACACCATTGTGTTTGCAATTGATAGGGGCGTAACATATCCAAAATCCGCAAAAATCTACCGAGCGGATATTTTAAAACAGGGGGTGCAAAGTCCACGCGCCAGGGAAAAACCAGAAAGTTCAAAGTATAACGTTGTGGTGTGTCGAGCCTGCAACATCGTCCCAATGGCTATAATTTTTGGGAAGCAGGTACAAATGATGCTGGCCAATTCAAACAACATTAGCTGGCCGGTGGCCTACCCTCGGTTTGCACGTGCTGCACGTGCAAAGTAGAAATAGTGCAATTTTGTCCTTATTTGCAGTGCTTCCGTTAGCTCTCTTATCGATGTTTACTGTCGGATTACTGTTTTTGTTCGTCATTTCATTACGCAACATGTGCTAAAGAGACATACAAAAAATTAGGTCTCTAGCTGTAACGGTTTGCTGCTGACAAGCGTAACTGATGAGACATGTCGGGATCATTCATTTCGGGAATACTGCATACTACAAGGGCTTTTGGGCCAGCCAAAGCCGTAAAAATATGCATGGGATGTAAGACGGGATACACATTTCAAAACAGGATAGAATTGGACGGGATGAGATATGTTTTCCAGGTTTAATTCCGAACTGGATCGGTTTTTAACAACACTTTCCAGCTATAACGAAATGGAATGGGACGAAGCTTCCTTTTAGGGTCATATTCTAGGACAATATAATGTCCGCCAATATATTGGCGGACGGACTAACTGGATGAAATAATGTGGATGCTAACATTTGGCGTATGCTGACATTGCAAGTATATAAAACTTCATGTTTTATTCGCTATAAGTGATGGAGCTTTGCTTTCCCGCAGGGTTGTCATCGTGACTCACGTTGTTTCATGGACTCTTCTTGAATGTGTTACTCATGAGCAGGGGTGGAGATCTCTTTTCAAACCAGGGGAGGGTGTCCCGGTCTGGTCGGGGCCGCATGGGAGTGGATGTTTTTCGTAGGAAAATGAATGGACTAAAATTCGGGCAATGCCTATAAATACCATATGAAACCGTATGATGGTAGGATTTTTCACGAGCCGGATCATGACCTTCCCGGGAGGTAAAACCGACATGCACATTTCAACACACTTTGAGCATTTATTCAGATTTTTCCAGAAACTCAAAATGAGATACGGTTCTAAACCTATGCCGTTGACTCGGTCTTTGAAAGGATAGTGCTTATATTGTACCGCGTGCTTTTTAATCTAGTTCTCAATGAAAACGTGTTAGTAGCAGACAACATTGGGGGAGACCGGGGCTGGTTGCATCACGGGTTGAATGCATCAGGGGCTGTAACTAAAAACATATTCACTAGATAACAGTTTAAGCGGGCCCACTAGAACCGCGCACGCGCAATGTCCTTCCGGTGAAGAAACCAGCGAAGGCGGTCGGCCGATACCAGGTGAGGAGGCAAAAACATTTTTTTTAGGTTGAAAGTATTTTTTAGTCTGTTACATTACGTTTTAAATGAAATACAAGATAACATGCAGGCTGGTCATAAGCCTGCCAGAGACAATGAACCCGAAAGAGCTACAAACGTTGCCCGACATGATTACGTATAATGTCAAGTTTCTCAGTAGCCTCACTGATGTCCTGAGACCACTGTTATATGATCTGACAAATAAGCAAGCCCCTGGGCCTAGACAGAAAAATTTCCGGAAAGTTTTCAAAATGTCAAGTCACTCCTCGCCAGCGCAGAAACCCTCGCACACTATGATGTGAACACGCCAATTAAATTGTACTGTGACGTGGGGGCCTGTTTGGCACATAGGGACCCTGACGGTACCGAGACACCTATAGTCTACGCCTCCCGAGCTCTGTCATCATCAGAGGAAAACACGCCCAAGTTGAAAGGGAAAGTCTAGCAATCAATGGCAGATCTAGCCGGTCGGTTTGGGAGGGCAAACCAGGATTGAAAAACACGTAACGCAGTGAAAAATTGTGCTACAATAATATGAATCGACGGTAGAATTTGGTTTGAAAAAAATATGGGCTCAACATACTTTTTTCCTATCCAAGATCCAATATTTACACTGAACATAATACGTTCTGTATGAAGTTGAGAGTTGAAGCGCCAAAATCCTGCTCATAAACTAAAAAGGAGTCCGGGCATAAAAGGGGTCGACCACTTTGGGGGGGGGGGGCAAAACATGGTTTTGCCCCGAGCTTTTCCGTTTGCGGGGACAAATACCTTTTTTGTCCCCCTGGATCCGCCACTGCTAGCAATCATATTTGGTGTGAAGCGATTCAGACAATATGTTTTGGGCCGGAAGATGACCACTGTGTGCGACCACAGCCCGCTGTGTCACACTTTCAGTCGAAGGGCAAAGACAACGCCAGTAGCAGCCGCCCGGCTGCAGCACTGGGCACTGCTACTCAGCATGTGCGACTAAGTCTTCGAGTCCATCTCTGGGACGCAAAATGTCCAGGCGGACGTGCTCAGTCGACTGCCAGCTGGACCAGATGAGATGAAGGCAGACTGGTAGGTGGGCAACGCTAACGGAGACGACATCAGGGATATATTTACGACGGTTAAGGATGACCTCTTCCCTGTGACAGCGGAAGAGGTAGCGTCCGCCACGGTCAACGATCCTGTGTTGGGTCCGGTCCTGGGCTGAGTCAGGTCTGGGATATAGCCAAAAAACCGGAGGATACTTGGATGCAGTCATTCATGAGGCTAAAAGAGCGCCTGACTGTTGCAGACGGCGAGAAAGTTGAAGTTCCGGAAAAAACCCTAACTTAATTGCTGAAATAACTACACGTGGTACACATGGACTACTGCAAAATGAAATCGTTAGCACGTCGCTTTATGTGGTGGGCTGATCTGGACCGAGGCATTGAGCTAGTAAGCAAAACATGCATCGAATGTCGAAACAACGCTCAAATGCCGAAACCGAACGCTGTTCGTCCCTGGGTTTAACCTGCAGAGCCATTGGATAGAATTCATGTAGATTTTGGATCACTGGACGGGAAACCTTACTTGGTTGTCGTGGACGCTTACTAGAAATAGCCTGAAGTTGAAGAGATGACTGTCACTACTGATTCAATAACGATTGAGACTTTGACAACAATATTTGCTATGCACGGGTTCCCCACACACTGGTTTCAGACGACGGACCACCGTTTATTTCAGAGGAGTTCGAGGTATCTGGAATTGAGAGGCAATTTTCGCCGGAAAACACCGCCATATTTTCCGGCTTAAAATAGCCAGTTAGCGATAACACTTGAGACTTTTCTAAAAAAAGGTGAGAGCGTCGGTAACTGGGCACCAGTCTTTGGCAATATTCAGAACAGCGCCGTGTATGTATGTACATCCACAGGAAAAGCGCCAGCGGAGCTGATGCTGGGGCGGCTCCCAAGAAACAAGCTCACCCTACTAAAGCAATCATTTCCACAGTGTATAAGGGGCAATTAGTTTTTCGAGGTAAGCTGAAGTTTTCAGCCCGTCGATGGTGTTAAGTTGCGAGACCTGAGACCCGGTTTATTGCAAAAATGGTGTCGAGCGACGGTTGTTGGGAGAGTAGCAGGGCATATTTTAAGCTAAGTGGTGGGCATTTTGCCACCAGTACATGCTATGCCCACCAGTGAACGGCCATGGACGGCCCGTGCCCCCGTCCCAGTCATTTGATACTGTAGTGCTTTAGTGGAATTTGTGCCCTTTCGCCAAATGCCCCAGTCCCATTCTAAAATATGCCCTGGAGAGTAGGGCTGTATTTGTATCGTGTAGACGGTACATGGGTGCAGCTCTGGCTCACTGATACCCCTGATCGCGCAAATAGTTTAGGAAATACACACTCCAGTTCAAATTCAGAAGTTTCTGCAATGCTTTTTTCGTCGCACCAAATGATCCATTACAAAAATTCTAGAAAATGACGCAAAGTATAGTGTGTGTTAGTTGAACTTTCAGCCTCCGGCGAAATTTTTTGTGCCGCTAACATGAATATGTTTCAAGCAATGGGCCAAAACTATCGTTTGCACGTGCGCACGTGGCGTAGTACCTCAAATGTACCCAATGCTACCTTATTCTTAGATCAGCCCGAATATGTATGGCAAATTTCATTACGATAGGATTAATAGTTTTTTATTATTATAGCGTTGATGTAAAATCTGCCTACCCCTTTCTCGTGCACCTGTGCGCGGGCGTTTTTACGTAGGATGAAATTAACCTTCACCTCGTAACTAAGAGAATTGTTGCTCCCTGCTCACCAAGTTTGGGCCTTTCCAGAACAGCAAAAACCGAGATAAGACGTAATAAGTGACGGAAATTGGATGATTTCACATGACCCTACTTTTGCACGCGACACGAGCTTCGCCAGAAACCCACCCATCCCTGATGTCGTTTTGTTTATTGTTTATTCAGGGCTTATGAGCAACAGGTATATAGGACCCAATGACAGCTCGAGTCAAATGAGATAAAACATGCCGACAGATACAATGCACAGAATGAATATTTTTACGATATATCACCCTAGCTACTTAAAATATACAGAAAACCCTGTAAAAACATAAAAAGGCACGCATAAAACCCTTTAAAACCACAGTCACTCCTCAGTGTAAAGGCAGCTGCTTGACGTAAGATCGGGTCAGTGACCTAAACTGCCCAAAATAACAATTAAAAATGTCGGACTCAGGGCACGCTGCCAAATAAGAGTTAAAATTATTCACCGAACGACAGAAAAGCCCTCGTCTTATGCAATCCACACGGCCAAAGGGCACGTGCAGCAGTCCGCAAGTCATCGCCCGTGTGTTTCTCGACGGAACACGCAACGCAAAGCTACCGAGCAGGAGGGCGGAGTCTATCTTGCCAGACAAAATTTTGTGTGCAAATGGGATATCATATTGAATTCTTCTGTTTGCCAAACTGGTAATTTTAAACAATGTCAGAGGATCATTATACGCAAGTGACACAGAATTCCGAGTCGAAACCGATGCTAGCCAAATAAGAAACTTATGTTGATTTTTTTCAAGCCTGTCTAAGTGCGTCTTGGCGGCTCCCCCCAAATGACGCAACCAAATTCCATGATAGATCGAACATTACCAAAATAAGCCGCCAAAACAGGTTCAGGTTTCAGTTTCCGTCTCGCTCTCCTCGCCGTGTGACCTACCTGAAGGGAGCGAATCATCACTCCGACTGCTCCGTTCGCCCTACTGACTGAATTGTTAATATGTTCAGCAAAGGTTGATTTTGAGTCTAGCCAAACCCCAAGATCACGAATAGTATCTACTCTGTCTAGGAAATAATTTTGAATTTTGTACCTGGTTACGATGGGGTTCCGCTTCAACGTCATGGAGAATGATTTACACTTTGCAGGGTCGAGATTTAGTTTCCAAAGCACAGACCAGGCAGCCAAATGTGTGAGCTCGTCTGTAGTAGTTGAGCGTCTAGTTCTAAGTCAATTGTGTGGTATAATTTCACATCGTCCGCAAATAGGAGACAGTTTATCTTGACGTTGTCCGGGAGGTCATTGACAAACAGGGCGAACAGAAGCGGCGAGATGATTCCACCTTCTCTGGCGTCCCAGAGCGCACATGGATCCAGCCAGAGCACTTTCCTTCATTAATGACATGTTGTTTCGATTTACTAAATACGACGAAAGCCAATTAAGAGCTGGGCCTGAAATTTGGTACGAATTCTTGAATTTATGAATTAGAAGCTTGTGATTGACGATCTGGAACGCAGCAGAATAATCCGTATAAATGACGTCAGTCTGAGAACCACAAGAGATAGATTCCCAGGCCATCTTAAGAAGGCAAGCTAAATTTGAATCGCATGATCGGCGTGGGACAAAACCGTGTTGATTTGGAGTCAGGACTGGTTGAACGTGTAAGAGAAGGGTGTCACAAACGCACCGCTCAAACAATTTTCCAAACAGCGAGGTCAGCGCGACGGAACGATAATTTGAAGATAGTTTTCGAGATCCCTTTTTGTGAATGGGCACGATTCCTCCGCCCACATGCTCGAAAACACCTTGATGTACCGACTTTCTGAAAAGAAGCAAGTGGGACCGACAACTGATCGCTACACTCCTTGATAATGCGTGCACTTATGTTATCGGGCCCACATGCCTTATGACTCTGAAGTACATACGCTGAAGCGCTTAAGGCACTCCTGACACATGTTTCTGTGATCTCAAATTGGTTGAGGGGCGACAAATCGTAAACACGTGCTTCGGGATAGTCATGCACTTCCGGATCAGTGAACTTGTTGGCAAACGTGTGGTTTAAAAAGATTAGCCCGCTCAAAATCACCACTCACTAGCCTGTCACCATCTAACAGTTCAGATAATTGGCTCTTGGTACCCCTAACACACTTCAAAAATGTCCAGAAACGTTTCGGATTGGATTTAAAGTCACCAATCATGCCCTTAATATAGTTGAAGTACTTCAAACTTGACACTTCTTTAAAATTCCTACGATTAACATGAAATTATCTCTCAGAGCCGATATTTCTGTTACGTTTTCCACGATCGAAGGCCTCGTCTTTATCGCGCAGTGCCCGTTTCACCTCTCCGTCAGACCAAGGGGGAAACTTGCGACGTAATACCGCTATATGTGAAATGTGGTCACATATAGCGGCATTCAGGACATCATAGAACAAACTAACAGCGTCATCCACAGTCATATCGCCCATAATACTCCCTGGGAATAGCGCCAGTGACCTCCTTAGTCCATCAAAGTCCCCTCTCTTGTAGTTTAAAGCGGTTGCTCTATTTACAACGGCGTTTCCACGGACATTTACGGAGAACTTACAGTAAATTTCATCGTGATCGGATGAGAAAACACCAGGTCTGACTGCAGCTTCCACACAAGATCACTTAGAAAAAACCAAGTATAAAAAATTATCATTCCTGGTAGGCTATGTCACATACTGTTTTAAACCAGCCAAATAAAAACCGTCCACCAAGCAAGTTGCCCGCTGTGACATTCTTATGAATTTCGGACGCACCTCGTTAGTTTCAATGTCTAGCTCCCACCTCACGTCTGGGACATTAAAATCACCAGTGACACAGCTTGGTCTGTTCGGAAATCGCACTCCAATGTCCTGGACCATATGGAAAGTGCGGTTTAATTCACCATAATCACCTGGTGGACAATAGGCGACACACAGCAGTGATGACGGGAGGGTTTTCTGTCAGTAATGGCATTCATAAGGCTGTAATATGGCAAAGACCCTGTCAGGGTATGTTGTACCCTTTCAGAGATATAATCTTTCCCTTATGGTGAGTGACGGTCGGGCCGGCCGTGTAAATCAGATGTGAAATTTCGTCCATATGTATATGAAATTTTGTCCATATGCTACCTCGCAGGCACCGTGCGCCCGCCCGGTAACGACACTGTAAGCGAGAAGTAAACCATTCTCCACAGAACGCTCTGTACCTGGCTGGTAGGCACGGCGTCCTCCGGGACTCTCGAGGTGCACGCACGACATGCTATTGCGTGATTACTGAATCCATCAGCATTTGCGGGCCTCTCACCGGTGCGTGGAGCACTGGTGCCGGCTGCCGGCAGCACCGGCTCCAGCGTCACCAGCCGCGCCGGAAGCGCCAGCTGGAACAGCCAAAAGATGGCCACCGCCTGCAAGATGAGCAGCACCAGGCAGCCGCGTCGGCAGGCTGCTGTCGTCGCCAGACCCGAAGCTGCCGGACACCACAGCGCCAGGTCAAACCTGCGGCCATTTCCGGACCGCTTTCGAGTTATCTGATACTGTGATTGGCGTTAGTCAAAGGCACAAGAAACGTGTGGCAGCTACAACCAAACCCCAATTATTTTTTACCTTGGGGATATGCATAGTATAGGGTGTAATTAAAATGAAAACAATTTTAGGATCAAAACAGTAGGTACACCTTTTTCTTGTGTCACTCCTTTATAAACATGAAAATATCCATTTCATGTATGTGTACATGAAATGGATATGTCGGTCTTTTTTCTATTTCGAAGTAGATATTCAAGAATGCCAACAGCGGGCCGTCAAATGGGTCTTTTGGGTGATGTTAACAAGCATAACTCAGATGTGAATCATTCGCGATGTTTCTACACATACCCATGGTGAATAATGGTTACGAAGTAAAATCTGAGCAAACTGGTCGCTCAGGATAATTATAGTTCGAGGATTCCCTCTTTTAGATGATTGTTGTGCTCCTCAAAGCCATGTTCTTATCCAGATCTACAAATGATACCGTTTAGAAATAAGTTCCTCCGTATTTTCACATCATCCCTGATGATTTAAAATAGTCAGTCAGCCCCTTTTCGTGTTTTATTTTACTTCACGAAGCCATGTTCCTATCCAGGTACATAGGAACTGTTTTAAAAGTGGGGGCCAACCCTAGAGGGGACCCACCTCGAGGGGGGCCTCCAGCCCAAAGGGGCCCATAATTATAAGAAGTTCTAAAACTGTCCATTTGGTGTCAATAAGGCACGCATGCACACAGGCCTACACTAGGTATTTCCATACATGACTTGTTACGTCTTTTCCCGCCACCTCCTTTCATTGAATACCTCCGTGGTGCTTTTCCTCCACTTTGTAGTGGAAGACGGTCGGTCTCGTCACGCCTGTCGGTAAGGCTGTCACTAATTTCAACCTAGGACTCACCGTACCAAATTGCAAGAATTTATCGAGAAAAAATGAGGATCAGCCGGGCATTTTCGTAAATTGAGGGATTTAGAAGCTAGTTCATCGTATTAAACAAGTCCTCAAACATGTATGGCCTGCCTAGAGGTATCAAATCACGTTTATTATTTATTTGTGTAATGAGTAACAGGTTGCCCCCAATCACAGCTCATGTCGTATCGAACATGATCAAACACGATCGACGATCCAACACTCAGCTTATGCAGGATACAACGAATTAACACACGCTCTATATAAAAATAAAACGTTATAAGAAAACAAGGGAAGATCACTACAGACTTTTTATATACGCCCAGACTTGAGATCTGAACTGACAAAATTTTGAACTGAATACATCTGAATTTTGACTTACAAGGTTGGGAAAGAGTTCATAGCACCAGCCGCCCGACAAAATACACCTCTTTTAACCGTATCCACCCTGGCGAAGGGAACGTGGAGCAATGTCCCTGTTCATATTCCGAGTGGGTCGCGCGGGGACGTGAAAGGGGAACGTCCCGAGTAAGAGAGCAGAGTCCACCTTTCCGGTTAGAATTTTGTGGACGACAAGTACATTGTACTGATTCCTCCTGTTTGAAAGGCTGTTTATGTTAAAAGTCGCCAAAAGGTCTGAGTATGCCAAAGACGTTGTTAATGTGCGAGTGGTGGAAGCGAGCCAGATAAGGAATTTAAGTTGAACCCTTTCAAGTCTTTCAAAGTTTGTTTGGGCAGCACCCCCCAAACACGCAACCGTATTCTCAAATTGCCCGAATGTTGCCAAAATAAGCTGCCCGAGCAGGCTCCGGTGACAATTCTCCCCCAGTATGGCAAGATTGGAGGGTTCTAATCATCGCCTCGTTAATCATCACGCCCAGAACTCTGTTTGCTTTAGTTACCGTGTTGTTGATGTGATCGGCGAAGGTTAATTTGGTGTCCAGCCATACCCCGAGGTCTCGTATAGAATCTACCCGGTCCAGAGCAGTGTTTTGAATTTTGTAGGTGGCCAGGGTGGGGTTCCGTTTCATGGTAATTGAGAATGCTTTGCATTTCAAAGGATTTAGTTGGAGTTTTCAATCATGTGACCGTTGTGTGAGAGCGTTCAGGTCTCCCTGAAGCCGCTCAGTGTCCACCAAAGAGATAATTTGGCTGTACGATTTTACGTCGTCCGCAAAAGAAGGCAGTTCGTTTTGATCACGTCCGGGAGATCGTTCATAAACAGAGCAAAGAGCAATGTATCTGGTGTTCCAGAGATTACCCTAGTCCAATCCGAACACTTTCCGTTGACAATTAATCGTTGCTTTCGATTGCCCAAATAGGATGATAGCCAATTTAGTGCCAGGTCAGTGATTTGGCAAGAGTGCTTGAGCTTGTATAGTAGAAGTTTGTTATGGACGCTCTGGAACGCCGCAGAGTAATCGGTATAAATTACATCGGTTTGGTGGCCAGAAGAGATTATAATAACTGTTGGGGTTTAACGACGCACCAACTGCCAGGGTCATACGGCGTCGCCAACTCTCACCCTGTTGGAAGGGATTTTGGTGATCAGATCGACTTATTCAGAGGCTCCGCCGGGACTTGAACCCGGGACCGGTGGCTTAGAAGACAAGGGTGCTATCCACTAAGCCACCTCATTCCCCCAGAAGGGATTGAATCTCACGCTATTTTTAGAAGAGGCTAAGTTTGTTTCGCAAGATCTGCGTGGGACAAAACCATGGTGTTTGTCTGACAAGACGGGTTGAACATGGAGTTTTAACCCGCGCCCTGCCGGCGGTGCTGTTTTTCCTCCTCTCGCCGTTTCAATGCGAATATCTACATCCAACTACCCGTCCCGATGATAATGCTCGGGGTAGCTGTTCCTATGTCAATTCTGCATCATTCCCGGCAAACAGAAAGTAGATACCTTTTCAACTTTTTGCGTAAAGCGAAAGTTATGGAGATGATGTTCTTGCTTTTCCACTCAGGTCTGGCAGTGGCGGCCCGTGCCGCGGCCCGCTGGGGCCCGCGACAGCCTCTGACACAGACCGGGCTCGTCAGCGCAGGCGGCAGGTAGAAGGGTGACAGTGTCCGTGGTTTGGCCAGCTGATAGCGATCGAGGGGACGATAAGGACACGCGTGAAAATACGGAACAATGGCCCAGCCAGCATCTCTAACGCTTGCTTCCTGGAAAACGTCCCCAGACGGCATGGGGACAGCGCCAGAGGACTCGACATCAGCAGGGGCTAATGGGGTGAGAGGGGTGGTCTCAGGCTACCCTCCTTGTATCGTGGTTACGCAGGGGAGATTTCCACGCCAAACTTGACATTGTGCCAGGTTCACAGCTGGATGGCAAAGGGACAATTTGCCGTGTTAAAGGGTAGCCAACGGATGAGGGATGTAAAAAGATCCATTGGTAGGAATGTTGCAATTATCCCTATGCTTTTAGTTCCTTGAATTTTCCTGTGCATTTTATTGAATACTCAGGTGATTAAAAAAAGTGAATGACGAAAAATACACACCCTCTCTCCATGCATGTCTAGATTATGAAATTTCCTTTTTATTTAGCTATTTCTGACACCACGTCACACTGTGAAAACTCTGTGTCCGAATTCCCCGAAAACATCCATTTTCTATGGATGCCATCTTCTTTCATCTACAGCCAGGTAGAGCGCATGTCAGTGCGGCTAGGTTTAGCGAACCGAGATGCGATCTTTCCGTCAGTATTCAAGACGAGACTATGCACGAACAATCTAAAGATGTCAAATTAATTCCCCGAAAATTTATATGTTCACAATGTGTATAAGCACAATGTAGAGGGGGCTACGTCAGTTATTTTTGCTAGGATATATCCGACAAGTGACTAGTGGTTTATGTAGATGGCATATCAAACGTCAAAAAGTTTCTTTTCCGCTTTTGAAATGGTCCCATATAATTGTTTCGTCGTTGGGGCGCCATCCCACAGCTAATGCATGTGCTCGCAGGCGGGGCCGCCACTCTCAGCGCTTAGGCACCGGCGACAGGTGCCGACACCTCCTGTCTGAGGCTGTACCCGGGACACGGGGCAAACGGCAGCGTGCCGCAGGTGGCGGCCGCTGTGGTCGGGATGAAATTGCAAGGTTTGGTTAAAATGACTAATTTAGGCACCCTTGATAGGAATTCATGTATGAAACTTATACGAACAAGGTGAAAAATGATTGAGGTTTCTTTTGAGACCCTGTAAGGCACATACGACCGCCTACACTTCAAGTTTTCTATCAGTAAACCAGAGGAGGTTTTTTCAGCCATGCCGTCAGGGCGCGTAACTCCCGGGGTGTCAGCAGAGCGAGGGTTAATGAATCCCGTATTCCCGCATACACCTCTCCAATAGTTTGCCGAACAGGGGCAGGAGTGAAACGGCCCGATAACTTGATGGTGATTTTTTTAGATCCCTTTGTGTGTATTGGTAATGTTTGCCTCTGCCCACCTACTCGGGAACACACCCTCGGATACAGATTTATTGAAGAGTATGCTAAGTGGGGTTACATGCTGGTCAGAGCACTCCCTAATAATGCGAGCGCTGATGCTGTCTGGCCCACAAGCTTTGTGGGGCTGGAGGCCGTGCAGGGCAGACCTAATGCTAGCAACGGTAACAGTGAAACAGTTGAAACGTGGGAGGTCTTGCCTCGGGGCATCAGTGAAGGAATTCTGCGTCAGGCGCGGTGAATTTTGAAGCAAACACTCGGTTGAGTAAATTCGCCCGCTCCACATTGAGGTGAATTCCCAATATCCGTCCTATAAAACAGGTAATTGGCCCTTTGCTCCCTTCACACATTTCAAAAACGACCAGAGACGTTTAATTATGCGTTTCGTCGTTAAAATATGCAAATATTTTACGTCCATGAAATCTTTAGTCTGTTCAATTCATTAGACCCAAAGATAAGGGTTCACTCTAGCAGTGATTTACGAAAAAGCGGACATGGGCAGCCTCAGAATGTATATATTATACCCAAAAGACACTATTGAGACCATAAATGGGGTTGGAATGCGTCTTTTAACCCAACCCATTTAACACTTCTTCAGACTAGATTTGTTGAAGGCAGCAAATCTGACCTGTGGTGATCAACCACCTGAAGCAAAGCTTGCTTCTGCACCTCGTCCTGTACCCGACATTTCACATTTCAGGGACATTTCGAGGGGGCGCCATCGACCTTTCAGGAGGGCGCCGAGGGTCGATCGGGGGGCACGTGCCCCCTTGCCCCTGGATCCGCCTATGCCGGTAAAGTCGTCTAGAAATGTTGACTTTGAGAGCAATTTTAAGGCATCTGCAGGCCGAATTCGCAAAAATGAGAATAGGACTTCTGAAACAACTTTTTGTGACCTTTCGATCTAGCCAATAATTTTTTCGCTTATCTCCCTTTAACGATAAGGAGGACCTTGTTAAAGCCTAAGCCACCTGTTTCGTTCACACATCACATGTGATGGGGTGGGCTGAGCACTCCTGAGACGAAGAAAAACGGTGAAACGCAATGCTCCCGTACTTGACACAACTTGATCTTGATTTATCTCGCAGTTTTGCCGATGTTTGGATAATCTCTGGCCAGGTTGCTATAAAAGCTCGAGTGATCTCATTTAAAAATTATTCAACCATTCTGTACACAAGGTTTACAAGGTTCTGTATATAAGGTTTTAGTGATTGACTTCAGTTATATCAAATAAGGCAGTTTGTGGTAAAAATGTATGTATGTCGATAACCTAGCACCGGGTCAACACCATGGTATCTCCATTGCAATAACGGATACAAATTTGGAAAAAAACTGAAGATCGGGTAGAAGAGTTTGAACTTACTTAGAACTTAAAAAAAACTAAAAAAAACTTAAAAACCTGCTTCGGACCTCAAGCACCCCGTGCTCTTAGTAAACGTCCGATGATCAAGTTACCTAAAAAAACTGGAAATGGACTAAAAATATAACAATTTGTAAAGATGAACCTCACCCATGACCCAACTAAAAGATGACCCTGAAAAGGTAGCCGTGGGTCATTTAAGCAGTCTTCCATGTTTTAGTCAATCATCTGGTACATTTGGAAAGGGCTCTGGTACCGTCATAGTGTATCCCTTGCTACTGTTAGTGAATTGTTCTCATTATAACATTATGAACGTACCAGACACCGAAATGCGTGGAATTCGCCATGTATGGAGTGAGGAAATCACCATCGCAAGGCTTGCCACCCCTCATTTCATTTGTTCAGGTTTATCAACAACAGGTAGGTATGTGTAAACCCAATCATAGCTGAAGTCGAGCAATGAAGGAGCACATCATACATACATACACATACATACGTTTATTTCAACAGGAGCAACATGCACACAAGTGAAGAACAATTTGCTCTCCCAATTGGCGCAAAAGCGCTAGCGCGCTTGAATCGAGGCACCTCTCGGGTAACAACTTTGAGTAACGCGGTGGCGCCGCCCGTCACCGCACCCCGCCCGACCCCCGCACGAGCCCCACACCGCAGCCGAGCGCCAGTAGATCACAGCCGTCACTTGATGATTTTGTCTTGCACTCTCGTTTAGTTATCAAATCTTTGGCTAGTTTTTACAAACCGAAAGACCTCCTGAGCCACCGCTCGACCAATTTGGGGATGGAGAGTGCCACCACAAAGCAGTATGTCAGTTTTTAACTTACGGTGGAGATTTTCAAATTGACCGTCCAGAAGATCGCTGATGTTGTTCATCATAATTTGTCTCTGCAAATCAAACCTTGGGCACTGCAATAGAAAATGTTCGGAGCTCTCGCAGTAGTATCCGCAAGCGCAGCGGGGAGTTTCAACGCCTTGGATTTTGTATAGATGGCCATTTAGATGCGACATGCCTACTCTCAAGCGAGTCAGGAGAGAGTTTTCTTTTTTTGTTCCGAAAGAAAAATATTCTGGGGGTTCGCTTTGATGGTATCGTTCGTTCATATGTTTTTTAAAGCTTTTGTGTGATTCAATTTCTGTTATATGAGTTGGAAGCTTGTTTATTAATTTGATAGTACTTGGGAGAAATGAGGAGCTGAAATTAGAAGTTCTGAAGGGCATTTCGTTC
Organism: Lepas anatifera; assembly: GCA_034440635.1. Taxonomy (NCBI): domain Eukaryota; kingdom Metazoa; phylum Arthropoda; class Thecostraca; family Lepadidae; genus Lepas; species Lepas anatifera. The sequence goes on from JAOTON010000342.1 coordinate 243,112, forward strand.
CTATTCCGGGCGTTTCGCAACAGCCGATTCACAGTGTTATCCCGAGTAGCTGGTAGAATTCTCCGAATGTAATTGGGCGTTGTCCCTTGGTATAGTCTATGACAGAAACATATTTTGTGCAATTCGCGTCTTGTTTTTAATGACGACCATCCTAGCTCTCGTCTCCAGATTTTCCGTGGACGTTCTCGGTAAAGTCGAGGTAACTAGTCTGGCTGCCCTATTCTGAAGTCTTTCGAGTCGTTGGGTGTCGTCCACTGTCAAGAGTCCATCGTAAATTACGTCTCCATAGTCAAAGTGGGGTAGTACGTAGGTTTTGTAAATTTGTGTAAGAATTTCTCTGGGTAAATACGGAGCTATAGGATAAAGTGGGCTGAGAGTCATTATCACTTTTCGAACAATATAGTTAACGTGGTGGTGAAACCTAAGATCGGTTGATAGGGTTATGCCGAGATGTTTGTGTTTGCTTTCTACCGGGATTGGGTTGGCGTCAAAGTTGAGATTTGGTACTTCACTTTCATTCCGATAAGAGAAAGACTGCTGGATAGTTTTAGAGGCATTGAATTTGATGAGCCAGTCGTGTCCATAAGTTTGAATCTGGGTGATGTCATTTTGGAGCAATTGTTGCATATTTTGGATGTTTTCAGGATTGTGGCTACTTATTAAGCATGCGTCGTCTGCGAAGAACAACATTTCGTTTTGGGTTTTCCCTGAGAGCGCATTTAGGTACAATAAGGCGAGTAATGGGCCAGTTACAGATCCCTGCGGACAGCCCGCGTTTAAAGGAAGCAAGGATGATTTGGTCTCGTTGATTTGGACCGCTTGTCGTCTGTCTGTTAAATACGAGCGTAACCAGGGTAAAATGTTTGTCAGTCCAAATTCATGTTCGCATTTATGCAGAAGTCCTTTGTGCCAGATTTTCTCGAAGTAGCGAGATATATCGAAGTAAAGTATAGTCACGTCTTGGCCGTTATCGAGTAGTTCGTAAAGACTGTGGGTGATGTAAAATAGTTGAAGGTGTGTCCCGTGGCCAGGTCTATAGCCACTTTGTCTCTCTGTCAGTAGGTCGTTTTCAATAAGATGCTGATATATTCGTCGAAACATGATTTTTTTCAAATATCTTTGATATACTGCATAATAGGCTAATGGGTCTATAACTTGAAACATCAGCTGTACTTCCCTTGTTTTTGAATATTGGTTTAACGGTTGCTATTTTCCAGACCTCAGGAAATTTTCCTTCTTGAACTGATTTATTAAAGAGCAGCGAGAGAGGTTCAGCTATTATAATAGCGATTAGCTTTATAAATCTTACTGGAATCCCGTCTGGACCTGTGGATTTGTTCTGGTTTAGTCCATTTATTGTTTTCAAAACTTCCATTTCAGTTAATCTAGTCATGTTTAACGGTGGTACGTTCTCTCTGTTGATGTTAGGGAGATCATGGCTGTTGCTGTTAGGTAATTGTGTTTGGGCCGCAAAGTACTGGTTAAGAAGCTCAGCTTTGGCTTTGTCGTCGATCACCAAGTCCCCATTGTCGTTTTGAAGAGGTGGGATCTCAATAGTTTTAGATCGGCCAGTCATTCGTCTTAATATTGAGTGGTATTTGTGAGGTTCGTGCTTTTTCTCCAAAAGAAGCCGTGCGTCTTTAGATATACTCTCGCTCTTTAATTGTCTTGTCAGTTTAGTTACCTCATTTCTGGAGCGCCTCCATCTGTCCCAATCGTAATGGTTATGTTCGTCTTTACCCAATTTTTCTTGTTTTGTTTTAGCAATTCTGAATAGTCTGTTACGTTTCCTGATAAGCTTCTTTAATTCACCCGTTACCCAACTTTTATCGCGAGAGATGGCTGGTACAGTTTTCCTTGGGATACAGTCTTCTGCGGCCTTGCTCAGGGTTGATGTGAATAAAGACGTCGCGGTGTCTGTGTCGTTGTCCAGGATTTCATTCCAGTTTGTTGTCATTAGTTGATGTGTTAGTCTTTGAGGGTCGAGCTTGGAATAGTCCCAGATGGTTTTTTGTTGTCTACGAGGGTTAGTAGCTTGTCCTTCTATTGCTAAGTAGATTGGAAAGTGGTCTATGGTAGAAAATGAGGAGAGTAATCCACTTTCCGCCACAAGGCTTATGTCTGAAATGAAAATTAGGTCACGCAGGTTATGTGTACTGCCCTCCATTCTTGTTGGATCTTTGATGAGCTGGGACAGGGATAATGATTCGGCTAAGGATTTTAACTTCCACTCGAATGTCGATATAGGGGAATGTTTTAGAAGGGTGTTTGTCAAAAAACAATTTCCAGCGTTAAAGTCCCCCAGGATAATCACTGCGGTTGGGTTATACCTCTGCGCGTTACCTAAACTTTCAGCGAAATTTAGTAAAAACTCTTCATGACGGTCAGATGCGAGATTTGGTGGTATATAAATACTACAAACCACTAGGCTTATTTTTCCAAACCTGACTTTCGCCCAAATCCACTCTTCATCTCCAATTTCGAGGTCTGGAAGACGCGTTGCTGCCAGGGATGTATGAAAATAAATGGCCACTCCTCCTCCAGAACGATTTCTGTGCCGTACCAAAGGACTTTGAAAATTATTTATAGCGAAGCGACTGGGGTGAATAGTTTCATCAAGCTTAGTTTCGGAAAGGGCCAGGACTTTAATACCGTTAGACTCTGCAAAAAGTTCCAGCTCGTCACGTTTTTGGCCAGCCGTGATAGAATTGATGTTTACATGTGCTAATTTGAAATGCCTTGTAGCTTCCTCTGGGCCCGGATTGGTTTCTACTCCTGCCTTAATCAAGTTATTTGCAGTATCTGGGTACATTCCTGATGCGGCCGGTAGCTCAGTTTTTGGACCCCAAAAACGAGTGTTGATCGGTGACGGCCGAATCAAAGGCGCTACAGGTCCGCCGGCGAAGAGGTCCGCCAGGGTCGGCCGAATGCCGGACGGAGCGGGGCACCCACCGTACGGCTCTGGCACACACAGCGGCACTGGTGAAAAGGTACACAAAGGTGAAAAACTTAAAAAGACATCCTCGTTGTCAGTGAGATCTCTGCAAAATACATAGGCAGCAATGACTAATAATCTAAATTATCCTTTATCTCAATCATAACACTGTGCATCAAAAGGGGGCTCTGTCTCACTTTACGCTCGTACTGGAAAAGACAAAATTAATATGAGGCATTATATGCTCGGAAAATCTAAATTAAACAAAAACAAGATGCCGTCAAGGAAAGCATCCACAAGGCGAGTGAGGAAACAAAGACACTGAATCCATTGGCACTATTGCATCCTAGCACTATTTTACTAGCGTCATTTGGTGTTGTCCTGTGCTTATGGCCAGGAAAATTTTACTAAAATTTTTACGTGCGCCGACGAGAACTACCTCACGTCTTAGGAAATTTCGTCATATTCGAAGGAAACTCTGAGATCCAAATGAGCACACAAACAAACAGCTACTTGAAATTGGACCTACGTGAAGACAGACCATTGTGTAACAAAGTGTTTGGCGCAGCGTTACTTCCCTTCCGCCCCTCTCGCTGCCGCGGCCGCGGCGTGACTGGTGCGCTCCGTGCGTTCCATCAGCTGGCGGACGGCCGTCGGGCGTAGCTGCAGGGGCGGAGCTAGAATTGGAGCGTGTTGGGGCGCGGCGTCTGGCTCCGCTGCCCGCCTGGCACCACCTCCCCGGTTGCCCGGTTCTGGACTCCGCCGGTGCTGGGGTGCCCGGGGATGCGCCGGTGCCCGAGCCCCCACTGGCCGCGCCCGCCCCTGCTGAGCCGTCAGGGGCCGTTGCCTCGGCCGACCCAGCCGGCGCGGACGCACGGGCGGAGTCAGGTCCGGTGGGTGAAGTTTGGTGTCTAGTAGATCCAGTACCGGGCGGCTGGAACTTGAGAAGCTCGTCGGCAGCGTCGAGAGCCGGGTGTGAATCAATGAATATTTACAATGCAACCGTATAACAATGCAATGCAACCTAACCTTGCGGCAGCGATATAAAACACTCGATATAAAATATACATGAAGCTATGAAGATGAAGCATATAAAAAGGATATCAGAAGCACTGCACTACACTAAGACATAACAAACGAAATAACATAAGATAAGAAGTCTAGAATTGATTATCTTTAACATATTTCCTCACACTGGCTCCAAAACTGCTAAAGGTGGAAGCGTAGGGGTCTGCCTCGGGACAGCGTCCAAGATGGTCATTAACCCTATTTCCGTCATGCTCCCGGCTACCCCTATTTCCGGCAAGGGGGCAATATCGGCCCCCTAAGATCTCGTAATCTATCCGGCCGATTTTGAAAATTCATACATAGATTCTATTATAAGTTCTATAGATTCCCCTGACGCTAATCTTTATTTTGAAAAAGAAAATTTCAAAATTTTGATTTTTGAGGGGAAGGTAGTGCAAAATATACAATTTTTGTGTATTTTTTAATCTTCCATAACCCTTGTCTCTGTTGTACGATTTTCACAAAACTAGTTCAGATTTACAAATAATTGACTCAAAATTGTCATATACTCGAGTTACGCAAAAATTCGAAATTCAATGGCAGTTTCAGGACCAGGGCTATGAGGGGAAATATATACAACCTACAAAGTTTTTGTTACGCGGATTAGAAGCCGTCATATACTGCTTGGCATCTTTGACACATAAATAAATGAAAAAAACGAAAAACTCATCAGGGGTGGATGCAGTAAGGTAAAATAGTGGGGTAAAATACATACCAACAATATGCGAGTGGTATGCATGAGTATATTAGTCCCTTGACTAGTTGAAATTTATTTCCGATAATTTTTACCCTCCCATGGCAGCTCTGGGAAAGGGGGTGACATAGGCGGATCAAGGACTCTCGTCGTGGGGGGGGTGGGTGGGGGTGATTGGAAACACATTTTTAATATACGACGATATTGAGTCACGGCGGTGATACTGCCTGGGAATATATATTTTGAAAATGTAATGCTACCCCCTCAAATACTGACACTTTTCCGCCATTGGTAACACGTTCCGTATGCTGTTGTCTCCGTGATCTGTCTATGGGCGAAATATTTCCTTAGTCGTTCCTGAAACTGAATACATACAGAGCATGCTAGTCTCGCACAAAGCTCTAAGTGAACAAACATATGCTTTTATATTTGTGATTTACCCTACATTATAGTGACTGGACACGCCTCTGGTAATATAAAATTGGGTTATAACTATTTTGAATTTTCATATACCCAATTGTATTTGCCCTGGCACGGCTGTAAGCAGTCGTCTTCTCACTTACTAACGTTTAGTCCATCTTGAATACATTCCCCCCATTTTGAACGGCTGTAACCGCCCCTTGATGAATACAAATAGTGACAATTGTGAATGCACTATCATCTTACATATTACACATAATATAATAAAACCATATAACTGGTATCAGGATCAGCAGAGATGGCTTCCTTTTACAAAGAATCCACCGCATACGATAATACTTGGTTTGTGGATAGAACCTCCCAAAAAAACAGCCATAGCTCCGCCCCTGGTAAATATATAATCTTGAAAATTTCAGAAAACCTGCCTGTGCTAGTTTTAGGAAACGTCAGGAAGTTTCAAAGTTCTATCGCAAGCCGTTTCGGAGATATTCTTGAAAAACCTGAAGGGGGCAATATTAGCCTCCCTCCCGGAAATAGGGTTAAAAACAATCGCTGTCCTGCGAAATAAACCCCTTTTGATGGTCTCCACACGAGGCAGGGCAACATGTAAAATGTGGCTTTGCAGCCCCCCTGGTTCGCCACTGAGGTATGTTGTACATGGAGTAGGAAGCTCCCCAGCAGACAGGTGAAGTCCACCTTCCCGGTTATAATTTTGAGTACGAAGCAAATGTTTACCTCCCTACTTTAATAAAGTCCCAAGGCCCCTGGAACGGCACAACCCACTGGCAAAGCGATGCGCATAAATCAAGTCACTGTTGAAAGGATCGCCATGAATACTATACCAATATTTACCAGTGGCGGATCGGGGGGGGCAAAAGGCATTTGCCCCCCCTCAACGGAAAAGCTCGGGGCAGAACTATGTTTCCCCCCTCCCAGAGCTCTCGACCTTATTTTTCCTCGACACATTTTTTAGTTTATAAGGTTTCGCTGCTTCAACTCTCAACTTTAAACAGAACCGGGTAACTTAAATGTAGACATTTGGCCTTGGATAGCAAAAACAAGCATTTTGTGGTCATATCTTTCACCCTGTGACATTCGTTTTTTGTTGCTCGACTTCGGCTTGCCCCCTCCCAAACCTACCGGCTAGATCCGCCGCTGATATTCACAGCATGATAGAAGTGGATAGGGGGGGGCAGCAGTGCTGCCCGACCGCGTCAGGGTCGCGTGGCAGGCTACCTGCAGATGCTCTTGTGATACTTACCTCCATCACACGGGATCATGGAGAAAGTCAACTATTATCATACACATCTGCCTTGCGGACGAGGATGTTTAGCAACGCTCACATAAACAGCCTGCTCACGCGCCTTCGACAAGCTCGAAAGAAACCCGTCCCATCAGCTACTCGATTCGCGACCACTCGTATCAGTCTGCGTCAGCCGACTGCGCGAAGACTATGCAACGGACTTGATACCGCTGAGGATTGATCTTGTCCGCCAAGCCACTGATAACCCGTCTCTAGGCCCATTGGCGGACCCATGACTCTGGTTCGGGGGTGTTTACCAGCCCTCCCGCCCTGATGACCTTTTCAACAGCTGGGGCACAACACGATTCCGCCCTTAAAAGCACTTGCGATAAAGAAGACCAAAGTAGTATTATTCGTCCAATAAAATGTTGGCTGCACCGGTGGTCGTGCTAACGTAGTTGCGCCTGAGCATTGGTAATGAATTTCGGGAACCGAAAGTGATGCGGAAAAATTGAAACGGCGCCGGAAGCGCCTTAGCGTCTCCTTCTCTGGAGCCGTGTTTTAACCATATTCGTTGACCTGTGATATTCCGGTGGGCCAAAATGGCTCAAATTTATACCCATCTAGAAAATCCCTTTTAACTCGGGAGCCATGGGACCTAGAACAAAACAAAAGACATCGTTGGGTTCACCTTAACCCAAGGATTATAATTATATAAAATATTACCATGAAAGGTGATTATTTGACTTTGACCCGAGATCTAAGGGTTCGAGTGATATGCGACATGACCTTGTAAGATCTAATTATGACCTTTCAAAAGTCATAGAAAAAACAATTTCGAGAACTGTGAACGTTGGTGACCTCTGGTGACCTTGGCATTGACCTGACTTCAAAATTGATACCAGCAAGAATATTTTTCGTTTCAAGAGCTTTCGAATCATGTTTAGGAAGTTTATCATGCTCTTCTAGAAGCCAAGTTACACCCTGACACCCCGAATTTTGTCACATCTTAATTTGGTTTTCGTTCTTTCCAATTGTGCCGACTCTCAATGAGACAGAATCTGTTAAGATGGGCCCACTGACATTCTAAATGCAAGAAAATGGTCAAACTCAATACTTTCAAGCCGATCTGACCTATTCAAGGTCATCATAGGTCAGCGCCCTTTCTGCACCTTCAATCTTACTAAAATATTATCACACGGTACATAGCGACACAAATTATATGTATTTCACATATTTAGATCCGTTACCGGAGCAGAGAACACATTAAACTCGTAGGAAATGTTCAAATTAATTCCATTTATTCAGGTTTATCAGCAACAGGTATGTGTAAACCCAATTACAGCTGAAGTCGAGCAATGAAACAGCACTTCAATGAATATTTACAATGCAACAGTGTAACAATGCAATGCAACCTATTCTTACAACAGTGATATAAAAAACTCGATATAAGATATGCATGAAGCTATGAAGATGAAGCATATAAAAAGACATCAGAAGCACTGCAACACATAGAGACATGAACAACGACATAAAATAAGATAAAAAGCCTAAAATTGATGAGCTTTAACATATTTCCTCACACTGGCTCTAAAACTTCTAAAGGTGGAAGCATAAGGGTCTGCCTCGGGACAGCGTCCAAGATGATCATTAAAAACAATCGCTGCCCTGCGAAATAAGCCCCTTTTCGTGGTCTCCACACGAGGCAGGGCAGCATTTAAAAGGTGGTTTTGCATCCCCCTAGTTCGCCGCTGAGGTACATGGAGTGGGAAGCTCCCGAGCAGACAGGCGGAGTCCACCTCCCCGGTTATGATTTAAAAGTATGTTCATTAAATCATACCAGCTTTTAAACATCTTTTTTATAACTCTCCTATTTAACATCCCACGTCCGTTTATCCAGTCCGTGATCCATTGACCCACAAAATACAAGTTTTCAGTCGAGGGAACTCTCGTTCGGGTCTAGGCACGTTCTTGAATCAGGCCCGCATTTAAGTACTCATTCACACCTCATAACCCTCACCAGTGATACTATATTGCAGCTTATAAAGAGGTCTGCCCCCCGACTCGAAACCTCCGATATCATGTGATTCCTGTCGTTGTCTGGGTTTTTTGAAATCATCAGAGATTATGTTACTTGTCACGGGTCACTGGTGGTAAGCAGGTAGTGATACCGATCGGTGATAGTGTCAACTCCAGATGCCTTCCTGGCATGATACTCCCTGAATGTAAGGTTCCATTTATTCCTTGCCTCCTGGGCCTCCTCGCTGTACCTGCACCCCTATCGGAGGCTCCAAGTTCTCAATAACATCTGTCCCGTACATTAGCACGGGACAGATGTGTGTGTTACGCACCGTTGCCGGCATGTTGTACGATATGTACAGGTGCACAAATAGCCTCACTGTCTCTAGGGCATAGGCCCGATACTTCTCAATGTCGATTGATAATGATGATGATGATGATGATAGTGCTGCTAATATTACGGAGACCCTTAGTACACATCCAGGCTCACCCCAGTGACCTCGCTAAATTGTTTTGCGTGCCCGTAAGCTCGAAAACCGAAAGCTCGGCGGTCTGTGTTTCCGTCATTAGCTGTGCCGCGGCGCACCGCCTCTGGCTGATCGACAACCAGATTCATGGTAACATGAACACGTTCCTGTCTAACTCTTTTCAGTCTTTTTACAGCGTCCCTCTAATCGTAATTCTGAGCCCTCAATCAACTAATGGGTAAATTGTACGATGTATTAACTACACTTTTTAATTAGTATTTCTATTGTTTAATTCCCATACCCAATAATAGATAAGTCAGAAGTGCATGACATCGTTGTCCAGCGGACGATCCTGTACAGCACTCATATCGTTCATGTTGCTGAATTTTACATTGCATAAGTTAGGGGCGGGCCAAGGTGCTTTGCACAGAACACCTTACAAAAAGCCCTTAACTAACTCCGACCACTTTGCCATCCACCATAGTGAGGTGCATCAGGTGGCTGACCTCTACTCCGCAAACCTCGGGAGTCGTCGGAACAGCTAGCTGTGGCTGACCAATTTCACATTCAATACGCTCCCGTTCCTGGCGAGAAAAACTAGCCTTTTCCCGGGCACAACGAACAAGGTGGGGTCAGCACAGTCGGGTGGACGACGGTTTTTTTCAAAAGTACTTTTTATTTTTCCGAAGACACAAAGGCACTAGTGTGGTGCAGATGAGCCCCTCCTCTGATCCTCCCTCATCGTCAGTACACAGTGTGCGTGTTAAAACAGTCAGGGATGATAAAAATCATGCAACCATGAATTGTCCCTGAACGCTTTTTTAGGTTTCCCGGCGGCCAGACCGTGGACGTGTAGTCAAAGTGCAAACATATTGCTCTGGACCTTACTTTCGTCCTTAGGCGCCACACAATCGAGAATATTTGATGGATTCTCGGTTACCTTATTAAGCTGCGCCCCACCGGGAGTCCGGCGCCACCTGCGCCCCACCGGGGCATCGATGCCCCCCTCTTACTCCGAAAATATGGGGGTTATCGCAAATCTGCAAAGTGCATTAGAAAGGTCGCATGAATTCAGTAAGAAATCACTTAGTATGTTTAAGCGCTCGGGTCAATGATTTAACCTCCAGAGGCTCAAGTTAGGTCACAATATGCAATTTTCACTCAAATAAGCAATGCGTAAGAAAACTGGGCATAACTATTATGCCATTGGAGCTATTGAGATCTCGTGAGGTACATTTGATAAAAAATGCCAGACCTTTTTCCGCTATGTGGAACTTAATGACCTCCCACCAGTGGTTTGACCTCCATAGGTCAACTCGTGACCTAATATGACCCATGGTCACGATAGGTCAGAAAGTGAAAGCCAGTAACTCAAATAAAAGCCGGTGACGAGACATACACGATGATGTTTGATTCAGCTCTCTAGCTTAATTAGGTCAAAAGTTATTGCCAAAATACTGTTTTTGACCCCTGGTGACCTTGGATGACCATGGAGAGGTCAAAGGGCAAATATGGCCCCTGGGATCCGTGAAAGGGTGTCCAATAACGCTTATCTGAGCAAGCAGAGCATTTGCAATAGTTTTGTGACTTTAAGATCATAAGACAGCTTTTCCCCATGCTTTTTCAATGCGAGAGGTCACCTCGTGACCTGACCTCAGGTCACGAAATCTAAAAATCCCGGATATACACCTTGTAGACCCTGGAGGAGTCATGAAGTGTAGGAAGTTTAAAATCGATCGACTTAGAAATGTAGCTCTTGTAGAGCTCAAAAGTTGAAGTGAGGTGACCTTGGTTGACCTCGCCTGGTGACCTAACCTTGGGTGACCCGAGATAAAAAATTTCAGGAATGGTGAGAAAATGATGGGGTGAGAGATATAGCTCTCAACCGCGGTGCTGCATCTCGTCGTTTTTTTTTTTTGCTATCCCGAAAAAGCCTCAGGGCGGCCATCAGTGGCTCCCTGTGGGGCGAGGGTTAATAGGGTCCCTCTCCCTAATAGCTAGGCTAACAGCAACAATTCAAACTCAACTGTGATCAAGTTAGCGGAAGGATTGTTGGAGATGCGACATCGGTTCTAAGTTATGTTCATGTAGGACCCTTTGCCGCAATGATAGTGATTTTAATTAATCCATAACATTAGAAATGATAAACTATGTGTCTTATATTACTCTAGCTGACGATTTCGGTTATATTACTTTGCCGACCCAATTCTGTAATCCATAACATTAGAAATGATAAACTATGTGTCTTATATTACTCTAGTGACGATTTCGGTTATATTACTTTGCCGGCCCAATTCTGTAATCCATAACATTAGAAATGATAAACTATGTGTCTTATATTACTCTAGTGACGATTTCGGTTATATTACTTTGCCGGCCCAATTCTGTAATCCATAACATTAGAAATGATAAACTATGTGTCTTATATTACTCTAGTTGACGATTTCGGTTATATTACTTTGCCGGCCCAATTCTGAATTATATTGCCAATGCCACGGTAAAAAGCCAAGACCTGTTACTTTTTCGAGCGACTTCGTTCAAAAGAAAAAATCAATCAATCGCACCGAGATTGACATCACCACAGCCCAGCCCAGCGGGGTTCACGGACCCACCACACGATACAGGGCTGAGAAATAATGTGTCACCTCAGCTGCACCAACCAGTGCAGCTTGTGACCCCCATCGAGTACAGAAAGTCACAAGTGTTTCGGTCGGTCTCGGTTTTCAACAAACATCGTTGAACATGGATTTTTTGCCAGCAGCGTACATTTCTGCCGTGCAAAGGAAACAAAGGAGAGCTCTCATTACTAATATATTGGAGCTACCTGTTTTCCTTTGCACGGCAGATTTAGCTGAGCTCCTACAGTTCATCGTTTTTTTCGTTTTTTTGTCAATCTCGAAAACGCTGAAATGAACCACCGTCACCCCGACGGAGCCCTCCTCAGACACATCGTTACTGCCCCCTCCCCCCCCACACAGCCAGATATCAGTTTTTGCAGGAGGCGAGGACCCCTAACCGTACCTCATCGTCGGGATGGCCGTGCTTATCATGAGCCATTCACTTTGTGTGGCTTTGAGATATTTACAACAAAAACTTATTACCAACTCATACAAATTAGCATTACCCGTGGTGGCAGCAGTGGCAGTTTATGAAAATCGTTGATGGTTCCCAACTTGAGATTGTGTCCTTCAGGTATTGGGTGGGGTCATGAGAATATACGGCGGCGATGTTGATTTATGAAAATCATTCAGGGTGCCCACAGTAAGATCTTGTTTTTCGGGTATTGTGAGAAGAAAGGCTGCGCATATTTTGGTGTTGTGCTTTTACAAGGTTTTAATGTAGAACATACAAAACCATCTAACTTGATAATCAACACGTGCATCGACGGGGGGCGGGTACCATCCCACTCCCCCTCCCCCCACTCAGGTTTTTTGGAGAGAATAAAAACGACGGCGCGTAGTGTCGCCGTTACGGGGAGGTGGTACGCTTTGACGGGAGGGGCGGGTACCCCCACCTCAAAGCGAAGGTTGCTCAGACCCCCGTCAATGCACGAGTTAAAAATGACACAAAAAGTAACTTTACCCAATATACCATCTGTAGTTTCACGTTTGGACGGCAGAACGGCAGCGTATTTTCCTTGGTGATGTTGACAACAGCCTATAACTATAGACAACAGACTATAACAGACTATAGATAACTTAACACCGAGCCTCCGAGCCACCTCCGTTCAAACACCCCTGTGGATACCGGCTCCTATGCGGGATAGCGAAAAAAACGCAAAAGCTAGTGGATACCTCATAAAAATTAATGAAGAAATATATCAATCACTTTTTGACTGAGGTCAATATTGAGGTCATGACAGGTCAAAGAAGGTGGCAAGTTCGAGAAGAGTTTTGGGGCTCTAGTGTCTGACAGAGTTGAGTTATAATCCTATTTTAGGTACCATTTGCATCCTCTCGTTACGGCGAATCCAATGGTGCATGATACGACTATACTAGGTCCAAACGTAAAATGTGACCTAAGGTCAGGTCAAGGTCACTATATCACCTACCATAGTCAATATGCACATCAATCGACTTGCAATAATAATCCAAACGTAATAGCATCAAAAGCAAAAAAAGTTTTGTCATAATTCCCTGCAAAGTTATTGACCAAGTCTGAAAACAGCACTCCCAGATAAACTCCCCGAGGTCATAATTTCAAACTTGCAGCATGAATCAGGAAAGGGGTCTAGGATACTACGATTTGGAGAACGAGAGAGTATCCTAAGCTCTTTCTACGTAAATAGAGCCATCTTCGCCCAATTCCCGTTTTCCCTAAGCATCTCCAATGGAGAGGTCATGATCCGGACCTGGACCTAGGTTATCGATATGAAAGATTCCGAAGTATATTTTGTAGTACTCGGTGGGCCCATTATACGATTTGAGTTTCAGTTGTATATATTAACCCTGTTACTACTTAGCTGAAATAAAAAATTGGAGGTAAGGTCACTTGATCTGTACTGGTGACCTGATCTGAGATACCTTAACATTGATTTTTTTTTGAAAATTTACAAAACTGACCAAGGATAAGGTGTGTCAAGTACAGTGGCACTTTGCGCCGCCATTTTTGGGTGCCGCCGGAAAACCCCGAGGGAGGTGTTCAAACATCCACCCAAACGGGGCAAGGGTTAGCACATTTCCAATCGGCACATTCGTGAATAATTTGCAGAACCGGGCGGTGCGCTTCTTAACACGCGCCCCGCTGGGGTCCCTGGCATGGTGCGCCCCGCTGGGGGTGGGGCGTATTTCGCTCCCTCCTTATCTCATTTTGCAGGAAAGCTAAATACAAATTACGAGCGGAATTCACAAGCTCTTGACAACAAAAGCAAAAAGTTTGGAAGTATTTTTATGTCAGGTCAATATTGAGGTCAGCATGGGTCAAAGAAGGTTCCATAGGCTTACCACAGGGCAGCGTACGTTTCCCCCTCTAGATGTTTACTCAGCGGAGCTAGAGAAAATATTTATGCATCACTGGATTCCTCCCATCGTGGTGAATCGAATTATGTATAATATGACCTTGCTTGGTCAAATTTGTGAAAATGACCTGCCATCGAGCTAGTCCAGGGCCACAGGGTGACCTGGTATGGTCATGTTGCATAGCAATCGACTTCCCGTGACAATATAAGTACAATGTAAGCAAAATAGGAGCTTTATCTTAATTCAGTAAGAAGTTATTGGCGAAACAAGCACTGTATGCTCATGTGGCCTCACATGACCTTTTAGAGGTCAGATGGTTAAAAACTCAACTTTAACGTCAAGATCGTGGTAAGAATACACTGTTTGAGGATTTTCAGGTTTATCTATCCAGTATTTACTGAAAACGAGCCCTTTGTATTTTTCAACATAGACATAATGGGGGTGACCAAAAAATTGACCCCACTTTAGCTCAACAATATCAAAATTCCGAGATAGCAGATTTGTAGACCCTAATGACCTCATCATATTGTGAAAGTTTCAAACTGATCGGTTGCCAGATGTTCCTTAGGCCCCCGCTTCAGACTCGTGATTTTAGGTTTTGAGGTCGGGTCGCTTGACCTTGATAGCTCCTTGATCTGACATGACCTGACCTAAAAAAATGGTCAGATGCGTAGAATTGACCAGGGATAAGGTACTGTAAGTTCCGTTGTTCTACATCTCTTCGTTTTTGCGTTATCTGGGGAAAACCGGGAGGGGGGAAGCGAATTTCGCCCCTTCCCAGCGGGGCGCGTGTTAAGACCGCTACTCCGCTACTTGCGGACTGTCTCAATGGTAGCGGAGAAGCTGTAGCGGTTTCTTTAATAAAAACATGGGGCAGTAGCGAGTAGCGGACTTCTTGTAGATGCTTGCCTGAGCCCTGCAGTAACAAATCATGTATTAACTGTAGAATGCTTTTTCGCTTGGCTTTTGTTTTAGTTTGCCCTGCAACAGAGGAGCATAACTATATTTTGCGTGTGCACTCGTAACAAGTTTTGCGGCACACTCATGCTTAAAATATGATCAGAAGAGCTGATACAAGAGATAAAAGATACCTTTACTTAAGCTGATATATGTGCCAGGAGAGTATGGGATCGGCGGTTCAGTGCACCTCCGATGTGGTAGATTTGTTCGGCCCAGCACAGAAGCTTAGAAACCTGAAATAAACTTGCCACAAGTGTAACAATGGATTACCGACATGGATAAAAATGTACGCTATTTACAATAATTATTATTTTTCGCAAAATGTACTTTAACCACAACGAAAACTTTCCAGTAGCGCTTCAAAAGCGCTTCATTATAATAGACAACGGTAGAGGAGTAGCGGGTAGCGGTTTTGTGATTTTGAAAAAGTAGCGCTAGTAGCGGTTGCGGTTCCAGTTAGCCAAGGTCGCGGATGTAGCGGTTTCAATAATTTGGTAGCGGCGCTCACCTCTGACAGTTTCACGTCGATGCTTGCAGATTTCATAGTGCCGAACACAAATCACGCTTCCTCCGTATACCTATCAACAATTTACTGTTCGAAGTCTCAGCCTCTGCACAGATTACACAATATGCACTGCTCAAAATGGCTCGCTAAAACCGTTACGGCTACCAGAGCTACTTTTCGAAAACACAAAACCGATACCCGCTAGATATCGCAATCGCTTCTTATCATAAACTGTTTCTAAAGAGCTACCCAAATATGTATTTTTATTGTTCTTTTTAAATTAATTCAAGAAAAGCTGCTGCTCATAATTATATTGCATACAAAATAAGCAATTTAATTGTAAAATATAAACTTGTTTGCTTCAGTGATAGTGAAAGCATTCCCTCCATTTCCGTCTCTTATCTATTTTTGGTGGTGGCACCCTTGATAGGCTGCGGATAGCGATAGCAGTTTTTTATTTGAGTCCGCTACCTGCTCCTTTGCTACCCGTTGGTTATAGAAACCCCTATCGCTACCCTACTATGGAGAGTCCGCAAGTAGCGCAGTAGAAAACCACCCGGCCCTGCAGAATAGAAATGCTATTCAGGTTCAGTGACAACAAGTCTGACAGATTTGTTCCATCAAGGGAATCCGAATTTTAGGGCCGAAATCCGCAACGCCCATACCGGCACAGTTTGCAACCTCTCCGTCGGGAAAGAAATTCGACCTTATGAACTGACCTGTGACGCAATGAACGTGCTCCTCCTTGCGTTGCATGGTGAACTTGTCAGCTGCGACAGCTTCTGATGGTGTTACGAAACCACCCGATGTCATTCAGGTGGTAGGCGGGTTACAGTGCTGGTAGCCTGCCAGAAGAAGATACTGATAATTTTTTGGGGGGTTTAACGACGCACCAAGCACTAAGGACATATGGCGTCGGAGGGGGAAGGGGAAGAACTAGGCTTGAGCTAGGGCAGGCACCAAATCCTGCCTCCGGGTGGGCTCGAGCCCACGACACCATACCCATAAAGAATGTCAGAAGCCGAGCCGAGCGCGAGCACTAACCAACTGCGCCACCCAGACCCTCAGAACCAGAAACTGAATCATTCATATAAGAACCCGCTGACGAAGTATAACGACTTCTACTCTATCAGTTTTAACAGAAGCCGTTGACGAATCGCCATTGTCAGGAGCCGCTTATGATGGAAAATGGCTTCTTATCTAACATAGGTTTTAGAAGACACTGACAAAGGAATACCAATTATAATCTATAATAATTGTATAATTATAGTTATAATCCAGTTATGATCTGTTCTTCGACTCTTGGAATGGAATTTAGACCAGTGAATGGTGACTGGTGGGCACTGGGCCGTACAGTGCCGTTCGGTGGTGGACATGACATGGGGGACTGGTGGGAAAAATGCCCATCACTTTGTAGCTTACAATATCCTTGGGCGGCCTGGCCCCCAACTTTTTGGCCAAATCTGTCCTTATCTCAGTCAAAATCGGAGAAAATCGGACATTTTTATAACCAACCGCTGCAGAGGGCAACGAGGAGCCCAAATGCGAACAGTTTTTGGTCCCAACGTGGAAAGTTTGTTGTCAGCATCAGGTTGAAGTTGGTTGGACCCCTGACTTTTTGCCAGTGGCGACGCTCCTGCAAAGGTTTACTAAAGCTTTTCAAGGATATCTTGGTCATCGCTGAAATTCTGAAATATATTTTGTCCACGATTTTCCCAGTTCTATTTTTAGAGTCGGAGTCTCACTAAGTCATCAAGGGACTCGTCACAGATGCTCCGACTCCACCACCCGAACGAGCAACTCCCACAATTAAGGGTTAATTTAGAAGCCAACGTTTAGGATCCTACAAAGTTAAGTGACGCCCCGTTCAGGTCATCACCTCCTCACCAGTCAGTTGCCAGCCGACCTACGTCGGATAAATATTGAGCACCGGAGCGTTTCAGGAGCACCGATCTCAAGCCTGGACATTCACTGCCACTGCATGTTTCTGAGCAGCGGGCCGGAGCCCAACCCTCCACCAACTGAGCTACAGAGGCGGCTTTGGTTTGGTAACATTACGACTGCACCTGCAGCACAGTGTAACACCGCTGTATCATCATGCCCGGCAGCGTGGAACTTACGATCTACCAAAAGTCAATTGTAAGTAATGAAAAAAATCGTAAAGCTCCTGCCTTTTTAATTCGGACCATCCACATACCTTCAAATACCCGTCCGTATTCCAAACTTCCTTTCAAGAACGTAGTTTGCAAGAAATCTAGCTCACTTGGCCCAATCGCTGCAATTACTTTGAAGCTGTTTTTTTATACAATTTTCCCCCTCCCACATTATTTCGCTGGTTTTCAATGTCGCCTCCCTCGCACCAGTCTCGCAAATTCGCACCGGGGCAGTAAAATTCGCACTACTCACTCCTGTCTCGAAGAGCACTCGCACCGACAAAATATCGTCGAAAGTGCCATACTTTGCACACTGGCTGGTCCCCATGGAGAGAAACCCGTGGCGACGCCCCTGCTTGGCTGAATGGGTTGAACAACTGGCACTGGTTGAACCTTTAACCTGCGACGGAAGTGGAGGATACAACTGAAGGGGCTAGGGGTTCAAGCCCCGTCCCCTCGAAATGACAGCGTCTATAGTTTTTTTTTTTTTTTTTTTAGAACCTGTTCTAGATGCTGAGGAGAGGGTTACACATGAAAGCATGATTACGCATGAAAGAGCCTCACTCTATAACCCCCTCAGGCCAGTAAGCGAGGAAAACCCTGTTGCTCACCGGCCGTCAAAGGCAAATAAAGGAAGCTCATGCTTTACCAAAGATACATATTTCCTCATTAGCATAATCGGCCAGATTTCATGTCGACAAGAAAAGGGCAACGATAAGAGAAGATTCGCGTCCACACTTACTTACGATGATCTCCAGGAGAAATGAAATCCTTTCAGATGATGATGAGGTGAGAGTGACTTTTGATGTGGGCATGATTTTTTTGGAAATACCACAGTGCAGGCTAGCACCGGGTGGCGATAATTTTTTTCATTTTTTGATGATGAGGTGAGGGCGACTTAATATGAGAGCATGATAGCATGATGATATTTTGTGCGTACACCGTGGAAACACCACAGAGCACCTTAACCCCGGGTGCTGAACCACATACAGTTTAATATACGTTATTAATAACGTATTATCTGCTTAGTTTAGATGAAACAGCTTAGCTCTTACAATTTATTTTGTTATTTTTGTCTTACATAATTATTATCACTAACAATATACCGACCAGAGAAGCAAAAAGTTAAAGACAGCAATTCTCCTCAGAATGATTTACATGTACCTTGTTTGGTTACCATAGCGATAAGAAGAGATACGAATCAAGTCTATTGGTTAACATACGAATCAATCAGTTTCTTTTTTATGATATTTTTATTACTGCTTTGCTTGCTGGCACGTCTTCAATTAGTTGGAATTCGTTCATGAACATGGTATTCCACAATTTAGGGCCTAGGCAGGGAGTAGTGAATAAACGATAATTTCTATTCGAAAACGGCTGTTCGAGAAACGCATTTTGCCGAGTCCCATGACTATTTATTTCTCTTATTTTGAACATAGTGCAAAGTGATTGAGGAAGCGAGCCTGTTAGAAACTTGTGAGCCAGAAGAAGCATTTGGGATTTCGCTATATCACTAATTTTCAAAACCTTAAATTTTACGAAGTATGGTTCGGAACTATGTGGTAAATAAACATTTGCAATAAGTCTTACCGCTTTTTTCTGTAACACAATTAAACGGTTCAGCTGTGATGCGTAATTTACCCCCAAGCTAGACAACAATAGTTTAAATGAGAATGGACCAAGGAGTTGTAAAGAAGCAGTGCTATTCTTTCGTTAATAAAATATCTTATCCTATGAATAATCCCAATGCATCGACTAATTTTGGTACAAACATGGCTAATATGAGCATTAAATTTTAGTTGTTGATCAAAGATAACTCCTAGGTATTTAACTTCTTTTTTCTCTTGTATTTCCCGGTTATCCAGTGATAGTTTTAACCGTAGGTCACTTGGAAATGGAGAGTAATGTTGACTGAAAGTTTTATCGGCATTAAGAGAAAGATAATTTGCAGAGAACCAATCAGATACATTCCGGAGAGCATCATTGACGACTTGTTGAAGGGTATCCGGGTCTTTATTTTTAAATAATAGGGCTGTATCATCAGCATAAAGAAGACAGGACATATTTTCATCGATCAATGGCAAATCATTTATATATAGCAGAAACAGAATCGGCCCCAAAATAGACCCCTGTGGAACACCAATTGTAGTATCCTTCAATTGAGATATTTCATTCTGAATTTTTACACACTGTTTTCTATTGGTCAAGTAGGAAGTAAACATATCATTAGCTTTATTTCTCATGCCATACCTTCCAATTTTCTTTAGGAGAATTTCAACGTTGACGGTATCAAAAGCCTTCTTAAGGTCAATAAATATACTTAGAATATGTTCCCCATTTTCAAACCCCGAAGTTACATAGTCTTGTAGAAGAATGATAGGCATATACGTTGATTTATTCTTTTGAAACCCAAACTGATTTTTATAAATAATTGAATTGGTAACTAGGTGATCCATTAGCCGGGTAAATAGCAGTTTTTCTAAAATTTTTGACAGCACTGGCAATATACTAATAGGTCTATAATTCGTCAATTGAGATCTGTCACCTGTTTTGAATATAGGTTTAATTACAGCTACTTTCAGAGAATCAGGGAAGACTGCATTATCCAAACAAGCATTATAAAATTGATTGAGGTAAGAAATGATGCTTTTATACGTTTTTTTCAATAATTTGGTATTAATTCCATCAACACCTGCCCCTACATCTTTCAAATTTTGTACAATAGAATCTATTTCATCTTCACTTGTTGGATATAGCAAAAGTTCCTGTTCGCAATATGGGACCTGAATTACTGGGTCAAGAGAGGAGGGATTAATTTTTTGTTTGAGCTTAATACCTATATTAGAAAAGAAATTGTTGAATGCTTCCACTAAATTCTTACTCCCACTTGTCTTATACCCTTCTGTGTCATAAACTGTTTCAGGTACGCTACTATTTTCGCTTGATGCATTTCTTAATTCATTTATTGTTTTCCAAGTTTTTTTCGAATCATTTTTAACCTTATCAAATTCTAAAGCGTAATAATTTTGTTTCGCTTTGCGAATCACCTGAACCAAAATATTTCTGTACCTCTTGAATTTCTTTAGGTCATTTTCGTCCTTACTTTTCAATGCTTTTATGTACAGTTCATTCTTAAAATTGATGGATGCAAGAACACCAGGTGAAATCCATGGTTTTCTTGGATGGGTCTTACGATTACATTTGTGTTGATAAGAGAATTTTACTATACCTTTCTTATAGCAATCTATTATTTTGTTAGCCATAATGTTCACATCAGTCTCTCCTTCGAGGCATTGTAACTCAATCCTTAAAAGATCATTCATATCATTAATTTTTCTATAATCAAAGCAAGTCATTTGAGTAGGTGTCACATTTTGCGTCACACATTCCTTTGCAATTAACATAACAGGGAAATGATCTGCAATGTCACTTAACACAATCCCTGAAAGTTCAATGGACGGTAACTCGTTTGTAAATATGTTATCTAAAATTGTATTTGAGCTTCCTGAATGTCTGGTCGTTTTTGAAATGGTAGGGAGAAAACCATATGAACACATGGTCCAGAAAAAACTTTTAACATAGGGATCACTTTGCATAGACAAAAGATCAAAATTGAAGTCACCAGTAATAAAGGTCATTTTATTAAGTTGAGCAAGCCACTCTAAAGCCAAAATCAGTTCTTCAATAAACTTGGGCTTGTCTGAGTTAGGTGCTCTATATATTTGGCAAACTAAGAATACTTTACTATTGGACGGTTTAACAATTGCACATACAACATCAGCAGTCGTAAACGGAGGAGGATACAATTGTTCAGGCTTTAGATTAGTTTTTATATACAAGCCAGACCCACCGCCCCTTCTGTCCTCCCTGTGGCAAAAGAATGCAGAGAAGGACGACATACCAAAATATTTTTCCAGATTACTATCAATCCAAGTTTCAGAGATCGATAAAATGTTCCAAGGGACTGCAGTTTCTTGAAGAAACTCAGAGATATGGTCTAATTTATTCAAAATTGATCTACAATTCATATGCATAATGAATAAAGATTTGTCACTATATGTTTTGAAAGAACTTAGAGCAGTTGGTCGGTAATATGAACATGAATTTTTTACTCTCTCAAAGTCTTCATGGTAGTCCGGACTTTCATCACTATCTGATGTTTCAAACGGATCAAATTTTATGTTATCAAGAAAAATGTTCGTTTTAGCATTCTGAGGCATCAAGTAACAACCAACAATGTTCAAACTAAGTAGGATAAACCCGAAAGTTTAGAAGCTGCAGGAAGTTCCAAAAAATAAATTTTGATTGTCCAAAAGACGAAAGCGGAAAAAAGGCGAAAGGGGGTTTCACCAGGAGTCCAGAGAACTTTAGATTTACAAAGAATCATCCTATCTAAGCAAGTTTAATAATGCATTATTGGAGGATATCACATTTTTACATATTATATTTTATTGGATCCTACCCTTTTTCTGTACACATGTCTGAGCGTATGGAATCCCTGCACATGTCTGATAAAGCGCCACCTATAATAGTTTGTACCGCTATTTGCATGCCATGCAGATGCAGATGCAAATAGTTGCTGCATAGCCGGAGGCCGATTCGAGACAGTAGTGAGGGAGGCCCGGACCCTTAGCCCCTCCCCCTCCAAATGAAGTCCTGGATCCCTGGTCGACGACAAACATCCCGTGGAGTTAGACATTCGCCCACTTAACACGCGCATTGACGGGGGTCTGAGCCACCTTCACTTTGACGGGGGTACCTGCCCCCGCCCTAAGATCTCAAGAACCACGCTAGGTAGCGAAAAACAGTAAACGGCGTTGAGTAGCCCATCCATTTCTCCGTCGGAAATATTTGAACTATTTTTTGTCAGATCACATTTAAGGTCACTAGAGGTCAAAATATGCCGTCATAGGGATAGCAGGTAAATGATGGTTTTTGGCCATTATATCTGAACAGGTAAAGACAGAGCAAAAAACTTAAAGTATATGAATCCTCGCAGCAAGTCGAATCGAATGGTATATAATATGGCCTTGCTAGGTCAAATAAAGGATTTGACCTGACTTGGAGGTTAGATCTAGGTCAAATCAGATAAAATGCATATAATAAGAACCGCAAAGACAAGGCGAATCCAATACAGTTAAAATAAATGCTCTATCACCACCTGTTCCTAAGCTACTCAGTTAAAACAATTTTCCCATTAATTTCCAATGGAGAGGTCACGGCTCGTACCTGACCTTAGGCCATCGATATAAAAGATACCGGAACATATTTTAGAGAACTCGGTGGGCCCCTTATGTGATATGAGTTTCAATCGGATAAGCCAGTTTGAAAAGTATGGCAGCAGGCCAGACGATTCGCACCAGCCATCTAAAATTTCCGCACCAATCCACAATATACCACGGAGAAGAACGTAACCATCACTACCAGCACTATGCAATGCTACCTCTCTTATTAGTTATTTAGTCTTATTAGGCCCCCTCCTGTGTCTGCATAACCACACTCATCCATTATTTCTTCGGTTTCCAGTGTCACCTCCCTCGCACCGGTCTTGCGAATTTTCACCCGGTTAACCCTCGCCCCACCGGGGGCCATCGATGGCCCCCCTAAGGTTTTTCCGGGATAGCAGAAAAACGACGAGGCGCAGGACCGCGGTTGAGGGCTCTACCTCTTACTGCATCATTTTTCCACCATCCCTGAAATTTTTTACCCCGGGTCACCCAAGGTCAGGTCACCAGGCGAGGTCAACCAAGGTCACCTCACTTCAATTTTAGAGCTCTGTAAGAGCTACATTTCGAAGTCGATCGATTTGAAACTTGCTACACTTCATGACCCTCCAGGGTCTACAAGGTATATATCCGGGATTTTTTCGATTTCGTAACCTGAGGGCATGTCACGAGGTGACCTCTCACATTGACAAAGCATGGGGAAAAGCTGTCTTGTGATCCAAAAGTCACAAAAACGAGTGAAAATGCTCGTCTTCGTCAGAAAAGCGTTCTTGGACACCCTTTCACGGATTCCAGTGTCCATATGTGCCCTTTGACCTCTCCAAGGTCATCCAAGGTCACCAGGGGTCAAAAACAGTATTTTGACAATAACTTTTGACCTATATAAGCTAGAGCGCTGAATCAAACACCATCGTGTATGTCTCGTCACTGGCTTTCGTTTGATATACGGCAAGGTCACTTTCTGACCTTTCGTGACCTCAGGTCATCTTAGGTCACGAGGTGACCTCTGGAGGTCAAACCACTGGCGGGAGGTCATTACGTTCAACATAGCGGGAAAAAGGTCGGGCATTTTCCTATCAGATGTACTTTACCAGGTCTCAGTGGTTCTAATGGCATAAGAGTTATGCCCAGTTTGCTTAAGCATTGCATATTTGAGTGAAAATAGCCAATCTTGACCTAATTTGACCTCTGGAGGTCAAACCATCGATCTGAGCGCTAAAACATGAGAAGTAATTTCTTACTGAATTCACGCGAGCTTTCTAATGCACTTTGCAGATTTGAGCTAACGCCCATACTTTCGGAGTTAGAGGGGGGAGCATCGATGCTCCCCGGTGGGGCGAAGGTGGCGCCGGACCCCGGTGGGGCGCGCGTTAATAAAATTCGCATCACTCCCCCATCTCCAAGGGCACTCGCATCGACGAGATCTCGTCGAAAGTGCCATACCTTGCACACTGGCGGATAAGTTCATCCTGTTCCGACTTATACGATCTTTAACTTTTTCGAGGTCAGGTCACTTGACCTGTACTGGCGACCTGACCTGAGTTGACCCAAACTTAAAATTTTGACAACAGTTGTAAAAATGATGATAAAAAGGTATTCCAAGTACTGCGGCGCTACACGCCGCCCTTTTTATGCTTTCTCCCAAAAAACCGAGGGGGCGGGTACTACCCGACCCCCGGTCAATGCGCGTGTTCATCTTACTTTTGAAGTCAGGTAACGTGACCTGTACTGGTGACCTGACCTGAAATGACCTAACCTTAGAATTTTGACAAAAGCTGTGGAAATGACTAGGGAAAAGGTATGCGAAGTACGGCAGCGCCACGCGTGACCGTTTTTATGCTATCTCAAAAAAACGAGGGGGCGGGTACCCAACCCCCGTCATTGCCCGTGTTTCACATTTACATACGAACCTAAGCGCCAGCCAATGTCTGCCCAAAATATTATCTGCACATACGAACATTGACGCGAACATCACCAGGTATACCAGATACGAACAATGTGTGAGAACATCTGCGGCCGAGCGTCCACATACGAACCTAGCTATGCACTGTGAACATCATAATTCAAATTACGAAGATTTGGCCACGTAGTACCTATCTAGCTTGAAAAAAATCGTCTCGATATGCTGCAAAAAAACGATTATTGCCATTGGGCAGAGGAGGGTTGGTTATATGGTTATGCTGGATTTGTTCTCACCTTTCCGATAATTTCACGATTTTCAGTGCGAAATCAAAACAAACATATGGCGGGAAAACCAAGGCAACAGCTGATTGGCAAATGATAGAAAATGACCTCTGTACTTGCCTCCGTCCTTCTGTTCAGTCTAGAGTGTTTATGAGTTCTTAAGTCAGTAATTCCTTTACAAATGCTGCCAGATACGGCAGTATCGCCATGGTCAAGGTAATGCACCGCGTGCGCCGCTCGCTCAAACAATTACACCATTACCATCAAGGAACGAAGGTAATAGAATGAATTTATGAAGAATTTGCAAGGAACCACCATCAAGAAGGCCCTATAATCCCATTAAAATTACTACTGCTGCTGAAAGTGAAACGCACGTGAGGTCGTATTACTTCTGAACGCCCAAACAGTTATAAGTAGGTAAGTATTCGCACCATGCAAAGGTAGGTTATTCAATACAATATGCCAGTCTGCAAAGTATGGCAGCAGGCCAGACGAGTTGCACCAGCCATCGAAAATTATCGCACCACCAGCCTAAAAAATTGCACCAATCTGCCATATACCAGGGAGAAAAAACGCACACATTCCTACCCACACGATGCAATACTACCTCTCTTATTAGTTAGTTAAGGACTTTTTATAAGGCCACCTCCTGTGTCTTCATAACTATTCAGTCTTTTTTGGTTTTCAGTGTCAGCTTCCTCGCACCAGTCTTGCAAATTCGCACCAGGCTGATAAAATTCGCACCACTCGCTCCTGTCTCCAAGGGCAATCGCACAGACGAGATCTCGTCGAAAATGTCATACTTTGCACACTGGACAATATGCATGCCTGGCACACTGGGTATAGTCAAAGCATGGAATAAAAATACCTGGAACGGAAGCCTCATTGATTTCTGGGATGCTTTTGTGGGGTGCATTACAAAGATTTGGGTAAATAGCCAAGAACATTGAAATATAGATATAGATATAAATATAGATATTAGATATAGATATTAGATATAGATATAGATATAGATATTAAACAAAAAACAGGCCTTTGTGCATGCCTTATTCCAACCGAGAGGAAACAGCTACTACTGAGGTATTATTTATCCAATATAAACCTAAATAATTGCATAATGGCCATAAAATATGAATGCAAAATCAGTGTGGGCCCGGATTTGAACCTGGAACACCAGGATTGCTAGACAATTATGCTGCCAGCTGCGCTATTGAGCGACTAAATTGCCATTATGAAGATGAAAAGTTCCACCCATGGGATCTGAACCCGGGATCTTTCGTGTTCTTGGTGAGCGATTAACACACTGTGCTATTACGGCACTGAGCCGCCCACGTTTAAAACATGTAATAATACAAGTTGAGCTGCAGTATCAGATTCTGATTTCTCCTGCGCTTTGCTCTGAGATTTTGGGTATTTCATGCCTAAAATGTATTTCAGTGGATGCAGCACAGATTGGGCTTTCCGGAATGCATGGTTGTTTTCCTGTGTGGGCCACGGTTTATAAGTTATGACTCATCAAAGTCATCGGCCACCACATCTCCCATCAGTGGGGGAAACTGTGGTCAGCGTTCAAGAATGGCTACATTCCCAACAATAGGAACAATGATCCATATTTGGAAACACATTTTCCATCATATATTCAAACTGGAATTTTAGACAGCTTGAAACGAATAAAGGTGTATATCTACCGAATTATTTCAATATGTTAGTTTTCCGGACAAAATATGAGTGGCGGCCAAAGTTGGATCCCGGGGGGCAAAGTGGGCATGTGCACCATAGGCGGATCCAGGGGGCAAAGGGAGTTTGTGCCCCCCATCGACCCTCGGCACCCCCTGAAATGGTCACAGGCCCCCTGAAATGGTCACAGCGCCCCCTGAAATGTCGCTTCCCACTCCCCCCAGGATGCGAAAATCAGCTCCGACCGATAAGATTTTGCGCCCATCCGATAGGGTTCTCCGGTAAAGAATGACACCTCCGGGAAGGTGTCCCCCGATCGGCAATCCTGGATTCGCCTATGATAGCGTCTCAAGGATAAAGGCCTACCCCTACAAGAAGCAGGGTCAAAGGAGTAGAAGGAGGCATAGGCAGATCCAAGTTTATTTTCAAAAGGGGGGGCATCATCCGAGCAGGGGGTGCCAAAGTTTATCACAGAGTGGCTAATTCTCACATCCAGGACTTTGGGGGGGGGCTAGGGGTTCGAGCATCTCCCGCCATTGCCTTCAAACAATCTCCGCGTATGTTTTTGCTGCATGCACTCGGATATCTTGAGGGAGGAGCTTGAGACCCTAGGCAACAAATATTAGTTGGGCGCAAAATCATATCGGATTTTCACATCCTAGGGGGCGGGGCAGTGGGAAGCGACTTATCAGGGGGACACCGTGACCATTATTTCTACTGGGATGGGGCCATTATACCTATGTGACCATTTTAAGGGGCGCCAAGGGTTAATGGGGCGGGGTTGCTGCGAGGGTCAATGGGGGGTTGCGCCAAGGGTCGATCAGGGGGTCGCCGAGGGTCGATGGGGGGGTGCCAAGGTTTGATGGGGGTGCCGGGGTCGAGCAGGGGAACGTGCCCCTCTTTCCCCGCCTGATGGACTGCCTATGAAAAAGCACCCCAGTAGAAAATATCGAGGTAATGCATCGGCGCACCATAATTCGTCAAAACACTACGGAATAATTCAAACTATCTTGGGGACAAAAACTACAGGATCTAAAAACTTTCTGATACAAATCAATATAAAAAATCTTAGAAAATATGAAAATACCACTTTTAAGCACTACTTACTTTCTAAACAGACGAAAAGCACAGTTTTCCTCTATTTCCTCATTCTTCAGCGCATGGTGAGCAGCACTGTGTGACGCCAAGAAAAAATATTTTTGCAGTCTACAATTTTGGAATACTGTTTTTATACTACTATTTTTCATTGACTTTCTCCAAAAATTTTCTAAAAAAATAATACCTGTATGGATTCACATTCTAAGAGCAATCTTTTCATCGTTCTTTACCTTTGGGGCTGGATCGCGCAGTTTAGACTAATATCTGAGGGAGCGTTCAACGACAGATTTTCTAATTCAAAGCAGAACTCCCCTCAAATTTTAAGAAAAGTTAAAATTGACCAGGTAGAAAGATTCCCCTTATCTTTTTAAACTCCTGTTGTGTTTTCTGAAAACATCGTTCTGGGCGTTCCCATCCTTGGGAACGTACGTTTCCATTTATGGAACAAGACTTCTCAAATATGGGTCAATATTCCCATTATTGGGAACGTAGCTATTCTTGGGGACGATGACCACAGTTTCTCCCACTGCCATAGACTTTACATTGGTGCTTACCGAGCTTTACTTACCGAAGGATTTTTTCATGTCCTAGATTGGCACCCAAAAGCGGGGCGGTTTTGCATTGAGGTCTCCATTCTAGGTATCTCTATTCTATGGTCAAAGTGCAACTTGCATTCTGTGCTTGTAATCGCAGGATGGTAGGAATGTGACTGTGAAAGTGCCTGGTTTTGTGAAAAATTATCGACAATTTATTTTTTTGCGGTTATAATTTTGTTTTCTAGAAGAAGTTTGCATGTTTTTCTTAAAATTGCCAAGAATATGTTTCAAGGTATAAAAGGTGTGAATTTCATCAACCTGGTGCAAATTTGCAAGACTGGTGCCAGGAAGGTGTCACTGAAAATCAAACAAATAATGCCTGAATGGTTATAAAAACCCGGGAGAGGACATCATAATAAGTCCTTAACTAACTAATGAGAGAGAGAGAGAGAGAGAGAATGAGAGAGAGAGAGAGAGAGAGAGAGAGAGAGAGAGAGAGAGAGAGAGAGAGAGAGAGAGAGAGAGAGAGAGAGAGAGAGAGAGAGAGAGAGAGAGAGAGAGAGAGAGAGAGAGAGAGAGAGAGAGAGAGAGAGAGAGAGAGAGAGAGAGAGAGAGAGAGAGAGAGAGAGAGAGAGAGAGAGAGAGAGAGAGAGAGAGAGAGAGAGAGAGAGAGAGAGAGAGAGAGAGAGAGAGAGAGAGAGAGAGAGAGAGAGAGAGAGAGAGAGAGAGAGAGAGAGAGAGAGAGAGAGAGAGAGAGAGAGAGAGAGAGAGAGAGAGAGAGAGAGAGAGAGAGAGAGAGAGAGAGAGAGAGAGAGAGAGAGAGAGAGAGAGAGAGAGAGAGAGAGAGAGAGAGAGAGAGAGAGAGAGAGAGAGAGAGAGAGAGAGAGAGAGAGAGAGAGAGAGAGAGAGAGAGAGAGAGAGAGAGAGAGAGAGAGAGAGAGAGAGAGAGAGAGAGAGAGAGAGAGAGAGAGAGAGAGAGAGAGAGAGAGAGAGAGAGAGAGAGAGAGAGAGAGAGAGAGAGAGAGAGAGAGAGAGAGAGAGAGAGAGAGAGAGAGAGAGAGAGAGAGAGAGAGAGAGAGAGAGAGAGAGAGAGAGAGAGAGAGAGAGAGAGAGAGAGAGAGAGAGAGAGAGAGAGAGAGAGAGAGAGAGAGAGAGAGAGAGAGAGAGAGAGAGAGAGAGAGAGAGAGAGAGAGAGAGAGAGAGAGAGAGAGAGAGCGCATTGTGTGGGTAGGAATGGTGGGTGTGTTTTTCTCCCTGGTATATGGCAGATTGGTACAAATTTTTGGTGGCTGCCAGTGCAAGGATTTTAGATGGCTGGTGTGACTTGTCTGGCCTGCTGCCATACTTTGCAGGCTGGCCTGTTCCCATAATTGGAGCACTTGGGCCCATTCTTTCAGAAAGCACCCTGGCCACTCACATGGGGGCTGGGGCACTCACCTGGTAGGTGACCCAGTCTTTAAATAATGGCAGCAGGCCAGACAAGTCTCCAGCCATAACAAATTCACAAATTTGCACTGCCAGCCACAAAAATTTGCACCAATCCACCATATGCCAAGGAGGAAAATGCACCCATTCCTACCCACACAATGCAATGCTGCCTCTCTTGTTAGTTAGATAAGGACTTGTTTTAAGACCCCTCCTTTGTCTTGATCACCATTCAGCCAATATTTGGGTGCACCTACATCTACCCGTCCAACTGCATAAATTCATAAACTCACAAATAAGGTGGTCCATACTTAACTGTATAGTGGTCCTTCATGTTTTCGTTATGAAATAAGACAGAAATCAAAATCTAACACACACTTCCACGTAATTAACACATAAACAAGGCATACCAACAGTGCACTTCTCTTAGCCGGCACCATTAACTGTAAAGGAAGTTGCAAAATTTTTGTGGGGAATACAGAAAGTCAGATATAGAAACAAAAATTCACTAATTTTAACTATATTTTGTTTAACAATTTATTTACAGAAAATTAAAAAATTGTACTATTTTTCTTAAAAAAGTCTGGAAATTTAAATGCAATACAGTGATGAGAATTAAATGCCTCAAAGTGCCAGGAACCATTGTCACGAAAATTCATGCGGGACCTAAATTTTTATCTTCAGATTTGAATCACTAGCAGATTCAGAAGGGAGGTCAAGCTCTCCTCAAAATGGGAAAATTTGGGCTGATTTTATTCAAAGAAACAATATGTTTTTTTACGATTTTTCCCGACTTATCCCCCCTTCCCCTCCTCAAACGGCCCTCTTGCATCCTAACCTGACCTAACCATGTCTCTATTTAGCGAGCCGGCCTGCGGAGCACCGAGCCCCTGGCTCGGTATTAACCTAGCCTGCGGCGCCGACATTCGCCTTCATCGGCCTCAGCTTTGCCGACTTCGCCGGCAAAGGCTGGGCCTCCTCAGGACTCATATCCGCGCGCGTGCCGTCCCGATTCGCGAATAAAGTTTATGAAAATTTGGTATGCTTTCGCAACAGTGATTTGCCTCTGGTACAAAGGTACCAATGATTTCCATCAGCTTACTGACGATCAGCTGCCATTGCCTTTCGTTATTTCCTGTGTTATTGCTTATTTACGGCGATAGACGGCGTGTGATTACGACGTTCAGGTTAAGTAAGTGTTGAAAATCGGGGTTTAAGTGGAAGTGGCGCCACGGGACCTCGCTGAATAGAAAGAGGGTGTCTTGCTGATTCCAAAAATGTATCATTTCTATAGAAAATCTTTCGGGAAAGTGGACGTCTTATTTAAGATTTCGTTTTCAGTGTCACCTCCCTCACACCAGGCTCACAAGTTCTCACCAGGTTTATAAAATTTGCACCACTTGCCCATGTCTCCATGAGCACTCGCACCGACAAGATCTCGTCAAAAGTGCCATACTTTGTTTACTGGTGGGTGACTGGAGCACTCTGAAAGAATGAGCCTAAGAGTTCTTATTGTTGGGAACATAGTTTTTTTCTTCAATTTTGTGGCATTGCTCCCATTATTGGGAACATAGCTATTTTTGGGAAGTATGACTACAGTTTCCACTACCATGGTGGTGTTCTAATAGTAGCAGTAGCCATTAGTCACGTTCGCACTGCACATTGCCCAGCCGCAACCCCCACATGTATTGCTATTTCTGTTCAATATGTTTATAAGCAGGTGCAATGCTTTGTTATACCGATTTCTTTTCACGGTCTAATGTGGGCACATGCTTAAGTGCTACACAGCTACTTTTTCACTATCAGAATTATTTGAAAACAAGTACAGCAAATGGAATGCTCTCTGTTGGAAAGCTGCTGTTGCTTTGTGAATTCGTCCCCTTGATCTCCAACTTCTGACGAGAAGATAAAATGTTTTATTAACTCATTACTGGGCAGTAGAGCCTAGCAGAAACCTTTGTGATTTTGAGATGAGTTTCAAGGAGACTAGGCATGTCAAGGGACTCCAGTTTGCAAAGTATTATTCTTTTGATGAATACTCATCAGTGTGATTGCCCTTCAGGATCAGTGTGGGTGGTGCAAATTTTGTATTGAATGTAAGCTGAACCAACAGCTGTTTTACATTTGGTATATGTCTATCAGCTTTTGATAGAAAACAGATAAGGGGCAAAACATGTTATGGTGTATTTCTGGGGGCGCGGTGGTGGAGTGGTCAGCGTAGCTGTCTGCCACGCAGCCGACCCGGGTTCAAGGCCCGGCGGCTTCCCTGAACAAGGAGCAAGCTGGCTCCCGAGAAACCCTTCCAACAGGGAAAGAGTTGGCGACGCCATATGACCCTGGCAGTTGGTGCGTCGATAAGCCCCAATAATTATTATTATGGTGTATTTCTGTCTCTAAATACTATGATTGATAAGGGGTGGAATGATGACATGCAGTTTGAGGCTGGTGTACCAAGTATGACAACAGGCCAGGAGAGACACACTGGTGATCTATGATTTTTGCACAAATTTGTACCGCCAGCCAGCAAAGACACCAAACCTTACAGAAAGACATCAACCTCTACCTAAAAATGGAAAGATGGGTTTCCAGAGTGTACAAGTAGATAGTCTATAAAAATGTTGAACCCAAGTTTCCTTATTGAATTTATCCTCCTGAAAATGCAAGTTCTCGAACTCTCATTTGTCCATCCCCCATATGCTACCAGGTTTCTTTTGGCCGAGAAACCTGGCATCCTAACGCCAACCTTTTTTCATGGAGGGCACAGGAATAGCCTCCTTTGTACCACAGTAATATTTTTGGAGCGGAAAGCGTCTGAAAGGTTTTCATTCGAACAATATTTATTTCCTATCAAAAGCTAAATTTTACAAATTTAAAATTGTAAAGCAGCTGCTGTTCTAATTTTGACCACCCACGTCTTCCTGATAACGGTTTTGGTCAGTGTAGAATGCTACCCTGAACCCTGCCGTGTGCAAAGGTGAAACCACGTATGTGTGGTCCCGCGGCGATTAAAAATTTTTTCAGGAGAGACGATTCTCCGTTTAGCGCCGCAACTTTGAGGATATCGGATCTATTTTTATGACATTGCTATCGGTGGAAACGTCTCGACGTGCAAAATTTTGTGGTATAGTTATTTTCTTCAAACGTTGAACATATGCCTAACAAATGCACAACGTTTTTTGTCCAGGTCAAATTCTCCTCCTTAAGAAGCACCAATGTAATGGTAAAACCACGTATGTCCCAGTACCGATGCCAAAACCACGTATGTTGCAGATTCTCCATCGGTCTATTTAGGACAAAACACGTATGTCAATGAAGGTAAGCATACCGGTTTTCACCAAAGGTGCCTTCTATTGTAGATTCAGACTGAAATCACGCCAGCTGTGAACACAAAACGTATGTTCCAAATAAAGAGGCTAAGAAAATTCCCTTGCTTAGTTATTCTTCCTGTTTTTAAAGCTCCATCGTCAACCGAAAATACAATATTCAGTTGCGTCACTCTTTAATTTAATTTGTCGTTTCATGGCATTTACTCCAGCTAGTTATGGCTATATCGCATCAGTTCCTTGCACGCTCTCTAGGCTCCGCATTGGTCACACCCACGCAACACATTCCTTTTTACTTTGTAGAGATGTCCCGCCGGAGTGTGCTCGCTGTGGGGAGCGCCTGTCTGTGCGTCATGTTTTCGTGGATTGCCGAGATTTTGAGGTTGAGAGACAACGCTACTTTCGCGGGTCTCCCTCACTGGATTCGCTACTCGGAGAGCATCCAACCGTGGAGTTCACTGCTATTGCTGCTTTTTTTGAAGAGTGCCTCATTTAATGTCATTTACTCACCATCTTAGGACGTGATCACCTGCGTTTTCACTCGTTGACTTGTGGAAGCATGTGCGGTGTATTTACATTTTACCTTTGACACACTTTTAGCCCTGTGAGACGCTGAAACTATATTGTATATATCTTGTCTAGTGTTATGGGCGCCACATGACCCGTGTTGTCGGCGCGCCCTTAAACACCAACGATGATGATGATGATCCTTGCACGCTCAGATTGATTCACGTTTATTGGCGACTCCTGCCCCGGTTCGGCACTTGCGCATGTTTCTAGCGCTGACCTTTGCTGGTCCCACCGCCACTAGTTCTGTCCAGAACTTTTGTTGGTGGACGGTCATATGGCGTGTCAGATTATTTAGCACTTCGGAAACCTTGAACGCTGTACTGCGCATGCTAGACACAGCATGGACCTCTGGTTCCTCTACCGGATGAAACGTAGACTTGGTGACAAGTCGAGACTGCCTGCAAGTGCATATGACAACTACATCAGTGGATAGTGATCCTCCAGTCTCTCGTCGGTGGAAGTCAACGTGTCTCGACTGAAGTCAACGTGCTCAGTCGGCGGGTGACCGGCGGAGCAGCTGCCAGATGTTCTCCTCCATCGGGGCGGCTGAAGTCGAGCTCTGCAGTCGCCGGGTATTCCCTCCGACGGGGGAGGGGCGGATGCAGTCGAGCTCCGCAGACGCCGATGTTCCCCTCCGGCGGGGCGGCTGAAGTCAGGCTCTGCAGTCGCGGGGTGTCCCCTTCCGGCGGGGCAGCTGAAGTCGAACCCTGCAGTCGCGGGGTGTCCCTCCGGTGGGGTGGCTGAAGTCAGACCCTACAGTCGCGGGGTGTCCCCTCCGGCGGGGTGAATGAAGTCGGACCCTGCAGTCGCGGGGTGTCCCCCCGGCGGGTGGCTGAAGTCAGGCTCTGCAGTCGCCGATGTTCCCCTCCGGCGGGGTGAATGAAGTCGGACCCTGGAATCGCAGGGTGTCCCCTCCGGCGGGGTGGCTGAAATCGGACCCTGCATTCGTGGGGGCGTTCCCTCCGGCGGGGTGAATGAAGTCGGACCATGGGCGTAGTCACCACTAGGGACACTAGGGACAGTGTCCCTACAAGATTGGAGACCCCCCGAAAACTTGTAGGGAATGTCCCTACAAGTTTTGAAGACCGGGAAAGATATGACAACCGCAATATGTTAATTTTCCAATACATCTTGCAATTGTACCTACCTACTTATCACATATGCAAATCCGGACAGCGTCATTCCTACCAAATATATTAAAAATAATGATTTTATAACCTTTGATTTTACTTTTTCCTAGTTTCCCAAAATCTGTCCCCCATTTCTGTACCATATATAAAATAGGAGTGATGTTAACCTGCGCTCCACCGGAGGTCTAGCGCCACCATCGCCCCCACAGGGGACATCGATGGCCCCCTATAACTCCGAAAATATGGGGGCTAGCGCAACTCTGCAAAGTACATTGGAGAGCTCTTGTGCATTCAGCAAGGTTTTAACTTGCATGTGTTTAAGCGCTCAGGTCAATATTTTGACCTCCAGAGATCAAGTTGGGTCACGGTAGGCTATTTCTGCTAACATATGCAATGCTTAAGAAAGCTGGGCACAGCTTTTATGCCATTAGAGCTATTGAGGTCTGGTAACTACATTTCATAGGAAAATGCCAGGAAAATGTCTTTCTCTGCTGTGTGGAACACAATGCCCTGCCGACAGTGGTTTGACCTCCAGAGGGCACCTATTGACCTGACATGACCTGAGGTCACGGAAGGTCAGAAAGTGACTTTGTCAAATATCAAATGAAAGCCAGTTACGAGACATATATGATGACGTCTAATTCAGTGCTCTAGCGTAATTAGGTTAATAGTTAAGGTCAAAATACTTTTTTGATGCCTGGTGACCTGAGGTGAACTCAGATATGTCAAAGGGAACATATTGTCCCTGGAATCCGTGAAAAGGTTGCTAAGAATACCTTTCTGAGAAATTTGATAATTTGCATTTTTGTGACTTTTGGACCAAAAGACAGCTTTTCCCCATGTCTTTTTATGGGAAAGGTCACCTCGTGGCCGGACCTCAGGTCACTACATTGAAAAATCCTGGATATATTTTTTTAGATCCTGGAGGGGCCATTGAGTGAAGACAATTTCAAATCAATTGGCCAAGAAATGTAGCTATGCTAGAGCTCAAGAGTTGAAGTGAGGTGAACTTGTTTGACCTCGCCTGGTGATCTGACCTAGTGTGGCCCGGGGTAAACAATTTCAAGGATAGTGGGAAAATGATCGGGTGAAAAAACCTTAGCGGGCCATCGATGCCTCCCCTCCCGTGTGACGAGGGTTAAGAAGCCACATTCTTTCACCAGCGCCGATTCCAGCAAGGCGGAAAAATACTTCAGTTGCAAGCTGATCTCCGTGAATAGGATTGGTCACCATGACAACGTCGGATTGTTAATTCCGGGCAGGGTGGGGGGGGGGGCTGTGTTTGAAAACCCTTGGGTTGCTCCAGGGGCACGATAAAAACGGTGACGCGAAGCGCTGCCGTACTTAGCACGCCTTATCCATGATCGATTCCGCAACCTTCCACAAAATGTTTAAGGTTGGGACATCTCAGGTCAGGTTACCAGTACATGTCAAGTGACCTCACCTCCAAAAATGTTTAAGGTGGCATAAGTAAGAAAAGGGCGAATATATCGAATTGAAGCGCATACCACATAAAAGGCCCGCCGAGTACTACAACTAGTTTCGGAATTTTTCAGATCGTAGACCTAGGGGCAGGTACGGATAATGACCTCTCCATTGAAAATGCATGGGGAAAACGGAAATTGGCCGAAAAATTGAATTAATTTTGTAGATACCGCGTGAAATACCCTCGTATTCTTCAGAACATAGTATCCTAGGCCCTTTTATAGGTTCATGCCGCAAGTTTGAACCTGTGACCTTAGAGGTTATCTGGGGCTATCCACTGCAGGTTTTTCAGACTTGAGTTAATAACTTTGCACAAAATGATGAAAAATATTTTATTTTCATATCATTACGTTTAGAATGTTATTGCGGGTCGATTTATACGCATCTTGATTATGCTAGGCTAGATGGTGACCTTGACAACACCTTAGTTCAGGTCTTTTTATGTTTTGACCTAGTACAATAATATTATACATCATCCAATTGGCTGTAACGAGAGAAAGTGAACTATGCCTAAAATGATTCTGACCCAATTCTGTCAACATTAAAGTCCATACACTTTTCTCTATCATGCTACATTCTTTGACCTGTCATGACCTCAATATTGACCTCAGCCAAAAAGTGACTGATGTAGTTTTTCATGAATTTCAATGGGCTATTCACCTACTTTCGCGTTTTTTCGCTATTCCGTATAAGAGTCGAGTTCGAGGGGGATTGTTTGGACACCCCTACCAGGGCGAAGGTGGCTCGGAGGCTCACCGGGGCGTGGGTTAACGCTTGGTCAGCTGTGAGTCAAGTGTGGTTGGTGCTGCTGGTCGAAACAGTCGCACTTTTACTTAAGCTCCCATTTAATTGCATCAATAAGGATAACAAAAACAAGGAATGGAAATCGGGACCAAGATAACTACAGGAGACGAGGGCCTAGTGACAGGAACAGGAGCGGCGGAAAGTTTTGGTTCAAGGGGGGGCATGAAATTTGTAACCCATTTCTTTCCGCAGTCAACGCCAGAGGGTTAATGTTGAAATTTATCATTTAAGGAGGAGCACCGTGCCCAGGTGCCCCACGAGTTCCGCCCTCAGTGGATAGGTAACTGTATATCAACACAGGGCTTCATATGCAGAACACAGAAGCCCGACTGCAGTGATATAGCTACGCAATGCTCTCGCAACATTGCGTTGAACTTATTTCCTTTTCTGAACATTTTTTCTTTTTAGCTCTTCCCTATTTTCGGAACATACCTTTGTGGGAATAAATGGCATGTCAGCCCACCGATGTTCATAGGTAGGTGGCTGGGCTCCGAGCCCAAAAGCCCGCCTACTTTCACCGTCACCGCTTGTGGGGGGGGGGGGGACAAAACACTCTCGTGGGCCATCCAACGCCCATACCAAAGAATGCAAGAAGACCCACTAAAAATCTCGCACTTCCGCGAACGTTTCAACACGCACAATTCTTACAATTGTTATCTGTTGACAATTGTCGTACAGGGAATGCAGTGGCAGATAAAATGGGGGATAGAGGGGCTCAAGAACCACCCCTGAAATAGCATAGTACCTATAGTAAAGCATAGCAGGAGACTGTCCGAGGTAGGGGAAGACGCCAGTCCCCCCCCCCACAAATGGCTGGTTATACAAATGTTGCTGATACTGTTATATTTTTTCTATTTTTACATTGCCGTGTTTTTAAGGTGTCATTTCATGTAGTTAAAGGGAGATACGCGAAAAAATTATTGGCTAGATCAAAAGGTCACAAAAAGTTGTTTCAGAAGTCCTATTCTCATTTTTGCGAATTCGGCCTGCAAATGCCTTAAAATTGCTCTCAGTCAAAATTTCTAGACGACTTTACCGGTACACCTCATATCGGTGTATATGACGTACACACGGCGAAGGCTATCAATTTCTCTAAGAATTAGGCCATATCTATCCTAAATAGTGATGTAGAACTTTGGACTACTGCAGAAAAAAATTACCTTAGAAAAACAACATTCCAAAACTCTTTTGGACCAGAAATATAGGGCTTAAAAGAAATCACAATTAACCTATCAGAAGCCTAGGAATTCTCAAACCGGGGTCACGTGACCTATCTGACGCAAAAAGTTTTGTCATCCTGGGGCTGAAGCAGAAAATGACTCAAGACCCGAGGTACGAAACCGCTGAAGACCTGAGTAATTATATTTTTTCCGTTTCCAGGGCAAACTTATCCATTCTGTAGTTTTTAAAAGCTTTTTAAAATTAATTCAAATACAAATACAGGAGAACAGACATTTGTATTACAAAAAACATTGGTTTTCAACTTTAAATAGTTTTCGAAAAGTAAGTGATGGGTGAAGGTTTCAGCATTTTATCGGAACTGTAAACCTATTTCGATAATGTATGAGTGGCCTCCCAAAATTTTGCCGAAGATACAAAAATAATTGATGGTTTCGTAATCAGGATTTTTCAAATAGCAAGAAACCACAATAATATTTTTTCGCTTATCTCCCTGTAAGCGAGCTTTGTCATTCATGAGCCGGGATTATTTTTGCACAACCCTAAGAACTGATGGTGACACAGGCACAGAATTAATGGCATAATGCACGAATGTATTTGAAAAATATTTTCAAAGGGATATTCTAAAATGTATTAGAAGCATCGGTACAGGATACCAAAACGCATGAGGACTAAATTCAATTTAGTCATAGCCTAGCGCCCATTTCGCAGTAGTTATCGTTGGGATGCAACGTGGGTGCTATATGGGCGCAAAAGGACCACACTGTGCGCCCCTAGAACTCAAATAGCTACGGATGGAACAATAATTTGATTCATGGACCATCATCCGAATTTAAACAGAGCGGGACTAATCAATACGATAATAAACAGCTCTTAGAAATTTCAGAAGCG
The DNA here is from genome assembly GCA_034440635.1 of Lepas anatifera. Classification (NCBI taxonomy): domain Eukaryota; kingdom Metazoa; phylum Arthropoda; class Thecostraca; family Lepadidae; genus Lepas; species Lepas anatifera. The sequence continues at coordinate 282,061 of JAOTON010000342.1, forward strand.
AATAGCCTTAGCAAGCTGAAGGTATATCGAAACACTCCCCTGCTCACTGCACATTGAAATATACGGTGATTAGGTTTCGTTTGAAGCTTCAGCAACCACTTACTCTGAGTGGACATTTCCTCTTAAATAATTGAACAAAATGCCTCTTCAGGTTACGTCTTCAACAAGTCAAACGATAAAAATAAATATCAACAATGTCAATGAATGTTCATGCGCGCATTGACGGGGGGGCGGGTAACCGGCCCGCTCGGGTTTTTTGGAAATAGGATTTTTTTAAAACGGCGATGCTTAGTGCCGCCGTACTTGGCACACCTTTTCTCTGTTCATTTTTACACCTTTTTCCAAATTCTAAGGTTAGGTCAACTCAGGTCAGGTTACCAGTACAGGGCAAGTGACCTGACCTCAAAAGAAGATTACGATAGCATAAGTCAGAACAGGGTGAACTAATCCGGTTGAAACTCATATCACATATTAATGGGCCTACCGATTTCTTTAATATGTGTCCCGGTATTTTTATATAGATGGCCTAAGGTCAGATAGGAGCCAATGCCTATCTATTGGAAATACATGGGAAAATAGTTTTAACTGAATCACTTAGTAATGTATGGTGATAAGGCGTTTATTTTACCTGAACTAGATTTTTCTTTCTTTGCGGTTCTAACGATATGAATTTTGACCTAATTTGTCCTTGACCTGACCTCAGGTCAGGTCAAATCACATATTTGACCTGAGTAATGAATCCGAATTCATCACTAATTATAGCGACATTTAAGAAAACTGGTCATCTCCATGGCATCAAGGTCCCCTCGCCAAGCGTAAACATAGCATTGGGGATTTAGGGCAACTCTTGAAATCGATTAACTTATACTTGCCAGGACGGATCCAGGGGGTAATGCTTGACAATAGCTCATTACCAACGCTCCCAACATCATCAAAACCATCCCTAACCTCATCTCCAACATTATTATGAGCATCATCAGATATAAAAGAACTAAAACCAGGATGTGCACAGCGATCCGTGCTCGGCTCATTATTCTTAATAATTTACCTACCTTGACGGTATGTTTACTAAATCCCCAAATCCCCTCTCTCTAAGCGCCTCACATACTTGATGACATAATGACGATTCAGCTTTGTTGCTGCAAAGACATGGTGGACATTTATGGATAAGGCCAAGTGTTGGCTACAACCCACAATTCCGTCGAAACAATATAAACGGTTTTTTTAAACGTAAAACAGTCGACCCCCGTTTAAAATTTGGGGTAGAAATTGTCAAACGTGATAAAAAGAAACACTTAGGCCTAGCTCTATCCAAAGATCTGATTTTCCTCGACCATATCAACAGGTCAACAGGTGGACAGGTCAACCGACAACTCAGTGGCCCCCAGAAGGGGTTGAGTTTGTCAAACATTTTTCTAGAAGACCCTGAGTGCAATCACAGGCCTGCTGATTACAGTGGCGGATCTATGTTAGGACAAAATGGAGAATTGCCCCCTAAACTGAACATGGGTGGGCTGTAAAGTTATGTTAAGATGTAGATACATTAATTGGCATACAAAGACATTACAGAAATAGCGTTAAGTCTGGCGCAAAAACTGCAGTGGGCTTAAGTCTTGGCGGCGCCCCTACGATAATTTTGATAAACCCATGTATTCATTCATACACGTCAAAAGAAACAAATCAACTAACCAAACATCTAAAGCATGCTTTCAATATAAAATAGTATAGGACCAGCCGATTTCATGGCGCTCCTCCGATGGCGACAGCCATGGGCAAAAGTCTGCCGGACGCACCCACCAACAGGCCGGCACACGCGACCGAGCCAGCCGGCGTCCTGTTACCGCTCGGCAAGTCTCAAGATAATCATCTTGTTTTGCTAAGAAGGTTGTTGAGTACTTTGAGCACTGCTGCTCGTGTGAGCCGGTGAGATAGGCTTCCTGAGTGGGCGAGAGTGTTAATTGACGTTGTACTTTTATGCTCGACGTCTCAGTACTGGGATCTGATAGCAGTCGAGGCTGAGACAGGCAGCTAGGTTTATCTCCATACTTCATAGACACGCAATTGGCCGCATTTAGACGCTTTCCCAATCCAACATACAGTCTGTGCTCGCTTTAACACGCGCATTGATGGGGGAGAGGGGGTTGGGTACCCGCCCCTTCGGGTTTTTTGGAGATAACATAAAAACGGCACGCGCCGCCGTACTCTGTATACCTTTTCTCTGATCATTTTTACAACTTTTGTCAAAATTTAAGCTTCGGTCACTCTGGTCAGGTCACCAGTACAGGTCAAGTGACCTGAGCTAAAAAAGTTTAAGATAACATAATTCGGAGCAGGGTGAACCTATCCTATTGAAACTCATACCACATACTGAGCCCACCGAGCTGTCTAAAATGTGTTCCGGTATTTTTTATATCGATGACCTAAGGTCAGGTACGAGGCTTGATCTCTTCCGTGGAAATACATGGGAAAAGTGGTTTTAATTAAATAACTTGGTCATAGTGATAGTGTTTTTTTTAGCTTCAGTAGATTGCGATTATCTTTGCGGTTTTAAAGATATACATTTTGACCTAATTTGACCTTGACTTGACCTCAGGTCAGGTCCAATGACATATTGAACCTGATTTGGCCTAGCAAGGGCATGTTATATATCATTGGATTCGGCTTGCTGCGATGATTTTAATGGTTCAAATTGTTTGATCTACCCTTACTTGTTCAGATGTAATGACCGAAAGCCTTCATTTACATGTTATCCCTATGTCGGCATGTTTTGACCTCTAGTGACCTTAGATGTGACCTGAAAAAAATAGTACAAATATTTTCGATAGAGAGGTGGATGTGCTACTAAAGTCGTTTACCGTTTTTCGCTATCTAACACGGTTCTCGAGATCTTAGGGGGCTGGTACCTGCTCCCACCCCCCCCGTCAAAGCGAAGGTGGCTCAGACCCCCGTCAAAGCACGTGTTAAAGGGAATGTGGCACATTCATAATGTGATTTTAACCGATATAGCCAAGTTTTAAAGCAAGTCGGAAGATCCGGTACTCAATATATCATTTGTCGTGGAAATCGAGAATTTCGTAGAAAAAGCTAAAATTACCTGAAATGTACCCCTCATGTACCCTTAGCAGCAGGCCACAGTTCTCATGGCTGTTGGTGTGACGACATATACTGACGTCACGGTGAGTTATCAGCCAATCGAAGCCCTTGAAGCGTATTGAATATGGTAGTGGTTGCCAGATCATGACATCATCCACGGGCAGATCTTTATTTCTTTCACTAGAGGAGCATTTAAAAATAGAAATATTGAGCTTATTGTATATTTTTCAGAGTAATCATGGACGCCTTCTTGATTTTCGGCTAAAAGTACCCCTAATTACAATAAATTTCAGGATTCGACCAAGGTGCCACACTCCCTTGTGTTCAAATTAAACTGCACTAAATTCGTGTAAAAATGTAAAAAGGGGACGGCTGGCTAGCTCGCACATACGGCCCCTCTTAAAATGTTCCGTCGGGTACCTAATCAAGAGGCTGGATGTGTCCCTACAAGTTCAGAAAGCATGGCTACGCCAATGAGTCGGACCCTGCATTCGCAGGGTGTCCCCTCCGGCGGGGTGGCTGAAATCGGACCCTGCATTCGTGGGGGTGTTCCCCTCCGGCGGGGCGGCTGAAGTCGGACCCTGCAGTCGCGGGGTGTTCCCCTCCGGCGGGGCAGCTGAAGTCAGGCTCTTTACTGACCGGGTGACCTACTGCACCCGGTTTTCTTCCGGTTTGTTTGCCGAGCTCGAGGCCCGCGGCCATAGACTGACGTATTTGGCTTTTATTAGGAGCATCTGAAAATGATGCTTTATGAAACACATTTTTGCTTAAGAAAAAACGTGAAGAAAAAGAGCCAGGATGTAAGACCGTTGCGGGGCGATGGCATCGTTGTGGAGTATCACAAGAACCTGAGCTGGGGTCTCAGTTGCTTGTGATCATCGCAGTCAACACGCACTAAGCGTTTCTTGTTTCACTTCTTTTCGTTCATGGTTTAACCAGCGAAAGAAAATGGAAAGAACTGTAGCAGTGCATCAGATGCTTCGAGGCAGACTAGCCGCCAAATTGTGAAAATGCGGCGGGAGTTGCTTAGGAGCGCAGAGGCGCACTCAGGGTAATCCCTTCGGAGAAAGGAAGCTCACTTATTCGAAATGGTCATGGACATTGAAAATAAGCTGACAGTTGATTCGTCTTTAATAGATGGTGTTCTATATGAATAACACCTTTACCCTTCACCCCCCATACTGGCACCGCTCCTGCTTGTGCGAATGATAGTCTTGGATGAGTCACGTATGTTCAGGTATGGCTGTTAGCGAGGGGTGGTCAAACCACGTACGTCTCGACATACGCCTTTTCACCGACACTGGTTAAACTTACGTTGTTTTTGCACGCATGGACAATGAACGTATGTAGAGGATACATGTTTTTGTCCCTATATTTTTCACATACGTGCTTTTGCCTTTGCATTGGGACTAAAGTTTTTGGCATGCGTAGTTTTCAAAAATGTTTTTTGATTATATCTTATAGATAATCATGAGGGGCTGTATTCTTTGACGTCGTCGCCGCCTGCGATACTGCTTGGCGTCATGGAATTCTCGTGAAGGTATTCCAGTGTGGAATTCGCGGTCACTTGGGATTTTTTGTCATTAAGAACTTCTTAACTGACAGGACTTTCCGAGTACGTGTTGGAGGAACCTACTCCAGGGTATTTTATCAGGAGGACGGTATTCCCCAGGGAAGTGTTATGAGCGTAGAATTATTCGCGCTTGCCATTAATGACATTACAGACCATCTACCACAGTCTATAAAAAGCTCGCTCTTTGTAGACGACCTTGCTGTATGGACCACGTCGTCTACATCATCATCCCTCGCGCGCCAGCTCCAGCTGACCGTTAACCACCTAAAGTCCTGGAGTGGACGGAACGGGCTATATTTCTCGACGACGAAAACGGTCGGCGTGCACTTCTGTCGAAAACGTCGACCCTGCCCTGATCCCAGAGTAATGCTAGGAGACAGCCAGATTCCGTTTAAACCGGTTGCTAGATTTTTTGGAATCTTTCTCGACAGGCGCCTGACCTATACCTTTCACATTAGAAAACTTCGAGACAGGTGCTTTAGATCCTTAAATACCCTCAAATGCGTATCCAGGACATCATATGGGGCGGATAGGAAAACTCTGCTCGTTCTATATCGCTCACTCATTCGCTCCAAAATAGACTGTGCTTGTTTTGTGTACGATTCGGCGTCTGACTCCGCGAAGCGCTGCTTGGATACCATCCATCATAGTGCTGTTCGTATCGCTACAGGTGCTCTTCGCACCACACCGACAAGCAGCCTGCTTGTCGAAGCGAATGAACCTCCACTGGCGATGCGGCGTCACCTTCTTGGCCAGAGGTACGCATACAAGCTGGCACAACTTCCGAACCACCCAACATATAAGATGGTCTTTTCGCGCCGAGTTGTGCAGCTTTTTGATGACCTTCGCAAGGGATTGCCTTTCTGTGTTCGTGCGCGAAATTTAGCATTGGAAAGTGGAGTCCAACGGCGAATGATTGCCCTTAACGAACCGTCCGAAATCCCACCTTGGCAGATTGCGGAAACTGAGACAGACTCATCTCTTGCTGGTTACGCGAAATCTAGTGTCCCCCCGGTAGAAATGAATGCTCTAGCCTTAGAGCACATTTCACATTACAGTGAATATGTAAAAATATTCACAGATGGGTCGAAGACGAGAGCTGGGGTAGGATGCTCTTTCGTTGTGGGCCCCACGACCAGAACCTTTTCGCTTCCATCGTATGCATCGGTGTTCACATCTGAATTGATCGCGATTTCAAAAGCTCTATGTTATATTGAAACGTGTGAAGAGAATCGTTTCGTAATTTTTACCGACTCACTCAGCAGCGTGCAGGCATTAAAAATCTTCAACCCGAGCGATAGTCTTGTGCGTAAGATACGCCTACACATCTCACGATTAGGGAAAAATCAAAAGAAGATTCAGGTGTGTTGGATACCCAGCCATGTAGGAATAGGAGACAATGAGGCAGCAGATGCAGCGGCAAAGCGTGCAGCGGAAAGTACATGTTCACGTCGACTTCCAATCCCGGCCAGGGACTTGTTCCCCCATCTATTGTATCACCTCCGCAAGGCCTGGCAGCAGTCATGGGAGGTGCTTGCGAGCAGCAAGCTGTTCGAGATAAAGCCTGAACTCGGTGAGTGGCAGTGTGCATCGCGCCGATGTCGGCGAGAGGAGGTGGCCCTCTGCAGATTACGTACCGGCCATACATTGGCCACCCATCGTTACCTCCTTTGTGGGGAAGCGAGGCCGCCCTGCCTGCGTTGCGGTGCACCCTTGTCAGTCAGGCACGTGCTGACGTCCTGCCCTGGGTATAACGGAGAGAGAACCACACACTTTGGCGAGAGACAGGAGCCTTTTGCTATGTCAGAGATGGTTGGTCGCGACTCCCGTTTGATCGAACAAGTGCTGACTTTCCTGAAGGCCATCAATTTTAGAATCATCTATGACCCTGGTTAAGCACAACATGCTCTGTGAAGATCTGAGATGAACACTGTTTGGCACACTGTAGCCTAATGCCTTGTGCACATACCCTGGGGGTCCTCCGGGTGACGCTGCGCGGAGGGCTGCCTGGCGCGGAGCGCCCGACTCCCCTGTGGAGTCTCACGCCCCGTGCTGGGACTACACTGCCGTCCGGCGGAGGGCGGGCGTGGATCACATGAAAATGTGGCTTGCGCTCGTCTTCCGTAGGAGGGCAGCGCAGGGGGAGTCCGCCTGTGTGCCCAGCTGTTTGCTGGGCGCCCGGGCGGACTCAGGGACTCCCCCTTACTCCCGGGCCCCCTGGGTCCGGGGGTACGGAGTGGGCGTCGGAACTGACGCCCCGACGCCTCGTGCCGGGCGCTCTCTGCGCGGCGTTACCTGGTGGATCTTGTGGGGTGTCGATTTTTTCAGTACGGGAGGGACTGATGTTAGTAGTGCGTGCACTTCTCTGTTTGCTTTGCCATTCACCCGCACAGCGAGGTATTGACACCGAAAGGGGTAATGAGTCTCTGAATCAGGCGTTCTTCTTGTTCCAGATGGAACACTTTTAGCGACTGTACTGTTTTGGGCGCTATATGGCCTTGCCAGGCTGGTGCGCCCCTTAAGCCCAAATAACTAACCAAATAGATAATCATGAAAATCTAAAATACGACATTGCCATCGGATGCAGCTTGAGTAGACGATTCGAATGATATAAAAACAATTTTTGGCCAAAAAATGGCATACGTGGTTTCACCTTTGCACGGCAGCACTAGCTACCTGCAGCTACCCTGCACCAGACGAGTCCGCTGGCACCAGTAACCGGTCCGTTCGCCCTAAAATTCGCATCACTCCCGCCGGTCTCTGAGGACATTCGCACCGACACACGATCTCTCCGAAAGAGCCATACTTGGCAAACTGGGTATGTAGGGATGGACTAGGAAAGTTGCCGAAATATGTCTTGATAGACTGGTTGTGGGCCTTGGGGACCGATCCGACGCAGTTTTATGCAGGGGTCAGTGCCTTTTTTGTCTCCCGGGTTTGATGTGAAATATAGGTGGTTGGTGATACGAGAATTCTGTATGATTGGCATGGCTCGTCTGGCCTGTTGCCATGCTGCGCAGAAGGAAGGGAGCAAAACTTGTCTTGAAAGCTCCAATTTCAAGGCTGCCAGTGATGCGTATGTTCAAAGAAGGATATGGCCCGTCACCATGGACTTTATGGTGTCTTCTCGCGTGACTGTAGAAAAAGGCCTGCTTTGGTTTGCTCTCACAGTCCGCGCCCCCTAATCACTCAGCAATATCTCTGCTGGTTGTCCACCAAAAGTTGGGCTATACATATCTGACAGTGTCCTCCAACCCTTGCCAGGGCGTGGGGGCCTTTTGAACGCCCCCTCGGGTTTTTCCGAAATAGTTGGGTGAAAACAGTGAAAAGCAGCTTTTTTTGGTTTAGTATCCTGTAATTTTCTTTTTTGTGACGCGAGCCCCCTGTTAGGTTGGAATGTCTATTTTTCCCTGTATCACGAAGTTCTCTTTTTCAGCTCGTCATGGCCACTCAGATTCAAGAGGCAGAGTTGGACACGACCAATTCGTCCAGGGGCGTGTGGTTGGTAAAGGTAAGTCTTCAGCATAACGGTACCTAAATCATGTGACGAAGTGAAAGTGCGCCGCGGTTGCATAGCCAGGTTTGAGGTGGATTGCCAAGTGCGAATGAAGTTTGTGTGTACCAGTAAGTGATAGCGGGATTTCTGACTAGCACTGAGTAAAGTACTAGCCAATGCTTCTTGATCTAAATCACCCGGCATGCTGTTGCTTTGTCGCGTAAACGTTTTATTTTAGGATTGAACCTTTATTGGACGTACACTGGTGCCGGCCATGGGTCTTGTGTTCTCTCAAAATTGTGTTGTCCCTTGTGGACCCAGACAGAGAAGTGAAACGCCTGTCTTGCCTGGGACACGAACTGTAGTTAAGCCAGATCGTCCACTGTTTAGAGGAGGAAATGCCCTGGCATTGCGTTAGCATGCGCAGCATGGATTCATAACGCACATAATCAACGCAGCTAGCATGAGTACATTGTAAATATTCTGTGTTCGGCACCAAGTCTTAGATATGTAAATGTCAGGGTTGCTCTTAAAAAGAGAACACAAATGCGAGTGTCAGTATGTGATGAATACTTGTGCATGTAAATAAACAAAGTTCTCCCTAATCGTTTCGTATAATCGCAGGTGCCGAAGTATATTTCGAGCAGATGGGACAAAGCACCGGGAAATATCGAAGTCGGAAAGCTACGAATCGCCCGGTAAGTTAGGCTAATTTTCTCGAATTTTGTTTCCTTTTTGCTATTTTTCGTATACGCGGAACTATAGCGTAAGTCGCGATTACAGCCGCCTCCGGAGCATAGATTTCATGTTTTTTCGTTTTTGCTTTTTTAACCACGTGTTAGACCAGCTCTGATCCACCTTTGCACCTGTGAGGGTTTTGCACTGCATTTGATCTCGGCTCGTATTAGATATAGTGGGGTATATGCAACCATAATGATAATAAAGCTATACCGGCCACGTTTTTGGCATGACAGTATTAAAATCATGATCGTTCCGAGAATGTGATAATTTTAGCTTTTTAGCTTTAGGCTCTGACTGGATTGAGTTAGAGCTAATGTTATCGCATCATATATTTCTCTGACTGCGGTGAATCGAATGATGATTAGTCATATTAGGTCAACATTTCAAAATGATCTGCACCAAACTCAAGTCGGGATCGCTCATCTAACCTGTCTGACCCTGATGCCTATGGTGAAGTAGGAACTCAATTATATTAAAATGGAAGCTCCATCACCACTTCTCGCGAATTTCTCACCAGAGTTTGAATAACCCCCGAAGAAGTCTCACGCCAACTCCCACAGGTCATGAGTCAAATTGTTCGTGTTGATCGTGGGGAACGGCCTAAACTCTCACAAGTTTAAGGACTTTGGAATATATATTTTTAGCCGCATCTTCAAAAATATATTTTCTTTACTATTTCCAATTATCCCATGCATTTCCAATGAGCCTTATTGTGGGCCCTGTATATATATATATATATATATATATATATATATATATATATATATATATATATATATATATATATATATATATATATATATATATATATATGCAGTGGATGACGTGGTAGCTGATGTGTGCGCCTCGAGCATTAACCAGCGCCAATGCGCTGCAGGACGCCATCCCGCAAGCTAGACGTCTCCTTCTCACTCAGCGAGGCCGTCATGGCCATGGAGAAGTCGGAGACCATCCCCAAGGAGCACAAGTTTGTCATCAGCAACGTGAACAACCAGACCCTGGGCGTGTTCTCTCAGACCATTCGTGAGTCCAGCTACTTTTACCGTTTTGAATGCGTTTTACCTTATATTTTTAGTCATTGGGTCCCTTTACCACCAATAGGAGATATGTCATTGTAAATACTCATCTAGTGTTTTCTTTTATGTCCATGACTTCAGCTGTAATTGGGCCAGATACCTGTTGCTGATCTAAGTGAATAAATACAAATACAAATACAGTAGCATCATTTGGACTCTGGATTCTGATCACAACTCCCGTTCGTATGGTGCATTATTTTGTTCAGTTAGTTTGTCAGTAGCAAAGAAAACTGTATTTTTCCCAGGTCATCCCAAACTTATATTACCAAAGAAATTTGTATCTGTTGGATTTACCCACTGATCCACCAATTTATGCATAGTTAACCTTCGGTTCACCATTGTAATTAGGCTAGGTTACTAGGGGCTGTTCACCTATGACGTCTGCGACCGAAGGGTGGATATAATTTTCTGACTTACTAACGAAGAGGGAGGGGCATTTTGAGAATTGCTAGTGGGGCGGGGGCAAATAATCACCCATGGTGGAAATTTTATTGGGCTAGAACTGCGCAGGCCCAGGGCAGTTAAAGAGCAGTTACTTCAAAATATTGCACCCGAACATACTAGAATTATAGTATGGTACCAGTTTGAGATTGATGTACTAAGAATATGCTAGAAGTTATGCTAGTCACCTACTTCCATACAATGTTAAACCACACATGGCTGTAGCTGGTGGCTGTTTTTTCTAAAAACAAAACAAAGCGATACGTTTAAAGAGGGTATCATGGTTTTTTTCTTGCGCTTTTGAACCATTTTCAAGGAACGGCTGTTCCTCAAGTCCTTGTCCGGCTCTTCCTCAAGTCTTTGTCCGGCTCTTCCATGCGTTAGCAGTGTGCGTTGATGTTTTGTGTTCGTGATGTTTGATTTTTAAGCTAAAAACCTAATTCCACTGTTTGGCCTATGTATAGACCCGTGATGAATGATTAACGAAATTGCTGAATATTGAAGGGCCCCCAAAATTTACAAACATTACCACGGAAACTGGTAATTTCACCATATTTCTCTGTGGTTAGTGAAGAAAAAATAGACATGCCAGTGTGTGTACCTCCTTGCATGTAGCATCAGAGTTTGTGCCCTAATCTGCCCAGCCTGAGAGTACAGTTGGTGCCCTAATCTGCCCAGCTTGAGAGTACTGTTGGTGCCCTAGTCTGCCCAGCCTGAGAGTACAGTTGGTGCCCTAATCTGCCCAGCTTGAGAGTGCTGTTGGTGCCCTAATATACCCAGCCTGAGAGTACAGTTGGTGCCCTAGTCTGCCCAGCCTGAGAGTACAGTTGGTGCCCTAATCTGCCCAGCTTGAGAGTACTGTTGGTGCCCTAATCTACCCAGCCTGAGAGTACAGTTGGTGCCCTATTCTGCCCAGCCTGAGAGTACAGTTGGCGCCCTAGTCTGCCCAGCCTGAGAGTACAGTTGGTGCCCTAGTCTGCCCAGCCTGAGAGTATGGTTGGTGCCCTAGTCTGCCCAGCCGCCCAGCCTGAGAGTACAGTTGGTGCCCTAGTCTGCCCAGCCTGAGAGTACAGTTGGTGCCCTAATCTGCCCAGCCTGAGAGTAAAGTTGGTGCCCTAGTCTGCCCAGCCTGAGAGTACAGTTGGTGCCCTAGTCTGCCCAGCCGCCCAGCCTGAGAGTACAGTTGGTGCCCTAGTCTGCCCAGCCTGAGGGTACAGTTGGTGCCCTAGTCTGCCCAGCCTGAGAGTACAGTTGGTGCCCTAGTCTGCCCAGCCTGAGAGTACAGTTTGTGTCGAGACTACGGCGTATTCGGCGCCAGGGACGGATATTCGAGAGACCAAACATGGTGCGAGTCGGGTAGATCAATCCGTGGTGGTCAATCCAACGGTACTGACATATTGATCTCTGTTGTATCGAGTGTCGTACATGGAGCTTGTACAGGAGGACGGTGTGGGGAGACCAGTGCTGGTGTGGGCGAAGTTAAATCCCGTCAGCTGGCTCTGGTGACTGGATCTGAAATCTCTCGCTCGGTAAACAGTCCGATGGAGTGCAGTATGACTGCCGGACCATCGGCGCAAGCGCCCGGCACTGGTGTTGTTCCCGGCGACGTTCCTGTCGCCAGTGACCCACCACTGGCTAGCAGCAGTGCCTCCGATGGGGTGCGCTGCCCATAGCCGCCACTCGGCGCCCACGCGTACGTCCTTATCGGCTTTTCAAGCTGGGAAGAACGTACTTGTATTTCAGGGTTCCGGTAGTGTTACCGGTTTGTAACAGCTTCCACAAGACCAGCAAAGCGTTGTACTGCTGTTTACTTCGGGCGATGACTGGGCGAGAGATGTCCGCCTCGGGCTCGAGATCGACGACAGCGCCAGCATGGCCGGTACCAGTGCAAGACTGTGCAGAGGAGAATCCGTGCCTCTGGCGGATGGTGATGGGGTCGCAGCAATAAGCGCACTGGGTGCAGCTAGCCGCAGACAACCATATACCTCGGACAGAGGAAAAGAGGAGGCGCACAGTATCTCAGAGAATTGCAGCAAGCTTTCCCGTGGGTTTTCCGCGCCTCAGAGACCCTGGTCGAGACCAATCCTGTGGCATGTTACTAGAAACTCTGTGCTGTCTTGTTCTCTCCTCATCGTCCTTTGACTTTTCCTGCTTGAGGTTTTCATGTAGGGAAGGCGCATGTTTTTAGTTGTCTCTGTACCACGTGTATTAGCCATAGCAGTGACTGTAGATACAACCTCGGAAGCAGTATATTCGTGCGGAAACCTTCTTGACACCCAACACTGGGCCAGGCACGTGCTTTGCACACTCACTTTGCTGAGCTTCCAAATATCTGTACATCCAGGGATGTGTTTCAGAGTTTAGGGATCCCTATAAACATGCCTCCGATACCACCGCCGTGGCGCAATTGGTTGACACGCGCCCCGCTGGGGGGGGCGAAATTCGCCCCCCTCTCCTGGTTTTCCCCAGATAACGCAAAGACGAAGAAATCAGAGCAACGAAGCTTATAGTACCTTATCCCTGATCAATTTTACGCATCTGGCCAAATTTTTAGGTCAGGTCATGTCAGGTCAAGGAGCTATCCAAGGTCAAACGACCCGACCTCAAAACCTAAAATCACGAATTTGAAGCGGCGCTGAAGAAGGAACATATGCAAACCGATCAGTTTGAAACTTTCGCAACATGATAGGCCATTAGGGTCTACAAATCTGCTATCTCGGAATTTCGATGTTGTTGACCTAAGGTGGGGTCAATTTTTTGGTCAGCCCATTATAAGTCTAATGGTGAAAATTGAAAGGCTCGTTTCAGTAAATGCTCACACTGTATATTTCTACCATGATCTTGACGATAAAGTTGAGTTTTTGATCACCTGACCTCTCAAAGGTCATGCCAGGTCACAGGAGCATACAGTGATTGTTTTGCCAATAACTTCCCACTGAATTGAAATAAATATCTTATTTTGCTTGCATTATGCTTATATTGTCACGGGGAGTTGATTTATATGCAACATGACCATACCATGTCACCCTGTGACCCTGACCTAGCTCAAGGTCAGGTCATTTTCACAATTTGACCTAGCAACGTCATATTATACATCATTCGATTCGCCACGATGAGAGGAATTCAATGATGCATCAATATTTGCTCTAGCTCCGCTGAGCAAATATTTAGAGGTGGAAACGTACACTGCCCTGTTGTAAGCATATGGAACCTTCTTTGACCTATGCTGACCTCAATATTGACCTAAAATAAAAAACTGCCAATAATTTCTTTTGTCTCATCAAGAGCTTTCGAACGCGGTCCGTAATTTTTCTTTAGCTTTCCTAGGAAATGAGGTACGGAGGGGGGCGGAAAAACGCCCCCCCTTCGGTGGGGCGTGTCTTGCAAGGGACCCCAGTGGGGCGCGTGTTAAGGCGCTTCGGAGCAGTGTGGGAGGTCCTTGGATTAAAGCTGACCTCTGGCAGCCTTTTCTTCGACCGCCTCCTACCCAGGAGATGACAGTATACTGGGTAGTGTCCTCCTTGACTAGGGACTTCCGCTGACCAACCAGCGCCCTTGTTATTGGGAGCGCGGGCTTGATCTGCCTTTAAACAGATCCACCGGTCCGGTGGCACCGCACGAGGGTATGGCCTAACCGGAGCAGTCCTCTGGTCCGCCTGGCCCGAGAAATCTGGATAGCCCCACCGTCTGGTACGGTGGGGCGCGTGACAGGGAGCATGCGGACACGACTTTCCCGCAAGGGTGCCGATAAGTGGAAACCCCCGCCGTGTAGATAGTGTGTGGTGGAAATCTGTTAAATTTTCCCGGGATGGGGAACGCAAGGATATTAAAAAAACATGCTCCGGACACAAATTATGGCAATGAATTTCGAAGCAATATGGAATACCGATATTGCATTTTGTGTAGAAGGCACTCTGCCCAACCTCCTACGACGTAGGGTTTGGTTTCTCGGTGCAAGTGCTAAGGTTGGGCTGCACCACAGTATCTGGACACGACATCCATGGTTTTAGAACACCGAAGGGAGTGTTCGGTCTGCATACCCCAATCTCTCTCTTGAAGCGCGCTTGGCAGCCCCGCGGCCGGCTCCCGCATCGTTGCGGTCCTTTCAGTAGACACTGTGATTGGTCCGTCAGTGGTTCTGGTGTCATGGTAGCAATATGAAATTATACGCCCATCTTGACATATTAGTATGTTATCTGATCTGCGACCTACATAGCCAGGGACTACGGATTTGTGATTGTTTCTGTAAGGCAGTGAGAGGCAAATACGCGTTAAGCGATGGAATTTGTGAGACGGAATATCACTGGATTCGGTATTCCTAAAATATGAAAATTTTATTCAAAGGAAGTGCGTTGTTACGTTGTACCCATATTACCAGCCCCGACAAACTCATCCCTGGCACCCTGGAGCGGGTATTGGTGCCGCACCCCGTTTCCCGTGCCGATTAAAGATTTTGTAATATTGCTACAATTATGCTGCTGTCAGTCCGGCTTGGGATCGCCTGGACGCTCGGGTCAAGTTTATTTGACATAGGTCGGTTGACAACTGACTGGTAAGGGTGACCTGATGGGGCGTCCCTGTGCTTTTTTGGACGCTAAACTTTGGTTTCTAAATTAACCCTTCATTGTGGGAGTTGCTCGTTCGGGTCGTGGGGTCGGGGTCTCCGTGACAAGTCCCTTGATGACTTCAGTAAGACTGCGACTCCATCAGCCGTACTGGGAACAACTAGGACAAGATTAGAAAAAAACAGTGCATGTGACTTGGTTAGTCCACTTGTGGCTTCCGCCGTTGTTGTATTGCTGACCAGGTTTTCTCCGTGGACAGCGCCTGCCAACAGCAACGCAGTGGTGCCAGAAACGGAGAAGCTCACCATGGAGGGCAAGGTGATCCAGCGGGCGGAGTGTAAACCTATCGGTGAGACTGGCCAATAATGTCCCGTCGCGATACAAACCTGCCCTGTGCCGTGCAAGTTTGCCTATGCGGCGTGCGTGTTTGGTTGTGCTCTGTTCAGTTTGACGGCTGGGTTTCGCTGTGAGTTGCGATGATCCCCGCTGGTGGTGCTGAGGTCAGTGCTGCTTTCCTGGCGCAGTGTCTTGATCTGCACGTGGTCTGCCTCGACAGGCGGCGAGACCTACATGAAGCTGAAGCTGGAGGGGTTCCGCAAGTCTGCCGTGCCGGCGCGAATGGTGAAGAGGCTGGAAGACGTGGTACACATGAAGCCAGTAGCAAATCACCGTTCAAATGTGGGTAGTGTGAGACAGCCGACCAGGATGATGATGAAGTTATGCATGAGTGGTAACGATATCCCCAGATTATTGGTGATTGACAACAATGTTGGCATGCGCTGTTTTGGAACAGGAACTCCCAGTTACAGTGCGACTTCCCTAATGTTCAACTGCACTCTCAGGACATACGGAACACATATGCATATGTGCGGTATAGTTGCAGTAAAGTGCAATCATTGGTAAATGCACATTTGATATTGCACATGTGAATTCACAATGTACCAATTTTTTTCAAATGGTATGTCCTATGTGAAGGTACATAACCTATATTTCGCTTCAACAGGTTGAGTTTATTGCGAAAAAGAAGAATGAGGGTAAAAAGGTGCGGGACGATAAGGACAAGGTATTGAACGTGCTGTTCGCTGCCTTCGAGAAGCACCAGTACTACAACATTCGTGACCTTGTGCAGATCACGCGGCAGCCAGTGGTAAGTGCCCCACACTTGCAAACCACGTGACAAACAGCCGTAAGGCGCGCAGCACGTGCAACTCACGCGACGCAGTGTGAATGTATGCAAATCGATAGCACGGGTCAGCTGCGACAATGCATCTGGTCTGTGAAAAGGTCTATTTTGATTCCGCGCTCCGTATTTCGAGAACTTACAAATGGCTCTAGTTTTTCTTGTTCAAAGTTTTGGCATTCTCGAATTAGTATTTGTTTCAGCTCCAGACCACAAAACCAGCGTGAAAGAAAAGTCGACGCGTCTCATTGCCATTGGACGACAGAATAAGAGATGATTTGTCCCAGGCATTAATGCGTAATATGTGCAATAAACCATTTAGATCCACACATCTAGTCCAGCCCATAAGGGTCGCCTCCGGCGAAGGAAAGAGAGAACATTTTAACACGCGCATTGACGGGGGGCGGGTACCCGCCCCCTCGGGTTTTTCGGAGATAGTAGAAAAACGGCGGCGCGTAGCGCCGCCGTACTTGGTATACCTTTTCCCTCATCATTTTTACAACTTCTGTGAAAATTTTAAGGTTAGGTCATCTCAGGTCAGGTCACCAGTACAGGTCAAGTGACCCGACCTCAAAAAAGTTTAAGATAGCATAAGTCGGAGCAGGGTGAACTTATCCGATTGAAACTCATATCACATAATGGCCCCACCGAGTTCTCTAAAATATGTTCCGGTATTTTTGATATCGATGACCTAAGGTCAGGTACGACGCATGACCTCTCCATTGGAAATACATGGGAAAAATGATTTTTTACGGAATAACTCAGTAACGGATGGTGATCGAGCATTTATTTTAGCTGCATTAGACTCGCCTGGGCTTTGCGGTTCTAATGATATGCATTTTATATAATTTGACCCTGACCTGACCTCAGGTCAGGTCAAATCCTTGATTTGACCTAGCAAGGTCAAATTATATATCATTCGATTCGGCTTGCTAAGAGGATTCATATAGTTCAAGTCGTTTTGCTCTATCTTTACTTGTTCAGATGTAATGCCCGAAAAACTGAATTTTACATGTTATCCCTATGACGGGCATGTTTTGACCTCTCGTGACCTTAAATGTGACCTGACAAAAAAATGGTTCAAATGTTTTGGATGGAGAAGTGGATGGGCAGCCCAACACCGTTTACCGTTTTTCGCTACCTACCGTGGTTCTCGAGATCTTAGGGGGGCGGGTACCCGCCCCCCGTCAATGCGAAGGTGGCTCAGACCTCCGTCAATGCGCGTGTTAATCTGCATCCTCTTACTGATATGGACTTGTCTCTCTAGAAACAAAAATATCGGATTTGGGCCCTCTGTTACCTTCTGCACTTTGCAAAATTGTCCGCGTTCCCCAATCTGGCTGAAAGCTGGATTATCAGATAAAAATGAGGGGCCTAGCACCCTGAACACACCTCCCACATTTCTTCGGGCTAAACACCGCCTCAAATTTAGGATGGGGCCTTGAATATTGTGCGAAATATTTACAGCTATATTTTGTTTGGGGTTAAATGTTTTCATTTTCCCGTAAGAAGTGTTATATTGATTTACCTTATCTGCCTCAATAAAAGCTTTTGTTCTCGAAGCCGGTAATGCCTGGGACAGGTAATCTGATCGGACATTTTATCGAAATGTTTTCGTGCTATGTTATGGGCTTAGCTTTCTGGTGTTCATCGCCATCGTCATCAATTATTTCCCCATTCATTCGGCAAACGCACAATCATGGACGTGCCCGGCCGGTGCGAAATTACTGCAGTAATTGAATAGCCGAACCTATTGCAAAGTTCCCTAGCTTCCATAGAAATCGGGTAACGTCTAGCCTCGGCAATGTGAACTTGTCAAGCGTAATTTCGTTCAGCCCTCGGAACCAGTGCACCGTCTGAGTGCATGTCAAGCACTCGTGTATGTGATTTGTGAATACGAAAATAGCCACGCACGAAGAAATGCGACGCGAAAAATGTGCAAGCAAATAGAAACCATACGAAAGCTTTGGACCCGTAAAATGTTTACGAGAAACATGATACGGATATTTGCGCACGATGGAAGCGCTGCCGATGGCAAATTTTACAACAACAAAAAATGTGTGAAAATGTGTCCGTAGACCTTCAGCACTCCTAATGAGTCGACAGAGCAAACCAAAGGAACATAAATGCCAAATCGGAAATGTTTGTTGGCTTACCGCGTCCGTATGACTACTTGAGAACCTCGAACGGAGTTAGATTTCGCACACAGCCCGGGAGAATAAGGATTGAATTGCAATACACCTGATTAGAGTTGAAATAGAATTACACATAATGTAAGGCTAAAGTCCGACAGAGTCATTGGTGGTATAAAGACAAAACTATGAGTTTCTTCCTCGTTAACTTTTTTTGCCGGGGCCAGTGCTGGGACCAGGTAGGGTCTGCTGGGACTTTGGCTGGACCAGTGGAAGCCTGCCAGCGCCGGGACCAAGAATTTAAAAGTAGACCCTCCAGTGTACAGGCCCGAACGCTGGTCCACGCTACACTGCGTCGCTTAGTCAGCTGTTGTGCGTTAGTGGACGACCCCGCCTCATCGAGGCTCTGCTTCAGGACGCTTCAGAGATTGTGTGTTGGATTCAAGTGTGGGTGGTTCCCCGGCTATGTCGGCCTGTTCCAGAACCCCGACATTGTAGTTGGTACCACTGGGCGAATCACAGCAGACATCCCAAGCACCGTTACAGAACTGGGCCCGTAAGTCGGAACGACCAAGAGCAAGGGACAGGGTCTTCTCCAGGACCTCGGCGATGGAGTACTCCGAGTTGGTCATCTGCTTCTCCCGGCAGAATCTGGATTTCTGATGGGCTCGGGCATGGATAACATTTTGTCTGGATTTGACACGAAATTGTATATTCCCGTATAATCTAGGTACCAAGGGGCGACGGTCCACCGGGGGGCCAGGGGGCCCGGCCTCATTTTCGGCCAACAATTTTTGATCTCAGTCAAATGGGAGACAAACAGACGGGGGCAGTTTTGTGGTATTGGCTCCCTCATTTTTGGGCTGGACTTATGTAGGTACAAGTGGAGAGGCTGTACAACATTGAACCATCGTTCTTGTTGAATTCTGACGAGGCAAGAGAGAAAAGTGCTGCGAAGTGGTGAGATACTACCCAGCAAGTAAAGTGCATGCCTTTATAAACGTTATCCACATTAACATATCTGACTGCCTTCTAGGACTTGCTGCTATCCACATTAACAAAAGTCAAGCCTTTTTAGCATTGGTTCACTGCTGTCGGCTGAAGGAGGAGCGGAGTTGGGTGAATTCTGCCGTCTCTGAGCATCGATTCCATTTAAAGCCTTGAGTGCTGTTGGCTACGCTGGAAATTATGCTGTACTGTGCGCTTGTTTTACAAACGCAGAAACAATGAGCCCTACAAGGTTACGTCCAGCCTAGCTTACCCTGCAGTCGACCGGGTGCTTTATTCAGCAACGCTCCATATCATCGTTGCTAAAGAGTCACAGCTGACATCGTTGCAAGTCGACAATCTAGGTTGCTGGGTGCTACTGTCCAAACGCTGTCGTCTGGGACAGAACGAGTCCAACACGTTATGCAATGCTCCATGCCCCGCCTGCCGTCTTCGAAATGACTGAGGCGGCTTGGTACAGCTAGTTAGTTACTTAGTTATTTGGGCTTAAGGGGCGCACCAGCCTGGCAAGGCCATATAGCGCCCAAAACAGTACAGTCGCTAAAAGTGTATCATCTGGAGCAAGAAGAACGCCTGATTCAGAGACTCATTCCCCCTTTCGGTGTCAATACCTCGCTGTGCGGGTGAATGGCAAAGCAAACAGAGAAGTGCACACACTACTAACATCAGTCCCTCCTGTACTGAAAAAACCGACACCCCACAAGATCCACCAGGTAACGCCGCGCAGAGAGCGCCCGGCACGAGGCGTCGGGGCGTCAGTTCCGACGCCCACTCCGTACCCCCGGACCCAGGGGGCCCGGGAGTACGGGGAGTCCCTGAGTCCGCCCGGGCGCCCAGCAAACAGCTGGGCACCCAGGCGGACTCCCCCTGCGCTGCCCTCCTGAGGGCGGCGTCGTTGCAATCGGGTCGAGGTTGGCATGGACATTATGCTGTTGGCCTGCATGAGCAAACGGGTAGGGGAGCTGCAGGCTCACGAGTGCTTCATTAACCTAGTCATCATAGGCGGATCCAGGGGGGCACGTGCCCCCGATCGACCCTCGGCGCCCCTAAAGGTCGATGGCGCCCCCTGAAAGGTCGATGGCGCCCCCTGAAATGTCGCTTCCCACCCCCCCAGGATGCGAAAGTCGGCGCCCACCGGTAGGATTTGGCGCCCACCTGATAGCTTTTGCCGGTCATAAGTGGCGCCCCCCTATTCTGGATGGCGCCCCCCCGGTCCGGATGGCGCCCCCCGATAAGGTGCCCCCTCCCCGATCGGCAATCCTGGATCCGCCTATGCTAGTCATGCAAAAGAGTTGGTGACGCCATATGACCCTGGCAATTGGTGCGTCGATACGCCCCAAAAGCTATAGCCTGGTCATGGATGTTGTTGGAACGGCGTTTTTTTTTGCGCGGCGGCCAGTCAGTGTCCCAAAACTGGTGTTGCGCTAAGGTGCTGAGTGCAAAATTTATATTGGAAAATATAGTTAACAAGCGAATAATTCAAAAGTTAGAATATTGTGATAGTTAAAACTATTATTAATCCGTTACTTAAAGTTGAACAATAAACTTTTTATTAAAATTTCCCTATTGCTACATTACTGATGAGTTAATTTTTGTCATGATTATTTACTTGCGCTAAAAAAAACTCCACTTAGGAGTGAGCGGACATTTAGTAAGAATATCACAGAAGTGAGTGGATAATTCAGCTTTCCCGGGTGTCGCTCTCCACCCAGCACCCTGGGATATGGGACAGCGCGGCCAGTGACAAAAAGTATGCTGAAATAACCGGCGTGATAGGGAAGACATATTGAAGAAAATCAGGTGCGCGAGAGGCAAATATGAGGATACGTTGAGTATGCAGCCAGTTCCTCGTGTGGCTACCCGACTTTTAAAATAGTACCAAAGGTAGCAGATAGGGGATGCCACTCGCAATAGATCGAGTAGCGACGACGGGAGGCGCAAACCAACGGATGTGAAAGAGATGAGCGATGAAAAGGATTCAAACAGCGGTATCCCATAGGCAGTGGCCCATATCATACTTTCAAGTCGTTGCCAAAAAACACCTCATTCCGTAATTCTTGATAGCTGGCAAACTCGCGATAGTAGTCCGGAACATCAGTAAAAAACGGCGTGAAATTGGTTAATCTGTTTTAGACAACATGCAGCAGCATGCCCTGTTCTTTTCCGTGTGTTTAAAACAAAATTATATAAAATAGAGTCTCAAGACGACGCTGGCACATATACCAGAGTCAGCGTTACGGGTGGTTGGTCTGACACAAGCTATGGGAAATGAAAAATGAGAATAATTTTCCTGCCGATATAAAAGGCAAAATAACACTTTAGCCTGGCATATAAGCTGCAAGACGCTACCTTTTGCAGCCCGATCGCTCAGAATTGCGCTTGAAGGAAAATTGGCTGACCTCGTTAACCACGAGCCATGGACCTTTGCAGAACCGCGAATACGCACTCAGACGTTTGATAAATGTATTTCTGAAGCTTTGAGTCCCTAGCTGTCAAAGCTTGTCACATGGTGTGTCGTTTCCAATGTACTGTGACGTAGGTTTTGCTGCGATTAAGCTATGTCGTAAAGACGTTCCGTCCCTTACGGAGAAACCGAAGCCTCGTGTCAAATCCAGGTCTAATTTTATCTATGACTCTGGACATTGATCGCTTCATAATATGAAGCGATCAATGTCATGATCTTTGGACAATGCTTCTAACACCGCTCTTTAAGAACTATATCTTTTTGCTTGGCCCACACACGATTATTATACGGATTCCAGGAGAGCAGGGTAAAGGCGTCTAGTGTTTGGGCAGGGGCGCTGTGCCATGGTTTTAAGGACTATGTGTTAATTCAAGTGGAATAAGTGGTATCTACCACCTTGGCGCATGAAATGGGTACAAGCGCGCCGCTCATATCGGGCGCCTTCGGCGCCCGATATGAGCTAAGCTATGCTGAGGCGCTTCGGAGCTAAGGGGGCCCGGGCCCCCTGGCCCACCTTGGATCCGTCACTGACGGCATATGTATGAATTAATCAAAAGATTCATTTGTTGGTTCGAGTGTAAGCTTTCTTAGAATTGGAAGCATGAAACGGTCAATATTCATATCCACCCCGGCCGTTAGAGAAGGATTACAGCGGTCCAAATGCAAAGAGACGCGTGAACGTTTTCGCTACTTTTCATGAGAGCTGATATAGAAGCTCGCTCACCGTGTTTCCGTGACAAATTTCGGATCGTGTGAGGCAAGTGATCGGTGATGCTCACGATCAGCAAACCAACAAAAACACTGCTTAAAATAGGTATACACATGCCTAAATATAAGTAATCGGAAGCACTTGAAATAATTTTCTTTTGTGAAAGCCTAGCCTAGCTCATCCACTTGATGCCACCTAAACCTTGATACTTGTGGCAAGTTAATGACAAAAGCAGCGCGCCCATAATCCTATTGTTGACCGCTAAATAGTGAATACGCACAAGTCGGTCGCAGAGTTCAGAAAGGCGGAATTCAAATGCGTCTCGATGATCCGAACGGACACCCTCTGTGGAAGGTCGGATGCGACCCATTTTTACCATGTATTTGAACAGCCATTGCATACGACTTTGGACATGCGGAACCTCTGTGAACAGGCCTTAAAGGGATTTTGGCATCTTGGTCGGATCCTGGAATTTAGTGTAATTAGGCGTACTTTTAGCCGAAAATAATGAAACCACTCATGGTTTCTCTGAAAAAATGGACAACAACCTCAATATTTTGATTTTTAAAATACTCCTCTAGGAAAAGAAATAAAAATCTGCCTGTGGATGATGTCATGATCTGGCAACCATTACCATACTCGAAAAGCTTCAAGGGCTTCGATTGGCTGATGCTCATTGTGACGTCAGCATATGTCGTCACACCAACAGCCATGACAACTCTGGCCCGCTGCTAGGGGCACATGAGGGGTACCATTTCAGGTAGGTTTTAGCTTTTTTCCACGGAAATCTCGAGTTTCAAGACAAATGATATATTGAGTACCGGGTTTTCTGACTTGCTTTACAACTTGGCTATCTCAGTTAAAATCACGTTATGAAGGTGCCACCTTCCCTTTAAAGGTGTCACATTCCCTTTAATGCGTGCTCGTTTCAATAACACTAGCTTTTAATTTTAGGTAGCTCAAAATGGATGGACAAGTTTAGAATTTGATAATACAATGACCTCTTAGTTCACATGGTTAGGCAATATTTAGCTTGTGATGATGGATTGTGGGTAGCGATTTTTTAGTCAGCTGACCGTGGGTGCCACGTGCGAGCGGACATTGGGCCTCGGAAACGATATGAACGGGCCCTTAGTGTTTTGCTTCGTAGCTCTGAGGAATATCGACGGACTGTTGTGCAATTTATTATGGAGGTGGCATCGTATACCATAATTGTTTGCCTGAAACTTTTGTTTTTGATCCAAGAGGGGCAAGGCCTATTTGCCTTTGTTTTTTTGGTGACACTGGATAGAAATAAACCGAGCAAAGAGGGCAAAACATTCAGAAAATTTAAGGCGGAAACGCATCCAGAGCATTATGTTCTTTTGCCTTTGACAACTTTGTTGGAAACTGCGTCATGTCTGGAAAAATAGGCATATTCATCGTGATACGAGATAATTACTTTAATTTTATTTTTGCATTTCATTGACATCGGCAAGGGACTGTTTATGTCACAAAAGTGTTCCATTACAATGTTTGTGCTGAACTTGTTTATTCAGAGCTTTGGCCGAAAAAGAAAGGGGTATACCACGGATGCTGCTGAAAACTACATCGAAATATATCCCTTCGCCTGAAAAGTCGTCGGTATTTTTAATTTTCAGGTACGGTAAGGGAAGTGATTCTCTATTTTGGGGAAAATGCCTCTTTAATTTTGTCATTAAGTCGTAACGTTTGCACTTGTGAAGGACGTATATGCTCCAGGGGCGGATGCAGGCCCGAATTTTGGGGAGGGGCCAAACCCATGTCTGCCTCTCCTGGAGGGGGACGTGCAATTTGGGTGCTCGACAGACCTAGTATAAGCTACCTCTCCAAGTACATGATCGCTGTCCTGTGGGGGGGGAAGGGGAGGAGCGATTTTTTTGCTCTACAGACTAAGCGTAAACACCTTTTTAATTCCGGCGTTTGGGGGCTTTTTCTCCCTCCTTCCAGCGCTTTATGGGGGGGGGGCTATGGCCGGAATGGCCCCACCCTGCGTCCGCCAATGATATGCTCGCATGTCTTTTTGTCCGGGATGGATACTGGAAATGGATGTGTCAGCCCAAAAGTAAAGACGTTTTAAAAGGTACGTTCTTTTGCCACTTGGTATGGTAAAAGTAAGCCAACTTGAGTCATGCCACCTGCGGCAGAAAATACATATTGCAGATTCTGAACACCCGTCCGATCGCATGTTTTTCTCGGAAACATGTTGGTGGGAATATTTTGATACTACCTCTTATTAATTCCCCCGTTTTAATACCCCCTCTGTTCTCACCATTTGTATGAAGACGCTAACAAGTTCCGGAGGAGACGGATCTCTTCAAGTCGATTCGAATGATACATGATCTAATTTAAAAAATAATAATAATAAGTACATTGCCTTCGAACGGCAGCTTAGGAAAGCAGTGAATACCGATGGAGGTTTTGTTGTACACAACATGAATTAGTGAATAATGGGGACGAAAATATTTTTTTAATCGAAACTCTTACATAGGGGAATAGCCTCGCCTTGCGTGCCTGATACCACCGCTGGCGTACTATATATTAACCTCCAAATGCTATGTGTTCCCAGACGTATCTAAAGGAGATCCTGAACGAGGTGTGCAACTACAATTTGAAAAGCCCTCATCGCAACATGTACGAGTTGAAGCCGGAATACCGGCACTATAAAGAAGAGGAAGCAGCTGAGTGACAGGTCAGCCCTTTTCCTCCGTGCCAATTGTGTCGCCTCTTCCATCTTTTATCCCTGAAAAGTTCCGGGCCCTTCCTGTCTAGCCTTTTTCTAGCCGGGAGCATTTTGTACCAGCCCATACAAAGTGCACTCACCGGACGGGGCGAGATTCTCGAAGCCGTCCATACCGGCGATCATCTCTTCTGCTGTGCGCGGACTTCCTCCAACCGATGTCACCGTTTGTTTTGGCGTGATCACGATTTCACAGGCCTGTGCACTGTGGGACTATCACGACGCTCAGGGCGGTACTGTCTGGTCGCGTCGCTAGACTACCAGCGTGCGCAGTAGTGGTGATTTGGCGTCATAAGCGGTGTTGGTTATAGATCGATCTTGGCTCTGGCAATGTAGGGAAGGAATGTTGCCATATAAGTTGCACCTGGCTCGTTTCTTCAGGCAGGTGGGAGCGCAAATTTCGTAATTTGTTTCACTGGCCCCAAAGTAGCATACGACGTTCTGATCGCGGATTGGACTCAGCCGTCATATATCTATATGTTATTTAAAGAAAATGCGCCGCAGCCAAGCCAAAATGAACTCACAAATATGGATCTGCCGCTCTGAACTCGGCCTTGTTTTTTTGCTTCTGGAAACGTGCACTGCGTGTAAGACTACCGCCAGATACTAAAATTCATGGATTCGAGATGATATTGGAGGTGGTCCTAGGAAAAATGATGTGGGCAATTGTTATCAAACAAGTGCAATTTTAGTGCCCTCCTTGGTCGTGAGGTGTCAAAACTCTTGCTAATATTTATCATATTTAGGGCTTGTAAATATTTATCACCTATTTTGTTTTATTTTTATTTTGAGAACGAGCCATTATACAGACAGGGTTGAAAATATCCCGAGAAGGTCCGCAGAAGTAGGTTTTTTGTAAGATTTTTTCCAAGTCCAGACTGTTTGAGGCCAAGATGATTATCGTTTGCTAGCTGAAGCCCTACTCGGGCTCTGTGATAACTTCTTTGCCTGCTGAAGGCTGTGGATGACGAGCCAAGAATATGCCTGCGGTGGCAGATGGCTGTCTGAGCTGGAATACAAAGCGCATGATAGTATGGAAAACATTAATTGTTTTGATATGTATTTATCGGAAGAAAAATACATAGCATCGAATGTGATGGTTCTTTTCTCGGTCAGATGGTTCTTCGTTACATTCGCCCAGAAATGAAGTTTCGGTTCTTTTTCCTCTAAGAAGAAAGTGCTTGTCTATGCTGTGATTTATTTTATTTCTATGGTACATGCATCCAGCCAGATAATCACCAATGACGTGATCATTGTTTTGGTTCCATGGGAAGTAAATAAGTCCCTCCTCTTTTAAATATTTCCAGTATTTCTTCCTCCCATGAGCCAGTCTGTCTGTTTTTTATTCCGTCCAAGTTGTTGCAAGTTCGGATTTTATAGTCGGAGCCTCACCAAAGTCATCAGTGGATTTGTCATGGAGACCCCGAGCCCATCACCCGAACGAGCAACTCCCTCAATGAAGGCGTAATTTGTTTGGAAGTCAAAGTTTAACGTCCCACAAAGCACAGTGACGCCCCCCCCCTCCCGCTCAGGTCACCCTCTCACCTGTCATTTGCCAGCCGAGCTACGTCGGCTAAATATTGAGCGCCGGAGCGTCTCAGGGGAATCGATCCCAAGCCTGCATATGCACTGCCACTGCATGTTCCTGAGCAGCGGACCAGAGCCAAATGCTCTACCAATTGAACTACCTAACTGCCAACTAACTATTAACTGGCAGTGGTGGTCACCCCCACTAAACATTGTATTGTATAATTTTAAGCACATCCAAACAATTTTGGTTTTTCATGGCTCGTTTCTTAAATGGATAGATTAAGATGGAGTGGGGAAAATGCATACATTATCGTTCAAATATTCACACTAACATCACTAACGACCGAAGAATTGGGACTGCTGGTCAGTTTTCTAACCTCAGAATTTCAGAAACACTTGCGATGCATTCCGAGACGAGTTGTTTGCGGCATACTTGGTGGTCGGCAGTATTTCGACCACTTTAACGCTGTCCTTGAAATACTGCGTCACATTGCGTGTAACTCAGGCACTAGGCTGCACGAGGTCAACAAATATGTCTGCGGCTGTGCAAAGAATTCTTCAATTGAAACTGCTTTTTACCTTACCCAAGAAATGTGGGCCACGTTTACTTCGATGCGGTGTGTTGGCCCACCCCTCTAAAGGTCTGGCGTCCATTTATTTAAGGTTAAAAACCAACATGATCATGAAGCTTTAAGGTGAGCTTATTCGAAAGGTCTTGTGTAAAACCAACTTTGTAATTACACAAGTTCTTTCAAATGATTTGTGTTGATGGTAATTTTTTAAAGGAAATATTTATATGAATATAACAATGATTGTTTATGGGCCGTGGATGCGAAATTTCCTATTTCATACTATTTTTGCAATTTTAATGAGTAGTTAGCAGACCAGGGGCGTTCGAACAAAGCCTAGATTTTGCTGAAACCGTTTCCAATGTTTGGCTCTTAACGGGGGCCTCCAACTTTTTTGGGAAGGGGAAGGTGAATGGCAGCAGATTCAGATCAAGTTTGCTCACTTTATTTGTTGGGCGAAAGAGAAGTCGGTGTTAAATCAATCCAAGCCCGGACTTCTTTTGCCGACAACCTACAATGAAAATTGTTTTCTGTTTAGACGTTTCGTCATCCACGTTTTGATGACTGCCTTGTTGAAAACTAGCTTCTCACAGAAACGTCATCGGGAACCGCGGTAACTTTTGGAGGGCACTTCTCGAAATAATTGGAATCCCCTGACATCGTGCTAAAAACAAAACACATTGCTACGTTTTCTCTCCAAATCCGGGCTGTGCGGTATGCCCTGGCACGGGCTGGAAAGTTCTACTTTTGCGGCGACATCTTCGTCATTCAGAATGTCTTCAGGTCCCAGGAAGTATGCTGAGTGCCTCGACTTAGTCAGTCTTGTCCCTTACATGGTGTTTTTGCAACCCCCTGAACGTTTTTGGGGCATAGCTCGGAAACAGCGAAGACCCAGCTAACGCAGATTTGCACAGCTTGCAGGGTTTTCATCGTCCTCCTTGTAAAAAAATTAGGTTCGGATTATCAAGCCTTGTTACTATGACTTCATTTGTGGCAGGATTTCAGGCAGATTTTGGGCTTCTAGGTGCTTAAAAAGGCTAACATATTTCATGTTTGAAACTTGTCATATAAGCAAGCTCTCCACATTTATAATGGCGATTACCAAATGTCGAGCCCAGCACAGAGGTTTTGAGGAGGTCAAGACAGGAAAGGTGAGTACGGTCACGTTCACTTTCGTCACGTTGCCATGATACTAGCGGTCACCTTCTGGCACGTGGCTACCTAGAGCTGACGGGTCCACAAATGATGAATGTGAACTTTTCTCCCCGAATGGTGAGCTCGAAGGCAAAGTGTTGATCGGGAGTTTTTTTGTGTGATCTACGAAATGGCCCTCTCAATTCGGATCCCGTTATGGAAGTGTCACATTCCCATTGAAACAAACAAAAGACATCAGGGATTGCTACGAATAACCACATTCATTCATGGTGCATATTACAAGGTTTGTTTACGCGACAAGTTCTTACAAATAATGGCTGGACGTATGGTGAGAGCTGCTTGACCTATTGGAAAGGAAAATAGAATAATTCGAAACATTGAGCTTTTTATCCCTTTTCGGGAAAATTATGGTCCAATTAGTGATGTTAAAATAGATTTTCACTCGGGCAACTTGCAACATTTTTAGAGGTGAGGTAACTTGACCTGGCGTGGTGGCCTGACCTGAGATGACCCAAAGTTAACCATTTTTCTAAAAGTTGCGCGATCGATCAAAGAAGACAAGCTGTGCCAAGTTATATGGGGGCGCTTTGTGTCACTGTTTCTTCCCACCATCGGGAAAACCCGAAGGGGCTTTTAAACACCCTCCTCTCCCACCGGGGCGAGGGTTAACCCGCGCCCTACCGGGGTCCGGCTCCATCTTTGCCCCTCCGGGGCCATCGATGGCCCTATCTAACTCCGAAAATATGGGGGTTAGCGCAAATCTACAAAGTGCATTAGAAAGCTCGCGTGAATTCACTATGAAATTACCTCCACGTTTAAGCGCTCAGGTCAATGGTTTGACCTCCAGAGGTCAAGTTAGGTCACGATAGGTTATTTTCACTAAAATATGCAATGCTTAAGAAAGCTGGACATAACCCTTATGCCATTAGAGCCATTGAGATCTGGTAAAGTACATCTGATAGGAAAATGCCAGACCTTTTCCGCTATGAGGAACGTAATGACCTCCCGCTAGTGGTTTGACTTCCACGGGTCACCTCGTGGCCTAATATGACCTCGAGGTCACGAAAGGTCAGAAAGTGACCTTGCCGTATAGCAAATGAAAAACAGTGACGAGACATACACGATGACGTTTGATTCCGTGCTCTAGCTTAATTAGGTCAAAAGTTATTGTCAAAATACTGTTTTTGACCCCTGGTGACCTTGGATGACCTCGGAGATGTCAAAGGGCAAATATGGCCCCCTGGGATCCGTGGAAGGGTGTAGAAGAACGTTTTTTTAGCAAGCCGAGCATTTGAAATCGTTTTTGTGACTTAGATCATAAGACAGCTTTTTCCCCATACTTTTTAATGGGAAAGGTCACCTCATGACCTGACCTCAAGTCACGAAATAAAAAGTCCCAGATATGAATATTGTAGACCCTGGAGGGTCATGAAGTGTAGGAAGTTTCAAATCAATCGACATAGAAATGTAGCTCTTATAGAGCTCAAAAGTTAAAGTGAGGGACCTTGCTTGACCTCGTCTGTTGACCCTACCTTGGGTGACCCGGGGAAAAAATCAGGGATGGTGGGAAAATGATGGGGTGAGAGGTAGAGCCCTCAACCGTGGTGCTGTGCCTCATCGTTTTTCTACTATCCCAAAAAATCTTAGGGGGGCCATCGATGCCCCCCGTGGAGCTAGGGTTAACATATTTCTAATGCTTCTCGGTGCCGCAGTGCTTAATCTACCAGCTTAACATATTGTAAGTAGTCTGTATGATAATACAAAATGATGTCTTGGTACTGTGCGTTATATATTTGCCTGTGCGTTATATTATGCATACAAATTCATAAAATCATCGATAGCAGTCTTTACTTGATACAATGATTCAATCAGTACGTTGAAGCTCTCTGACCCCGGTATTTAAGTGACCTGATGAAGCCCCAATCGGCATCTATTCTCGTTCAGGACGATCGCGATGATTCGACCATGAGCGATTCTGACCCTGGGCCCGGTTTCATAAACCCAATAGCGTGAATTGTAATTTACTCCACATTCACTAGAGCTGCCAATTGACATCGCCAGGGAGAGCGGCGTAAATTACGTCGCTTTTCTACAACTCAAGCTGCAATGTTTATGAAACCGGGCCGAGCTCTCACAGCATCGCCTCTGATCCACAGGCTTGCGGCGGTGATGACATTAATGTTTGGATATACCTTGTCACGGCCGCACTCACCCGACCCATTCACACATCACGTGCGGGGGAATGGGGTGAGCGCTCGGGCTTTTCTTAGTCGAAGAAAAACGGCGAAGTATAACGTTTCCGTCCGTAGCACATATTATTTGCGATTACTTTCGCAACTTTGTCAATGTTTATGTAATATTAAGGAAGGCTGTTACACCAGCGCAAGTGACCTCAACCGAACACATCAAATTGACTGTAAGCAGAGAAGGTTTCAGTGTTTGGCCTGAATCGTATATCAAATAATGAGATCATCTATTGAGGCAATTGTGGTAACGGGCTTTTTATATCGATGGCCTAGTGCCAGATCAGTGCCATGGTTGAGATGAACCATTGCGCCCCTGGATGAACCATTTGGCATGTTGACGAAATGTTGTCAGTCCCCTCAGAGCAGCGCAGTCGACCACCTCTCACTGGCTCGCAGCGCGCGTGTATGCCAGTGGTTGAAAGGCGGTGATGTTGATCTTCAAGCGGCAGCTGAAACGCGGCCACAGCGCGCAGAACCATGGTGCCTCACTCCTGCAAAATGTGATCTCCGCCTGTTGCGGCACCAAAGGATTGCAACCCTGCCTTGAGAGTTCATAGACTTACCGCTGCGAAAAAAGCTATTCTTACGCAGCCCATGCGAGGTTTTATACTGACGGATCAAAGAGTGTCAACAGTGGTGGCAGTGTCTTTGTTGGGGAATAACTGAGCTAAGGCTTTGGTCTACCAGCGGCCGTCTCAGCCTTAAGCACAGAGCCGCGCGCTATTATGCGGGTTTTAAGACACAATAGGCGTTTTCCTGAGAAATGGTATTATTTTCACTGGCTTTGCTAGATCTCTGAGGGCACTCCAGTCTCATCTCCCACCGCCACACCTGATAGGAATACAGTTTGACTTAGTTTACAGCTCCATCATAATATTTTACACGTTGGACTCCCGGTGTAGAACCCCAACAAACGGGGACGGTTCTTCTGAACTGAACAAATCCGATCACCACGGGCACATATGGTCCGGGCACCTGATGGGCCCTAAAACCTCAATCATCATCAAACCCTACCCCCAGAGTTCAGAAAAAACGGTCCTGAGGTTCTGTTCTTTTCACAACTGTGGGGTATGAGAACTCGTTTTTTTCTGAACTCCGGGGTAGGGTTTGAAGCGGTTACGCAGCAGGAGAAAACCTCGAGGAAACCAGAAAGTTAAGCAGTTTCAAAACTGACAGTGGTGCCCATTGAGGTGTAAATAATTGTTTCAGTGTGGCAAGGCTCACAGTCTGGTGCTTAACCTACTTATTCTGTGCGTTTGGGATAATCATGTCCCTCGTGCGACTCCAAAAACACTTTTCGTTCGAGAGAAACTTCCTTATCTGGGGGTAAAGATTGGCCTCCGTTGGGGTGGTTTTGTGTTGAATGTTTGTATTACCTCTGCCCTGGCAACTCCCCCCTTAACTTAAACATAGTTCCAACGCTCGTGGGTAGAAAGCCTGGCGGACACAATTCCTGGGTGTTTATCAACCTGAAGTGTGATCACCTCAGAGATCACCTGATCCCAAAAAAATTCGAAGGATATGTGAGTGTGGGGCTTGAATTTTTTTTTCAACATTTTTTGCCATATCTTATTGTATGCGCCTTCTCTGTATGCTTAATGTCTATGCTTTCACAGCTTAACTGGTCCTGTGTGCGTATATGTTTATGCCCGGGTCCTATCGAGTAGTGGTGTATGGGTGTAAAATGGCCGCAGAACACGCGCCGCGAAATATCAAACGATAAATACCGAATGCTGGTGCGATCCCTCCGCCATTTCGCACCCAATCCGGCAGTGCCGTCGTTGTTGTGGTGCTGCGGTTGTGTTTAGCCTCAGGGGCACAGCACACCTGAGGGCGTTGCTCAAGGCAGGCTAGAGTCATTTGTATTGATTTGAGGGGGGGTGCGCTGCACACCTGGAGTGTGCTGGTACTCGTAAGCACAGCTCCCCTAACGGCCAGAGGTCTGCATGACACCGTATATTCACAAAACGGGGTGGAATCGCAAAACATCGCAAAACGGGACGGGATTGGATGAAAATATACTAATGGTGTTAGGGACGAGACGGAGGAATATTTCTGACAGGAGAATTGATAGAACGGCTTATTTGATACATCTTCCGAGGCGGGACTGGGCGGGCAGATAAAGGTCCGATCGATTGGAATCGATGATTTTGTTACCGAGTGCCAGAAATCATCTGGGAAGTTGTGCAGGTGACGTGGCTCAGTTGGTGTGGTGCCTTATTACTGCTGCGGGGGGGGTCGTGCAAGTGTTCCTGACGTTCCGCCGCTGTACAACCGCACAATCATCCGGGAAGCCTTGCCTTGCCATTTCCGCTTTCATCAAAATGCTTCAAGCATCGGGGCGCGGTGCTGAAATTTTAACACTAGCCCTTTGTCGTTGACCGGAAAGAAATGGGTTGAATATCCTATGGTTCTCCCATTAAATTCAGATGTTCGCTGTCACCGACCGAGCTTTAAACCATTGCTCACCAATTATCAAGCTGAGGACAAGCGTGAAGTGGCTCAATGCTGTTGGCGAACTTGGCCTTCGTACGGCCTAGTCTGTGGCTACCCTCGAACCTTGGCGTCCGGGGTAGTGTCCGTTAAAGCGTTGGTCTTGTTTAGCACTTGGCAATATTCATGAGACGCAGTTAATGGTTATATCAGGATTATTCATCAATATAATATGGGCTGTGCACTTGCAAACCAGGAGACTCGATGAAGGGTTATAATGTTGCCGGTGACACAACCGGAACTTTTTTACCTCTGACCAGCCGGTTTAATTGACCAAATGCTGGTCACCAGGCGAGGTACCACCTTTCGCCGGCGGCTGCAAACCCCGTACACCTGCCGCCAGGCACTGGACTGCAGGCTGCCATCTTATTTTCATATTCTCTACAGCTGTTTAAAGGGAATGTGGCACCTTGGTCGAATCCTGGAATTTAGTGCAATTAGGCGTACTTTTAGCCAAGCATAATGAAACCACTCATAATTTCTCTGAAAAATTAACAATAAGCTCAACATTTTGATTTTTAAAATACTCCTCTAGAAAAAGAAATGAATATCAGCCTGTGGATGATGTCATGATCTGGCAACCGCTACCATACTTGGAACGCTTCAAGTGCTTTGATTAGCTGATGCTCATCGTGACGTCAGCATATGTCGTCACACAAGTAGCTCACAACAATGGCCGCCGGCGACGGGGGGCTGATAAGGGGGCTGGTCCCGAAATTTCTGAGCCCATATAGTTAATACATAGGCGAGGGGTCTGCCCGAGGTACTGGTGAGTGGGGCTCGAGCCCCTAGCCCTCCCAACGAAACGAATTCCTGGATCCGCCACTGCCTCCAGTGTCTTTTATCCTTCCCTCGACTGTGAATCTACCCTTGCACCAACCTGTTTGCAGAATTCTTCTCATTTTCCTATGTGCTGGCCTGCTCTCGCTGACAACATCCGAAGTAATATCCAAATGTTTGGTTTTCCTAAATATTTCACCGAGGATAGCCGCACTCCACCTACGCTCGCCGCAGATGGTGGAAAACAGGTTTTCCCGGCCCAAACATAGCCATCTAATAATAGACCCGGTGCACGTCGTCTTCAATTAACACGCGCATTGACGGGGGCGGATACCCGCCCCCTCGCGTTTTTCGGAGACAGCAGAAAAACGGCGGCGCGCAGCGCCGCCGTACTTGGTATACCTTTTCCTCATCATTTTTGCAGCTTCTGTGAAAATTTTAAGGATAGGTCATCTCAGGTCAGGTCACCAGTACAGGTCAAGTGACCCGACCTAAAAAAGTTTAAGATAGCATAAGTCGGAGCACGGTGAACTTATCCAATTGAAACCCATATCACATAATGGGCTCACCGAGTTCTCTGAAATATGTTCCGGTGTTTTTGATATCGATGACCTAAGGTCAGGTACGAAGCATGACCTCTCCATTGGTAATACATGGGAAATATGGTTTTTACTGAATAACTCAGTAACAGATGGTGATAGAGCGTTTATTTTAGCTTCATTAGACTCGCCTTGGCTTTGCGGTTCTAATGATATGCATTTTATATAATATGACCCTGACCTGACCTCAGGTCAGGTCAAATCTTTTATTTGACCTAGCAATGTCAAATCATATATTATTCGATTCGGCTTGCTGCGAGGATTCATAGGATTCAAGTCGTTTTGCTCTATCTTTACTTGTTCAGATGTAATGGCCGAAAAACTTAATTTACATGTTATCCCTATGACGGCATGTGACGGCATGTTTTTGACCTCTGGTGACCTTAAATGTGACCTGACAAAAAATGGTTCAAATATTTTCGATGGAGAAGCAGATGGGCTACCCAACGCCGTTTACCGTTTTTTGCTACCTACCGTGGTTCTCGAGATCTTAGGGGGGCGGGTACCCGCCCACCTCGTCAATCCGAAGGTGGCTCAGACCCCCGTCAATGCGCGTGTTAATATTCCCGAATAGCTACTGTGGCGCTGACGGTGCCGATCAATGTGCTGGAAGTTTTCGGTGGTCAGGGCGCTCCGCGAGGTGTACCTCGTGGGTACCCGACTGGAACACAGACATCGCTGAAACATACGCGAGAAGTGAAGCACATTTATTGTGGATGGTGCTGGTGAATAAACAATTAACAAACACATTTACGGCGCGCAAAGACAAGGCCTGGGGATGTTTCTTTAACGCAGGCCGTTTTGCGTTGACACAACTTGCCGTCGTCCAGATTTGTCCTTTGCACCTGCCCCTCATAAATCTCGTTGCACATAGATGGCAATCACATCGAGCCTAGAATGGCACGATATTCCGGCATCCATCCCATGCAGCGCCACATAAGTTTGTTCCACCTCATTCTTTTCGGTAAAAGTTGATCTAATGAGCGGTTCCGCCTAGTCCCATGCCATCCTGTCCTTCTGTGTGATATTTTCAAAACAAATTCTCCGCCCGCAACGAAGCCTGGAAAATGTCGTCATACTGTCATATTCCGTTTTTACCACCCATTTTCCATCCCATATGGTTCTCTACATTCGCATACCCGGAAAATATTAGGCGCAGACTGCAACGCTCACGGTATAGGATGCCAGGAAGCGATTTTCTAGCATCACTATCTGCCCACAACCGACAGCAGCTTCCGCGATGCAATGCACCAACCACTGACCTCGCTGGCGAGTCCGCTCGTGCCCGTCCTGTGACATGTTGAAGATCGTGGTCATTGTTGTAGCACAGCGGTTATCGCGTATTTTTGCGTTGTATGGATGTAACGGTAGAAAGCACAGTCACCCTTTCGCAGGATCACTGCATCTCAGATAGGCGACGCGCCGCAGAGAGTATGCAACTGAATTCTGAACAATGATGACTTTCCAGAGAACACAAAACGATGATTTTTTTCGACTAAGCAACTTGACACAGAGCAATGGTGGTTTTCTGGGGTAAGCAACGGGGTACTAAGCAATGTCACAGTGCCAATCGTAGAAGAGGCTCTGCAAGACCGCGCTGGTGGTCGCACTCAGTGCCTTCACCGTGCCGTGCGGCAGCAGGACGCAGCAGCTACCAAAACACGCATGTACAGCGAAACCACTCACTGCTATCCCGCCGCTCTGTAAAGACACGCTCCCGCCGGCTGTGCCCACGTGCTTGGTTGACGGATGTGTCTGTCGGCCCTCGCTGAAGTCCAGTCAGGCGCCACTGAACATCGGATGACAGGGAAGCTGATCTCCACCGGTCGTTTGAGGGAGTGAACAAAGCGACCAAAAATTGTACAAATGTACCTATAGTTTTGAGAAAATCCGCCAAAGAAGGGGCTCTGGTGTACACATACATTCTCCCTGGATCCACAACTGTGATGACAGTTCAAACAACACGCGCCATCTCTGCCTAAAGTCGCACGGATCTATTCAGACATATCGATCGCATGATCGTGGTCCTACGGACATATCGGTCGCATGATCGTGGTACTACGGACATATCAATCGCATGATCGTGGTCCTACAGACACATCGGTCGCATCATCGTGGTCATGCGAAAAGTCCAGAGGAAAACCGGCATTACAAGCAACCATACTAGCATTCCCGTCTTGCGTTCATCAGTTCACCGTAAGAATGGAGACGTCCGATTCTGGGGTGATTGTTGTGTCAGATTGCAGGCATCGGCTGGTCTCCGTAGCTGTCGTCCGGGACGCTGGTTCCGGTAGTCGCCCGTCGCGCCGTCTGCACTTTGGTCCTTTGGGAATGTACGGGCGTGTTGTTCATTCGGCCAGGTTTATGAAACCCGTTTGGCTGCTGAGGAAGGTCCGATCGCAAATTTATATCGAAGTAAATGTGATTGACCATTTTGGGGGTTTCAAATGTTACACGCACACCGACTGCGTCCGAAACTAATCGTCGGTCAGAGAAATGAGGAGCAGCTGCCCATGTCCTGATCCTCACCTCTCCAACATCCCACGTGACCAGCGCTCACATTTCCACAACACGTGTCTTCTTATACTATCTTAGCTACAGTCTACCACATCGGGCGTAGCGCTGCGGTTGCCATGACAACCAGCAGCGCGGCGGCCGGTTGATGCAGACTGGCCGAGGAGTAGCTGCAGGCGTGACGAGCGTTCAGTGCCCGACAGTCGGCACGTGGTCCGATCTTGGCCGCGTGCGAGATCACGTGAGGGATGTAGCTCTGCTCGTGCACCCCGTGGAAAAGGTGGCTCCATGGTCCTGCACGGAAACGGGGCGTGTTCATATGTATGAAACGTGACGAGAGCGCAAAGGGCAAATGAGAAGGCACGTTGGAGTGAATTGTTTCCAAGGAAAATCGACTTTTTCGGGGAAGGGGGGAGCAAAAAGGCCCAAAAGTGTGAAACAAATGTTTTTTTTAAGAAAAAACTGGACGTTTGGGAGAAATACCTCACCCTGGATCTGCCAGTGACCCATAGTGCGCTATTACGATAATCGCGATTCAACGTCCACAGATGTAAAAGCAGGGGTAAGCGTGGCCGTTCGATCTCTACCGTGTTCGGCGCGGTTTTTTTGTAAACGCGGACGAGTGGGTGACCTCACGTCCGATATCGCTGAAGCGAATTTGGTGAATAACTGATCTTCAGCTATGTGCTAATCT
The DNA here is from genome assembly GCA_034440635.1 of Lepas anatifera. Classification (NCBI taxonomy): domain Eukaryota; kingdom Metazoa; phylum Arthropoda; class Thecostraca; family Lepadidae; genus Lepas; species Lepas anatifera. The sequence goes on from JAOTON010000342.1 coordinate 319,877, forward strand.
TGGTCTTTTTGTTGAATCCGCAATTGCATCTGAACAAGCTCAGATCTTGTCCCTCAGGCAATGTATTTAGTGTTGCAAGTATATGATGCTTCTTAACTGGGCATATCCAGCTCAAACAAAGGGCTTTCGTATAAACCTCATAGAAGAGGATTCGAATGATTACCCACTAAGTTTTATGTGGGATTCGTTACAGTCCCATCGTGCATTCATGAGGAGAAAGGGACAGCTATAACACTTAAGCTTGTTCAACATCCACGCCTTGACTAAACATGATAGTATCGTAACATTAAAGGCGACAAACCCGGATGTTACAATACAAAGTCCCTCTGTCTTTTAGAGGGGCCGATACCCCGTTTCGGAAAACTGGGCTTTTGTCGATGTCAGTCCCTGTCTTTAACAGAAAAATGCAAGCTGAGACAGAATCTGCTCAGATATTTGTTCGCAGCCATGGGTCTGGACCACTCTATAGAACAGGCTTACTGGAAAGCTTGACCGTAAACGTGCTTGTCGGCGACCTCTAGCCGGAACCTTCCATGCACATTCACCAGAGCTACACGCGGCGAGCCACCCACCTTTGGCGTAGATGGCGACGTCCTCGCCGCCGTGTGTCTCCTCTTCCCGGAGGGTGCCGGCGGGGAAGGTATAGTCCCAGTCGGTGGTGTCCACGCCCGTCAGGTCCTCCCGCACCACGTGAGAGCCGTTCCACTTCTGCACGGCGTTGACGCCGTTGGTGTAGGCCAGCGTGGTGTACAGCAGGCCGTCGTCGGGCGACTTCTCATACGCTCCTGTCGAGGTCAGGTGTCGGGTCACGGCGGGGGCGTCTCTGTGTGGGTGAGGTGTTTGTGTACCAATGGGAGTTGTTTGACAGAATGTCGCAATGGGTGTCAGTGTGTCAGGGTGAGTTGTCTGAGTGTGTACCAATGGGAGTTGTTTGACAAAATGTCGGAATGGGTGTCTGTGTCAGGGTGAGTTGTCTGAGAGTGTGTCGGGGTGATGTGTCACCGTGTCATATAACGAAGTTGAATGATGTGTCAGACAACGCGTTGGGTTGATGTGACAGAAGGATGTGTCGGATTGCGAGTCAGCACGAGATTCCAGACAGCGTATCACAGTGAGGGGTCAGCCAGTGCCTCGCGATGGGGGTGAGGTACCAATGTGTCGACGTGGGGTGTCAGGTAGCATGTCGGAGTTCGGTGGATCAGCGCAAAGAGTGGGGATGAAACCTGGTAAAATAGGTTTATATATCAATAATTCGTCCTTAATTTTTCATGGGTAGCTGCTGGAAGTTTCCCAGGAGAATATGAGTAGTAAACCGTGATATCAAGATATTCAACTCCCCCCATTCGTATAACAATTATGTTTCATGTCTAGCGAACTCCACGCAGCGGCAGAGAGTACGAATTTAGGAGTGGTTGAGACCATAGGCGGATCCAGGGGGCAAGGGGGGCACGTGCCCCCCGATCGACCCTCGGCGCCCCCTGAAAGGTCGATGGCGCCCCCTGAAATTTCGCTTCCCACCCCTCCCCCCAGGATGCGAAAGTCGGCGCCCACCGATAGGAAGTGGCGCCCCCTGGTCCGGATGGCGCCCCCGGTCCGGATGGCGCCCCCGGGGAAGGTGCCCCCCGATCGGCAATCCTGGATCCGCCTATGGTTGAGCAGTGACCCAAAATAGGTTTTGTGCTAAGGTGTCGAGTGGAAAATTCAGCTCGGAATGTATGGCGAGTGAGTGGAAAATTCCCCCAAAATGTATGGCGGAGTAAAAAATTTCCAATTTGGGTACTCAGGTGGTAAACTCTCAGAGCCCTTGTTTGAACTGAGGGATGGATATTTCCTTTAATTTTCTCAAAGTAAATATTTTAAAATCATCCCCAAAGAGCATTGTTTGACCATTACCATGTGAAAAATTTTGGTTAAGCAGGTAAATCTGTACCAACTGAAACCCTCTGATGCAGTCTTCAATTTTTTTAGGAATTGGTGAATTTCCACACATAAAAAGCTTTTTGGGGGCTTCTGAGACCAATCTTTGGGGGAAAGAACTCTGGAAGCCACCAAGACTAACATTTGTGGGAGAAAGATCAACTCTTGGGGGCTTCCTTAGACCAACTCTTGTGCCCCTCCTCTCCTCTCTCACACAACCAGCTCTAAAGGGCCCCTGAGACGAAATATCGGGGCCCCCTTAGACCAACTCTGCAGAGGGGGCCTCCGAGATCGGCAGGTGGTAAAAAATAAAAAGGGATTTTTTCATGCAATACCTAGTGCCGAAATTAATTATCTAAGCATACACTGTATAGTTTTTCTGTCCGGGACAACGCCCCTCCTATACCTATACGTATAGTTATCGGAATTTTGGAGGCCACTCCTGACCTCAATCACTGCACCTCGCATACACCTATGCTGGGGCCCAGTAGAGCCCAGTAGAGGTTTACACCTAACTAACCCAAACGAAACTACAAACTTTCTATTACGGCAATAAACTCTTCCAGACTCTTGCTAAAAAGTTTCTTTTCTTCATCTGTCAATTCCCCTGCTTCTTTTCACATATATACTCACCTTCATATGAATATGGTGCTTTCTATCAATATCTAATCGAAGCTACAGCCAGCCTCCTTTTTTCTGTGTGTGTTGTTTCTTCCTTTCGTCTACAATCAGCCAGGCGCGGCGGGTTGCGACAACGTCAGAGCAACTACTAATTTCAATTTCTGATCGCTTTGCGCTTGCCGGTCGCATGAGCAACATAATTTGCATTTCAAAAATTGCTCTAAATTAATTTTCTAAATCCTTATAGACTAGAAAATTATACAACTAAAAGCACACCAAGAGGAAGACTAACAATGTTTTGTCAATAACGAATATGAAACCGGGCTTTCAAAAAGCCTAAAGATGCCGCTTTTATTTACTAGATGTAAAGACGGCGATTTGGTAAGTCCACGCCGTAGACCAGCCATACAAAAAAGTACCGATGTTTGAAGGGTAACTGGATGCATTCTTGTTGCCCAAAAAATCATTTCATGAAAATGTAGAGTTTCATTGTATTCAAGTACCGAACACTTTCAGTTGAACTTAAATAGCAGCGTATTTATGCCTAGGGTGTCGTAGGGTGTCGTGAGTGGATTTGGGTGTCACAGGGCGTGGACGCAGCAATGAAGGGCTGATATGGATAAAAATTATTTTCTTCGAAATGAATGGTCAATTTTCTACCATACAATGTCAACAAAATATGCTGCTTAGCATACAAATTTCAAGATAATTGCTTTTAACAACAAGATGACCAAAAATGGTGTTTCACTATTCTCGGCACCAAAAATACAAAAACAACTTTTCAAGGACGTAAGCCTAGAAGTCATGTGCACAGATAAACTGCTTTCCAGAAATGTATCTTTCAAAGCGGTCAGCTCATTTTTTTGGCAACACAAGGCTAGGGTGTCTAATTTTCCACTCACCAGTTTTGTGAGTGGTGGAATTTAGTGGCGGTGTTCACCCATTGGAACTTTCTCCGGTGGGGCAGGGGGCACTGAACGTCTTGCCCGCGCCAGAATTTCGATTCAGTTGTTCCACTGAAATCGGTGGATATAAGGATGCCAGTTATAATTGACTAAAAAAATAGAAATCGCCAGATTTTCTTGCAGAAAAGCCAGAGAAGCGCATGAGAGCCGAGTTAATTTGGCGATCTCTTTGTCGATTCTGCTGCTCTCTTTTCCAGTGGACGTTGGTAGAGGAGATAATGGAACTGGCCTTTGTAGTAAGTATTGCTGAGTAAAATTAAATAGTAGTAAGTATTGTTGGAAGTGAGGGGAAAATTCAGCAAAAATATATAAAAGTGAGTGGAAAATTCTGCTTGAATGGGTGTCGTTCTGCACCCAGCACCCCAGGTTTTGGGACACTGTGGTTGAGACGGACAGCCATCAACTTTTTTAATCGGTTTGTCCCGAGTCCGCACTAGGGGTGCAACCTGGTCTCTGTAAGGGGATGCATGTGCATCCGCGCTGAATGATTTTTTATCCATAAAAATCCGTTTGCATCCGCAGGTTCTCTTGAGTGCCCCTTGAAATGTTATCGGGGCCCTCTGAAAAGTCGCGTTTGCGACGGTACCGTTGCATCATCTAGTAATCTACCGCTTTGCAATACCAACTAAATGGTGCCACATGGTAAGAAGTCTGATAGCTTAGTTGTTAGCGTTGCTGCAGTGTCCTTACCGAGAATGTTTCGGCCTCTGACGGGGTATCCCTGGATGGTCATCACGTGGCTGTGGTCGGCGGTGACGATCATCAGCGTCTCCTCAGCGTCCGTCATCTCGGTGGCGCGCTTTATGGCGGAGTCAAACTCCAGCGTCTCGGCCAGCGCGCGACGCGCCTTGGTGTCGTGGTGGGCGTGGTCGATCCGACCGCCCTCTACCTGCCGACCAGGTGCAGCGAGCTTCAGCCAGGCGGCGCCAGCAGCGCACGCCAGAGGGCGAACTTCGGACTCGTCCATGTCTGATCTGTTTGGTTGGAAGCTTAGACTGGTAAATGACCCGGTTCGTGGAAATTTGAGATTGATTTTATGTTTGCTCTCGCGATGTATTGTGGAAAATATATTTAACGACCTGTTTCCTTTACTGAACTGCTGGCCTGTGGTGTGCATAGTGCAAGTTATGATTGAAAAGGTCAACGTGACGTTCAGTGCGGATTCAGAAAAAGGAGAAATTCCAAATTACGTTTTGTTTGCTCCAAATTTCGAATTGTAATTCGATTTGCTGGCCTCAGACCAGGTGAGGGGAAGATCGTTCTACATACCAGGCTGGGATAGAAAAGTGTACAAGTGTTCCCCTTCAACAAAAACGTGGCCGCGAATAAGGGAATCTCCATACCACCTGCTAACGTATTGACGCTAAAGAGAACTTTGCACTTGTATGCAATTCGAATTAAGATCAGCGATGTACTCAAATTAAGGAATTAGTATATCTGTCGTCAAAAGTTTTCCGGTTTGCTGAGAAGTAATCATTTCCCGAATAAACTAGGTACTCTTTGCTCCCTTTGTCTCCCCTCCATCGCGTGACATTACGCGGGGGATCTGAAAGAGCCCAGATCGAATGGTAGAAAGTTCAGAAATGGTCTATTTCCAGACAAATTTTGCGCTTGGTGACGAACGAATTACGAAGCCAGGGTTTTTGCGTGTGCTATAGGACTGCGATCTCAGTTCAAATCGCATTATTAAGGTTCCGCATCCGGTTTAAACTGAACACGAACCTGCCATGAAGTTTCTGATGATACAGCAAGTTAAGTCGGTATTTGATAAGTTTATAAAGCTGTGCTCCGGATTTAAAACTGAGGCCTCGTCCTGTCATATTTAGAAAACAATAGCTTTTACCGAATTTTGTATAAATTATTAATAACACATTATAAGAGTTAGATGGTAATTCACAATATGAGAATGATTTAAATCAAACTGCGTATCTATTTCCTTTTCCAATGGAATGATCCAAGCAGTTCGGTAACCGCAGCATTTCCAAGCAGTTGGGTTCAGTTGCAGAAGGAGACGAAGCCTCCACTCACGGCAAGGAAGAAGCCTTTGTCGCCCTTTTTTGAGAACGGTGATGGCGGCCTCCACCATCTGGGTCAGGCTCGGTGTTCCATTTGGCCCCTGGTTCCGCAAGTCTTCGTACGGGGTGTGCGAGTTCCCGAACAAGCCTGCCGGCACACCGCTGTGTAACAAACCTGCCGGACGCATCCAGGGCACAGAAACCCAACGGCGTATCACATCAGCATGATGTAATAGATGCACGTCACACAAGCCAGCCGTCGTAGATGCACGTCACACAAACCAGCTGTCACAGATGCACGTCACACAAGCCAGCTGCCTTAGATACACGTAACACAAAACTAAGGGTGCGTCACATAAACTCCCCGTCACAGCCCCACTTGCTACAAACCTGCCGGGACATCGTTGTGTCACACAAACCTAACGTATCATATAAACTCCCCGTCACAGTGCCGCGTCGCGCTAAATCGCCTCTTTCGGGATTCCTCTGGCTAATGCCTTCTCTTCTTTCAACATGCTGTCGCGGGCATCGGCTTCACCAGAAGACTTCTTCCAAGAAGCTCACACGTGACGTCACGATATTTGCAGGCGCGCGTCAGCGCCGAGTCACACTGCTGGTCTACACTGGTGCAACATGTTCCATACTCAGCATGGATGTAGCGAGACGTCTCTTGAAAGCTGTTTCGTAAAACACCACTGACGTCCGCCTCCTAGGCTTCAGCAGCCACCCACTGCATGTGAGGGGAGAGCTGCCGGCAGTCGTCTCCTTCAACGGACGCGAGGCCGGGGTAGAATTTTTCCTCGCCGATTCATCGTCATCTGAAGCCATCATTGGGGATGGATCTGCTACAGAGCCTGCACATGACTGTGCCGCCCGCCACAAGTGCTGTGTTTAACCCTTGCCCCACCGGGGGGCATCGATGCCCCCTACGGTTTTTTTCGGGATAGGAAAAAAACGACGAGACCCAGGACCGCGGTTGAGGGCGCTATCTCTCACCCCATAATTTTCCCACCATCCCTGAAATGTTTACCCCGGGTCACCCAATGTCAGGTCACCAGGCGAGGTCAATCAAGGTCACCTCACTTCAACTTTTGAGCTCAATAAGAGCTACGTTTCTCAGTCGATCGATTTGAACCTTCCTACACTACATGACCCCGCCAGGATCTACAAGGTGTATATCCGGGATTTTTAGATTTCGTGACCGGAGGTCAGGTCGCGAGGTGACCTCTCTCGTTGAAAAAGCATGGGAAAAAGCTGTCTTTATGATCTACAAGCCACAAAAACGATTGCAAATGCTTGGCTTGTTCAGAAAATCGTTCATGGACACCATTTCACAGATTCCAGGGGTCATATTTGCCCTTTGACTTCTCCAAGGTCATCCAAGGTCATCCAAGGTCACCAGGGGTCAAAAACAGTATTTTGGCAACAACTTTTGACCTAATTAAGCTAGAGCGCTGAATCAAACACCATCGTGTATGTCTTATCACGGGCTTTCATTTGATATACGGCAAGGTCACTTTCTGACCTTTAGTAACTTCAGGTCATATGAGGTCACGAGGTGACCTCTGGAGGGCAAACCACTGGTGGGAGGTCATTACGTTCCACATAGCGGAAAATGTTTTGTCATTTTCCTATCCAATGTACTTAACCAAATCTCAATAGCTCTAATGGCACAAGAGTTGTGCCCAGTCTTACGCATTGCATATTTGAGTTAAAATAGCCTATCGTGACCTAACTTGACCTCTGGAGGTCAAACAATTGACCGAGCGCTTAAACATGCGAAGTAATTTCTTACTGAATTCACGCGAGCTTTCTAATGCACTTTGCAGATTTGTGCTGATCCCCATATTTTTGGAGTTAGAGGGGGCCATCGATGCCCCGGTGGGGCGAAGGTGGCGCCGGACCCCGATGGGCGCGGGTTAAAGCATTAGCTGATGTTGAACAGCTGATTTTCAGTCTCCAGCCGCAGAGTTCTGAAATTCACAATTTTAGGTGGAAAACGTATCTATTTCAGATTTATTTAGGACTCACCAGGGACTTATTTTGGCCTCACTTGGCAGAGGAATCCCGGGCATGAAAACCGGTATAATACGCATCTAAATTATGACAGTGAATACCAAAACCATAGTAGTATAATCCCCAACCACCATTGATGTAATATCTTGCCTGATCACGTCTTCTCGCCAATCTCAAACGCCAATACCACTCCTACATACACCAACAACGACGATAACAACATAATAACCCCGTACAAAACAAAATAATCCGGGCCTGCAAAATCTCCACTTTAAGTGAGGCCGATTCCACCTTTCAATATATTTCGTAAAATACAGATTTATTTTTCTTTTTGTAAGTTTTTTTTAAGTTAAAATATGCTTTAGAAACATTTCCAGCCTTCGATTGCCCTCAACGGCGTGTTTATTAATGAGAAATGGGATTCCAAAGACATCCAAGTACCGAATTGGCCTCGGTGAAAAGGCCTCAGCTGGATTTCGTCCATTCAGAACAATGACGTCACTTCGTCGCATTTGGGGAGTTGAAATGATCTCGGGTGTCATGAATGGGTGCGCAAGTGCAGGCGGTGAGTTTTTAAGTTACTTCCGTAACCTTGGCGAGCCCTGTCTTGAGGCGCGAATATCACCAAGGCGGAGAATACAGAATTTTTAAGTCAGTATGGTTATTGGAAAGAAGACTGGAAATTGAGTGAGTGCGTGGAAGGAATTTGAGTTTGCTGTTGGAAGGGATATTGTGGATGAGGGTTCATTTCTTATCCCTGATACGGCAGCTTACCTTTTGGGAAATTCACGATTAATCGAACCACTTCTCCCATCTTAAATATCTACAGGAGATAGGTATGTATGCATGTATGTACCTACCTACTCAGTACAGTACTGGGTGAGGTCATAATACCTTGCAAAAGTTTTCCACAAGGCTCAAACTGTGCCTTTTGCAGCTCATGATTTTAAGGCTAGGTATGGGTGCAATTTTCTTCATCTGAGCTGCTTGTATATACGAATATAGTCTGGTGGTTTTCAGACATTGAAGCAAAATAATCCTGACAGCGGTTGAGTGTTTAAACCCCACGTCTTGCATTAAATAATGATAACCTGTGTGGTGCTTGAATGGGGAAAGTTGGAGAATATCAAAATAAGGGGAAGAAGGATTATATCTGGTTGGTTATTTACCATGCCATCAGGGCAAAATAATGTATTCTATATATAAACATTAGAAATTATGTAGCTTCCTAGTTCTATGTTAATGGGTTAGAAATTCAGGGTTATGAGACCCTATCTATATATGAGGTACCTACAATTGTGGAGCATCAGAATGTTTTCATTCCACTAGGAGGTAGCAGAATGATGATTCTTCACTTCCATTCTAGGTATAGCAGATATTTTCATCTTCTGTCAGTCAAAAAAAAAAGCTGGTGGTAGCTGTTACTTGTATCATAAAGGCATATAAATACAGTCCTAAAGCAGGGTAGCTAATAAAATATAAATACAATAAACAATAATAGTAATAAAAAGAAATACAGTCCTCGTCCACTTGTATGTACTTGTGTGTTATTTCTTATGGAAATATATGTATGGATGCAAAGTATTATCCTAAAAAGTATTGATTTGGTAAGAAGCAACGAACAGGTCCAGGAAAAAGGCTGTGATGGGACTTGTACGCCTGGAAATTCTAAACGACAAAATGGGGCATGTTAAGGAAGTGGGGGATTTTGGCCTCCTTTTGGGATTTCGGCCTCACTCTCCACCTTGCGTGAAAGCAATTTCAGGACCCTGTCTAGCCGAATCATCTGGTACTGACGGCTTTAAGTACGACACCGATGAGGTCATCGCCATCGTCGGAGACAACACGGCTGTCTCTCCGGTGATGACGTCATTAAGGCATCTGCCAGTGACACTGTCCTCTCCGAGGTGCGAGCTGCCATCCGCGGTGGTTGGCCGGACTCGCGACGAAAGTGCAAAGAGACACTGCGCCAATTCTACGACGTGAGGGACGAGCTACATGTGCTTGAGAACGACGTCATCATTCGTGGAGTCGACCGAGTCGTTCCGGCATCCCTACGCCAGCAGCACCTGACGATCGCTCACAAACCTCACGAAGGTATCGTACGGACAAACAGCTCCTGCGCAGCCGGGCATGGTGGCCCGGCATGCACTCCTCCCTGGACGCATGGATTTGAGATTGCCCGACCTGCCAGTCCAGGGATCCCGTGCTCACCAAGGTGGTGCACCCCGCACCCTGCAGCCAGTGATGCTTCCCGACCGCTCCGGGTCAGAACTGGACCTCGACGTTGTCGGTCCTATCGCAGGTGTTCCACCTCCATGCCGGTTTGCAATCACTGCAACCGACTACTTTTCCAAGTGGCCAGAAGTCGCCCTAACATCGTCGGTGGAGTCTGATGACGTCATCAGGTTTCTGAACGCAATTCTTCGCCAGTGGAGGCTATCCCGACGAGATCCTCACTGATAATTGAAAACAGTTCATCAGTGCCAAGTATGAAGACTACCTGTCAAAACGGAAATTCAGACACATGAAGTCTTCTCTCTACTGGTCCCGTGGGAATGCCGCTATCGAACGACTCAACCGGGAGGTGAAGTCGTGGCTTCTCAAGGCGTCCCAGCGACTTCCAAGACAGCCTCGGCCTTTGCTTCACATGTCCGCATCCACGTCAAACACTACAAAGCGACACCCCACTGCTCGACGGGGGATCACCATCACAGTTTCTTCACGGCCGTCAGACGCGTCTCGACTTTCTGTTAATGACGACTACCCAACAAGCGCAACTGTGATCGGTACCACAGTGTAAAACCTACTCATCTGTCCAGGCGACACTGTGTTTGTCAGGAAACAGGGTCACGTGACGGAGAATGAGTCGCATTTTGGCACTCCCCTGCCCGTCGTGTCGGCAATGCGACATTCCTTCTGTCCGACGGGACCAAGTGGAATGTAGCCCACCTGTCTCGCGTCCAGTCGCCGCCTCTGTCAGAAGCCGGGCGCATCCGACTGTCATCTCCCGGCCGTCTACGCACCGAGGCAGCTCGGCCGCGGCCTCAGCAGCGCCAGGCAGCGCCCGCTGCTGCAGCCGACATCACTCACCGGGACAATCACCTCGACTTTGTATAGGGCTTGCATTGCCGTGCCAGCGTTAACCCACCCAGGACCCCCCGCTGGATCGAGAAGATATCTCCAGCCATGCCGTCAGGTCATATTTTTGTAGAACTATTTTTCACTGCGTGACGTTTTTTTCTTCTCCTTTTCTTTTTTGCTTTTCGACTTAGGTTTGCCCCTCCCAAACCGACCGGCTAGATCTGCCACTGGCCCGCTCAAACCGCGATCGCTGGCACGCCCACCTTCCACAGACCGACTCAGCACGGGAGAGCAGCAGCAAGCTACCTCCGTCTTCTTTTGGACGACGCCGGTTAAGACCAGACTGATTACGAGATGTGATGTTTTCCGATGTTAAGTGGCATTTTCTGCAATTGCGTTTGACTGGATTAATGCCACACCTCTGAGTGGTCAGAAGTTACATGTTTCAGTGCATCGTGAGCACATTTGTCGCTGCGGTCACTTTAAATTCAAGTTGGCGTAGCCGTTGTTGTCCCTTTCTTGGCTCAAAGACTGCCGGGGGATATGTAGTGTTCTGAAGTGTCTGACACTGAAGAGAATGTGGCAACTTGGTTGAATCCTGGAATCTAGTGTAAATACGCTTACCTTTAGCCAAAAATAATTTAACCACTCGTGATTTCTCCTGAAAAATATACAATAAGCTCAATATTTTGATTTTTTAAAATACTCCTCTAAGAAAAGAAATAAATATCTGCCGGTGTATGATGTCATGATCTGGCAACCACTACCATACTCGAAACGCTTCAAGGGCTTCGATTGGCTAATGCTCATCGTGACGTCAGCATATGTCTTCACACCAGCAGCTCACAGCAATGGCCGCCTGGCGAGAGGTATATAAGAGGTACATTTCGGGTAGGTTTTAGCTTTTTTCTGCGGAAATATCGAGTTCCAAGACAAATGATATATAGAGTACCGGGTTTACCGGCATGCTTTACAACCTGGCTATCTCAGTTAAAATCATGTTATAAAGGTGCCACATTCCCTTTAAGGCCACGGCCCGCCCCCGGCGCTAACGTGTACGAGTGAGCGCACTATTACAGCAGTCCGGGACTGGAGCTGGTGTCTGAGGCACGCGCGCGGGGCAGAGCGGGACGAGACAAAACACTACATCACAGCCAAAGGCTGTTCCGCAGCAATGGCGGAGAGGCTCGAGCTCCCTAGCCCCTCCCCGCCCCCGCCCCGAAACGTTATCCTGGATCCGCCTCGGCACACATGCCAGGCGAAATAAAGCTTTTAATTGTGAAAACAGCATCTGCTGTTTTTAAGCGGATACAGTGGCATCGGAGAACAGTGTTCAGCTTCCATGCCGCTGACCCAAACACAAATCCTAGGCCGGTATTATTCATGACTATTTCCTATTTGGATGCCATATGACGTCAGTAGCTGGGGAGTCGTAAAGCCCCAAGGCTATGACGTGTTAAACAGGAACGAGGTCCCTTAGATATTTGAACCGAGATGGGCATGTGATACAACCTACCGAGAGACCATGTACATAATTTTATATGTCCCAGAACTCATTGTTTGCAGAGAATCAGCGTGTATTGAAGCGTGCATCGGCCCCGTCAGCTCTGGCGTGGCGTCGTCCCGACGAGGAACCGCCGCCGCCAGTGATTAGGCCCATAAGGGATCCCCGTGCGCTCGGTATGATGTCTTGTTCCGTGAACTATGAGTTCTAAGAGCAACACGGAACCAGAGATTTTCTTCCGTATCGTCCACGAGACTGATGGCTCAATTCGAATCCAATGCATGTGAAACTGTCCCTTTCACGGTCAATTTTGAAGTGCGTACTCAATAACTGATTTTGAACGTTCAGAATGTTGCCTTCCATATGTATCATTAAATTGTAAGAGTGAGACCACTGTTCACTCCCTACCTCCCAAACGCTCATAATTCTCAAATAGAATATACAATAACTTAATCAACTTAACCAACAACGGTTAGCCTGGAAATTCAAGCAGATCCTTACCTCGGAAATTTACCCAAAAACTCCCCTAAGACTTCTTTCATAATAATTTCTTTTTAAATTTCGGACTTGTGGTCGCTGCAGTAAAGGTACCCGAAGCAAGTGAAGGACTGGCTGATCCATTCCAAAGGAGCTTCTCTAGTAATGACTGCAAAAGAGCCTGCAGACAATAGCTTGATTTAATAAAGGTCCCGAAGATGATTCTGAGCAGTTGGGAGTCTTCTCCAAATGGTGCATACTCAGGAGGACAATTGTTCATTACGCCGCGCAAATTATCCGTCAGCATGTGCCAGCTTCTAGGAATGTCATTAACAAAAGGGAGAATATTTGGCAGGGCCATTATGATTAGGAAGGTGATATAACGGATCATCATATGCCGATATCTGTATTTTCAAGGCTGGAAATAGGCTCCAAATGCAAATTATAAAAAATTGTAATTATGCTTTGTAATCACAAATTCCTATGTTTCATATTTTGCATTCGAGGCCTTTTTGGATTTAAAATACATGTATTACATGTACTGGTTATTCATAACACCGATTTTGTAATCACAGCCGGGGAAATTTTACAGAATTGTACAAGCAGAACTGTCTCGGCTTCCAGAAGCTCCGATGCATTCATAACTTTATGAGTGCATCGGTGCTTCCGAGAGCCGAGACTGTCTGTTTGGACTGACCCATGATGGCGTCCGTCTCCTCGAGGTTGACGCCCTCCAGCTCGGCCGTGGTGGCCACGAACTCAGCCTTCTCGCCCTGCTCCCGCTTCTCCATCAGCCACTGCTGGGTGAGGTCGCGTCCGTCCTGTCTCTTGCAGCCGTACTGGTTCTCCGGCGCGAACCTGGTGTTGTTGATGTTGGCCATCAGCATCTGCCGGCCGCCTCCGAACAGCACCTGGCAGACACGGCGAACGGCTAGAAAGGGTGTTGCAGGGAAAACGACTAGTCCTGTCACAGCGGGTAGGTTGAAAGGAATTGTTAACGCTCGCACTGGAGGGCGGCTCGAAGGACAGCCTCCAGTGCGCGTGTTTTTTTTTCGTAGGTGACCGGAAACTGTCCGCAGCCAAACAAGGCTATTGGCTGCATTTGAGAGAATTGAACGGCACCTCGGTTGGTGAAATGATTTGGAAAATCAGGTAATAAACTTTATATTTACAGCTTTCAAACTCACACATTTTGAGGTCGTCACAACCGCGCTATCGCTTAAGTTCGCCTGCAAACGGTTGCTACAGTGCTAGTTATCGTGCATATTAAAGGGAATATACATCATATTACGTGATCTTATAGCACGATGACCTTGAATGACCTGAACCCCCAAATTTCAGGAAAATTTGTTTGGGGACCTTCCTTTAATGACTTTGATCCGCTTTTGATATTTTCCCGACTTTTTCCGAATAATCACGGCATTTCCCAATAGGTCCCTATCACTACCGATGTTTGACCGTTATGCCCTCGTTCGGCCTGAAGACCATGAAACCTTGTTGACCTTGAAAGTTGGCTATATAAAGATCACTATAGTTCCCACACAGCCTCAAACGGGCGTTTTTCTAAGCCTCTTGGTTTTCGAGCTCTCAGAGGGGGGTGGCTACCAGGCCTCCCTCCAGGGCGCGCTAGTGCCAGACCTCTCCAGTGCGAGTGTTTAGGACATTGTGTGACTGCTAGTAGTCAATGCATAGTGAAAATTTTGTGTTACTATGCTCTTACTTATTCAACGCTCTCACACATGGGTGGAGATCCGGGGGGTTGGGGGGTCAGGACCCTCCCTGATTTGGAAATCGAGAGAACCTGGGGGTCAGCCCGGGTCCTACACCCTCTGCTCTCGCAAAATATTTTCGAACCTATAAGTAATGATAGTTCAATTCGCGGCTTTTGTGTGATCGGCTGAGTCATAATTTGACCTATCTGTCCCTCAGCATCTTCTTTGTAGAGGAGTACTAGAGACCAGGGGCGGCGCTACGGCTTCCCGTCACGACCATGCGTCAGGAAAAGTACAGCCTCCGAGCTGTTCTAGGGACCCTCAGCTGAACTAATTAGCACACTAAGTCGGTCTTTCACAGAGGATACGTGATTTAGTGCTGGGCCATGCTCTTACCTTAACACGCTCAGTGGAGAGGGGTCTGGCGTCAACGTGCAGTGGAGGGTCCTGAAGTGCCCCCCCTGAGATCTCGGCAACCAAGAGGGTTTGAAATCACCCGTTGAGAGGTGCGTGAGGGCGATGGTGATCTACGTTATGGCTAGGTTTTAGTGGCCTGGCTCAGTGTCTTCAAGGCCAGAGGAGGTTGTAAAGGTCCCTCAGCTGAATTAAGCAGCACCCGAAGTCGGTCTTTCACAGAGGATATGGACCGTGCTGGAAACCTATTGGGAAATGCCATGATTATGCAGAGGGCGGTAATACACTGAAAGTGCAGGCCAACTGGTGCGACTGCGCGATTGCGACGGCCTCAAAATATAGGCATGAATTTGAAAATATTTAAGTAAACAAAATGGAACCAATTTTTTTAATTCGTTCACCAATCGCCGCACCCATGCATTCTCTCAAATGTGGCCGAGTAGCGTATTCTGGCGACGAACGGTTCCCCGGGCACCTTGGAAAATAGGTGGGGGCACTTTAAGACCCCTCAGCTTCGCGCGTTAAGGTCTCCGAGCGGTGTTAGGGCCCCTGAGGTGGTATGAGTCCCCTGAGCTGATTTTGCGCTCCTTGAGGTGATCCAGGGCCCTTTAGCTTGACTGGGCCTCTGAATTTGCGTGGAGCCCTCGCATTGGTGTTGCCCCCCTTCCTTTAGCAGTTATGTGATTCCGTGAAGTTCAGCTAGTCCTCGGTCCCTGAAATAGACTAAGACCTGCAACTGCTTTGGACCCCTGGGATGGTGCGGGCCCTTGAGCTGGGCTGGGCCCTTTACATGGTCGGGTCCCCTGCAGTGATCTTGAGAACCCTGGGCTAAACTGGACCCCTAAGAGTTGGGACATGAGCCCCTGAGCTCATCGTGGGCCCCTTATCTGGTCCGTGTCCCCTGAACTTTTGTGGGGCCTGCCAGATGATTTTTGGACCCCTGAGCAGGTCTGCACCCCTAAGTTGAATTTGTGCCTCCTGAGATCAAGTTGTGTAGAGGCCATTAAACTGTTCTGGGCCCGCTTATCTTGAGACACATGGGCTGATATGGACCCGGGAGTCGACACTGGGACCCCTGAGCTTTTTGGGGCCTTTTATCCTGCCTTAACCTCCTGAATTAATATGGGACCTCCCTCAGATGTTTTTGGGACCCCTGAGATGTTCTGGAACCCATCAGATGTTCTGGAACCCCTGAGTTGGCTTTATGCGTACTGAGATGGAGTTTCACTAGGGGCCCCTGAGCTCTTCTGGGGGCCCTTGAGAGACTCTTGCACTGGAGGTTGTAGACTTGAGCTTGAGGCCTCTTGGTATCGTCCTCTGAGTTTTTCTGAACCCCCTGAGCGACTTTGGGGTCCCTGAACAGGCCTGGCCCCCTCAGTTGTTGGTGGGTCCACTGACGTGATATTGAGTTCCCGCAGTTGATCTGGAGTACCTTTAGATAGCCAGGCCCCCACAATGATCTTGAAACCCATGTGCTGGTACTGGAGCGCTCTGCGCTTGTCGGAACCCTTTAATTGGTATCAGCTGGTCTTGGGCCCCCTGAGTTGGTTGTGAGCTGCTCATGAGCTTACAGGCTCAGCCTTAGACCCTGAGCTGGCTCAGGGGCCATGAACTGATCTAGGGCCCCTGAAAGAATTTACTAAGGAGGTCTCTGGCCTGGTCATAAGGCCCCTATCTGGATTGGTGTCCCTTGAGCTGGCAAGAACCTCTGAGCTGGTATTGGGCCCTTTAAATGGGTATGGGTCTTTTTGCTTGTCTATTAGGGTGTTTCATTGTTCCAAAATGCAATATTTCGACGCATATCGATGTTCCCCTCAAACCTCATCTGCTTACAAGCTTCTGTGCGAAATTTCCATGAATTTAGATGATATTTAGAGGTCGCGCACTTTTGCAGCTTTTTATCAAATGTATTCAAATGTACACATAAGCGTAGGAACGTCCAGAATATTGGGGAGGCCAAGGTGCATTTGGAAGTCATTTCTTTCCAGTCAACCCCATAGGGTTAAGGGTTAAGAACCAAGAATATTGGGGGGCATGGTCCCCTGCCCCCCTCTGCCCCTACGCCTATGAATGTGCACATTTCCACACTGATACTGGCGCTGGTTTTCTTTTGCTTGGCTTTCTATTTCACATCTGAAATATTCTTCAAATTAAGTAAAGCGTTTATTACTGCACAATGACTAGCCTGAGTATAAAACCCGACCGGTTTCGGGAGCATCCCGCCCCGTTTTCAAGGGAGATGAAGATAACACTATGACATGAACCTTACTAAGCGAAAAACACGAAGACTGGGTACACTTTGAAATAAAAATCTTAGCTATGAACATGACGAATCATTTTAGAATTATTAGCTCTAAACACGTGTTATTTTTCTATTCAATCTCTTGTTTGCCTGGCATTTTAAGAGGTCCAAAAATCCAGAGAATATGGTAACTTTGCCGATATTTCGATTCATTTTTGGTTCCGTTCTGGTTTGGTGTAAATTGCCTCTTTTATTTCCCGCTGTTTTCGTCTTGAGTCGAAAGTTAAAGTCGTTGTGGCGTCCCATTTGATATAATGATCCTTCGTGAATTAATGTTTCGCTGTGGCCTCCGCTGCTTTCTCGTTAATTGACCCTCGGATTAGTTTTTGTTGAGATTTTCGGTGTTCGTCTTGTCGGACTTCCATCATCCTTTTGCTTTCTCCAATGTATGCTTTTGGACAGTCATTAAATTCCATCGTGTATACTGGGCCTGGTTTTTTCCGGTTGTCTATCCTGTCCTTTGGTTTGACTAGTAATTGTTTGATCGTTTGATGTGGCTTAAAACGTTCTTACGTTGAATTTAGAATATATGCATCGAATCTGTTGCGATACTCCTTCTACATATGGGAAGGATCATTATAACAAATGGGACGCCACAACGACTTTAGCTTTCGACTCAAAACAAAAACAGCGGGAAAGGAAGATCACCCTCATCAAGAGGTTCAACGGATTCGTCAAGGACGAGAATCAGAAGCAGTACCTGCTCCGGGTGGTGGAACTCCATCGGAGGGCTCTCTACCCAAGCGCACCAAGAAAGAATGGTTTTCAAGTGTAATGGTCTTTTTCAAGTGTAATGGTTTTTGGTGATAAAAGTGCGCGACCTCTAAATGTCCTTTTATTTTGTTTTTAAGGGTGTCAATCGATTCAGTTTTACGTATAGAGCTGGGGGAAAGTCGATATGACTTCATTGCAAACAAACAAAATTTTACTATAGTGGGCTGAAACACCCTCTTGTCCATGCCCTATTGTGCTGATTTAGGTCCCTTGAAATCGTCGGGGCTCAACTAGTCTGACCCACTGAGTTTTGCTGAGCCTGCTGAGTCGATTTAGGGCCCTCACATAGGGTCTTTTCTCATTTAGGCCCTACGATTTAGGGTCTTGTCCCTGAGCTAATCTGAGGCCCTTTCAGATGGTCAGGGTCCCCTCCTTGATCTTGAAACCCCGGTGCTGGCACTGGCGCTTTTTGAGCCTTCAGGGGCCTTCTGGCCTGGAACATTTTAACTGGTATGGCCCCTCTCAGCTAATCTTTGGTCCCATGAGTTGGGTTTGGGCCTCCTGAGAGGGAGTTTTGCAAGGGGCCCCTAGGCTGACCTGGTACTCTGAGAGAGGTCTGAGAGAGGAGAGATACAGGAGCTTACTGACTTTGTCTTGGGGCGTAACCTGGTATTGGGCCACCTTAGCTGGTAAGGGCCCCTGAAAGGAGCTACATAAGAGGTTTCTGACTCTGTCCTATGGCCCCTAGCTGGATTAGTGTCCCTTGAGCTTACAAGTGCCCCTGGGTTGGTATCGGGTCTGTTTAACGTAAGGGCCTTTTTGGCTTGTTTGCGGCCCTTGTGCTTATCTGGGGCTTCGTGAGTTCGTCGAGGCACCCAGCTGGTGTGGCCTCCTTAGTTTGCATGGGCCTTCTGAGCTTAATGTCTTGGTTTGAGCCTCCTGAATTGATACTGGACCTCTTAAGAGAGAGTTTCGCAAAAGGCCTCTGGGCTGTTCTGGATCCTTGGGAGGGTATTGCACAGGAGCTTACTGGAGTGATATTCGGGCTCAAGCTGGTTTGGGGCCCACTGAGCTAAAAAAGGGGCCCTTGAGGTAAAATGTCAAAGAAAGTCCTGAGCTAGCCTAGGGCCCCTGAGAGGAACTATGTAAGAGGTTCCTGACTTGCTGCTAGGGCCACTAGCTGAATTGGTGTCCATTGAAGTGGCATTGGGCCTGTTTAATTAGTATGGACACAATTAGTTTGTCTGGCCACATTGTTCTGGTCTGGGGCCCCATGAGCTTTTTAGAGCCCTTAGCTCGTCTGGTACCCTGGGTTAGTGCTGGGCCCATTTAGCTGACCTGGGCCCACTGAAAAATATTTTTTCGGAAGGTTTCTGACTTGATCTCGGAATCTCTGAGCCAGTGAAGGACCCCTGAGAGCCAAAGGGCCCCTGAGAGCCCGAGCCAGTGAAGGGTCCCTGAGAGAAAAACATTGGGCTTCTGTACCCACAGTCATGTATCGGAGAGAAATTGTGGTTGTAATTGGTGGTTGCAGGAGACCCGCTCTTTGTTATTCGCTATGGTGGGGGACGCATCTCCTCGTCCCCTCAGCGGCGGGACCCATGATTCTATACAAGAACAAGTATCAAGAAAATGGTTTTTTGAAACCTATTGAATTTTTCACACCTTCAAGGAACGACTTTTCGTGGCATAATTTCTTTTTATATAGTTTCCTTTGATGCATGGTGCAGTTTTTGTAATGAAATTTTAGAAGGCAAAACCATCGAGTGGGAGAGAAAGGGGGAGAAACAGCTTAGCCAATGAGCCAATTTTACGGAATCAGCATACTGGAGCTAGCTATCGCCATGCTGTAGCATGCCTCAGATTCTGTTTGTTTATATCATCAATATATTTTATTTTAATAATATTTTAGGGCTATAATGATGCACTAATGGCTGGAGTCATAAGGCTTCTCACAAGGGGAATACGCTAGACTTGAGCATTGAAATGTATTTTGATTTCACACGATGATGTTGTCTGCTGCCAACACGTTTTCATTGAGGACCAGATTAAAAAGCGCACGGTACGTTATAATCGCTATCCTTTCAAAGACCGAGTCAACGGGAAAGGTTTGGACCCGTATCCCATTTTGAGTTGCCGGAAAACATATGATTAAATGCTCGAAGTGGGTTGAAATGTGCATGCCGGTTTTACCTCCTGAGGAAGTCATGATCCGGCTCGTGTAAAAATCCCACCATCATACGGTTTTATGAGGTATTTGTAGGCATTGCCCGAATTTTAGTGTCTTCATTTTCTTACAAAAAACATCCACTCCTGCGGCCTCGACCGGACCGGGACCCCTCTGGTTTGAAAAGAGACCTCCACCTCTGCTCTCACACTATCAACAGCGCGCAAGTTTCCTTTTACCGGCACCCTTACGGGGCAGAAGCACCGCATTCTGCGGCGCACGTGCTATCTCTGTATCCCCAAACCACAGTGCTCGGGAGAATGATGAACCCTTGGGAAATCCACCGCGTGGTGCACGAGATTCCCCATGCATGTAGTCCATGCTCAGTAATACATATACTCAGAAGTGACGAAGTGATAACATAGCAATGGTCTCTCTCTCTCTCTCGCTCTCTCTCTCTCTCTCTCTCTCTCTCTCTCTCTCTCTCTCTCTCTCTCTCTCTCTCTCTCTCTCTCTCTCTCTCTCTCTCTCTCTCTCTCTCTCTCTCTCTCTCTCTCTCTCTCTCTCTCTCTCTCTCTCTCTCTCTCTCTCTCTCTCTCTCTCTCTCTCTCTCTCTCTCTCTCTCTCTCTCTCTCTCTCTCTCTCTCTCTCTCTCTCTCTCTCTCTCTCTCTCTCTCTCTCTCTCTCTCTCTCTCGCTCTCGCTCTCTCTCTCTCTCTCTCTCTCGCTCTCGCTCTCGCTCTCGCTCTCTCTCTCTCTCTCTCTCTCTCTCTCTCTCTCTCTCTCTCTCTCTCTCTCTCTCTCTCTCTCTCTCTCTCTCTCTCTCTCTCTCTCTCTCTCTCTCTCTCTCTCTCTCTCTCTCTCTCTCTCTCTCTCTCTCTCTCTCTCTCTCTCTCTCTCTCTCTCTCTCTCTCTCTCTCTCTCTCTCTCTCTCTCTCTCTCTCTCTCTCTCTCTCTCTCTCTCTCTCTCTCTCTCTCTCTCTCTCAGCGCGGCCTCACCTTGGCGTATTTGCCCGGCGCGTTTTCCACCAGCTGTCGCGCGATGTCGACGCAGCCCTTGCCGGCGTCTCCCAGCTTGCCGTCGCACTCCCAATTTCTGTGAGCCGACTTGGCGTACAGGGCGCCCGGCGTGGCGTGGGTGATACGCGTTGTGGTCACGATACCTGTCATACAGCGACGGAGGCGACTGTTTACTGGCGGCAGGGGTGGATACAACGAGGGCAGGGGGCTTGGACCTCAAGCTGCCCACTCGTCGCAATTTCTGAGCCTTATAGTAATCATACAGTACAAGGTTATTCTAAGTAAATTTAGGGTAGGGTTGAACCACCCAGTCCCACTGAAAGTGTCGGGATTCGCCACTAGCTGGCGGCTAGGCTGACGGGAGTTGACAGGGAAATTAACTACAAACTCAAACGATAATTGGGCGAGCGTAAAGGTACCGGGTTTAAAGGGAATGTGGCACCTTCACAACGTGATTTTAACTGAGATAGCCAAATTGTAAAGCAGGTCGGAAAACCCGGTAATCCATATTTCATTTGTCTTGGAACTCGATATTTCCGTAGAAAAAGCTAAAACCTACCTGACACCAGCCCCCTCAGCCCCCCGTCGCCGGCGGCCATTGTTGTGAACTACTGGTGTGACGACATATGTTGACGTCACGATGAACATCAGCCAATCGAAGCCCTTGAAGCATTTCAAGTATGGTAGTGGCTGCCAGATCGTGACATCATCCACAGGCTGGTATTTATTTCTTTTTCTAGAGGAGTATTTAAAAAAACAAATATTGAGCTTATTGTACACTTTTCCGAGAAATCGGTGAGTGGTTTCATTATTTTTTACTAAAAGTACGCCTAATAACACTAAATTCCATGATTCGACCGAGGTGCCACATTCCCTTTAATTCACACTGTCACATCTAGGTACATCTCTGATATCGCCTAGCGGTCGCCCAATATTTCAGCAATACTTCCATTACATGGTTGTGCGGCTATGTAAAGCCGGTGCGCTGTTAAAGGGAATGTGGCACCTTGGTCAAATCCTGTAATTTAGTGAAATTAGGCGTATTTTTAGCCAAAAATAATGAAACCACTCATGATTTCTCTGAAAAATGTCCAATAACCTCAATATTTTGTTTTTAAAAATACTCCTCTAGAAAAAGAAATAAATCTCAGACTGTGGATGATGCTTGAAACGCTTCTAGGGCTTCGATTGGCTGATGCTCATCGTGAAGTCAGCATATGTCGTCACACCAGTAGCTCACAACAATGGCCGCCGGCGAGGGGGGCTGAGGGGGCTGGTGTCAGGTAGGTTTTAGTTTTTTTTCTACGGAAAGATCGAGTTCTAAGTCAAATGAAATATAGAGTACCGGGTTTTCCGACCTGCTTTACAACTTGGCTATCTCAGTTAAAATCACGTTGTGAAGGTGCCACATTACCTTTAAAGGCCATGCAGTTATGGTATTACTCTACCACCAGATCCGGTTGTACGTACGGGAGCGGCTGCAACGTCAGGGCTTCACAGTTTCGTGTTACGTAAGGGTAGTGCCTCTGACCTATTACACTGTGTTTAAGAGCGTGCTTCTGTCTGGGTCTGCGGACACAACTACCCATAAAATGAAGAACGGAGGCTGTTACACGGTCCGCAGAGCGAGACACTGCCAGCTTCAGCCCCCTGTTTACGTCTGTATTGAGGTCGCATGTGCATGCACGCCAGATTCTTAGCCGCGTTGCATTATGGTGCGTAATTACTTTGTCGGTGTAGTCATAAACATTGATAGAGTCAAACAAAGAAGGAAGGTAGATGTGGTCTCGATCATGAATACAGTAAATAAAACGGGCATTCATTTATTCATTAATTATAATAAAAAACTAGTTTTTCCGGATCAATTGATTCTGAAATGGCCCTGAAATGGCCCTCACGGCTCTCCTTAACACGCGCATTGACGGGGGCGGGCCCGCCCCCTCGGTTTTTTCGGAGATAGCAGAAAAACGGCGGCGCGTAGCGCCGCCGTACTTGGCATACCTTTTCCCTCATCATTTTTACAACTTCTGTGAAAATTTTAAGGTTAGGTCATCTCAGGTCAGGTCACCAGCACAGGTCAAGTGACCCGACCTCAAAAAAGTTTAAGATAGCATAAGTCGGAGCAGGGTGAACTTATCCGATTGAAACTCATATCACATA
Organism: Lepas anatifera; assembly: GCA_034440635.1. Lineage (NCBI taxonomy): Eukaryota > Metazoa > Arthropoda > Thecostraca > Lepadidae > Lepas > Lepas anatifera. Next base: position 342,964 of record JAOTON010000342.1, read on the forward strand.
ATAGCCCCACCGAGTTCTCTAAAATTTGTTCCGGTATTTTTTTATATCGATGACCTAAGGTCAGGTACGAGGCATGACCTCTCCATTGGAAATACATGGGAAAAATTGTTTTTACGGAATAACTCAGTAACGGATGGTGATAGAGCATTTATTTTAGCTGCATTAGACTCGCCTGGGCTTTGCGGTTCTAATGATATGCATTTTATATAATTTGACCCTGACCTGACCTCAGGTCAGGTCAAATCCTTGATTTGACCTAGCAAGGTCAAATTATATATCATTCGATTCGACTTGCTGAGAGGAATCATATAGTTCCAGTCGTTTTTCTCTATCTCTACTTGTTCAGATGTAAAGGCCGAAAAACTTAATTTACATGTTATCCCTATTACGGCATGTCTTGACCTCTCGTGACCTTAAATGTGACCTGAGAAAAAAATGGTTCAAATGTTTTCGATGGAGAAGTGGATGAGCAACCCAGCGCCGTTTACCGTTTTTCGCTAACTACCGTGGTTCTCGAGATCTTAGGGGGCGGGTACCCGCCCCCCGTCAAAGCGAAGGTGGCTCAGACCCCCGTCAATGCGCGTGTTAATTGCTCTTGAGTTAATGCCAAAGAAACGTGCAGATGGTGAACTCGAACCGGTTGCAGCGGGTGAACTACGAACCGGACTAGCAGCGGGCAATGGAGCGAGGCCCGCACCCCTGAGTCTGAATGGCCTCTGTGGGCTTTACATGTCCGCACTGGGGATGCCCGACCACTTCCGTCATTCGCGGAGAGCGAACGTTTTCGCGGGAGTGGCCTCCAGGGCTAAGATACCTTACTTAGAAGTACGTTCGAGAGGGATTCCTTCACGTCTGAGTGCCGTCGCACAGATGTGAAGGAATTTTTCTACCGCTGGATCTGCTTAAAATATTCCAAATATTGTGATGCTCGCTTGCAAATGCCACAGAACACATGGAATTTGATTTTGTTCGAGATGTAACAATGAAACATTTTGTTTCTTATTGTTTGTATTTTCTACATTTTGGATGATATTGATACACCCTTGATGAAGCCTGGATGGATGGGCCGTGTGACGTCACACCACGGACCGGCCCTTGCTCTTGGAGGGGGCTGCTCCAGGGCGACCTGCGGGGACCCGGAGCTTATCACCGGTATCAAGTCTGCCGTTGTTTGTTGGTGAAGCTCTTATATTGGCATCAGGGGGCGGACGCACACCCGAGTTTTGGAGGGGGGCAAACCCATGTCTGCCTCTCCTAGAGGGAGGGCGTGCGATTTGGATGCTCGACAAACCTAGCATAAGCTACCTCACCAACTACATGATCGCTCTCCTGGGCGGGGGGGCGAAGATTTAATTGCTCGACAGACCTGGTGTAAACACCTTCTTTAAAAATTATCCGGCCTTTGGGGGGCCAAAAGATAGTTTGCCCTCCATCCAGCGCTTTGGTGGGAGCATGGCCAGAATGCCCCCCCTGCGTCCGCCAATGATTGGCATCCATGAGCCAGATGTTTTCTGGCTGAAGCGCTCTCGTATTAGGAACTTGGATTTCTGCTAGCTGTGTTGTTATAAAATTGCTACGACAATATGACTACAAAGAATGAGATAAATAAATGGTGGCCCTGACTAGCAAAACCGATGACAGGTGGACAAGTTTGTGGGTAGCCTATTTCCTAGGATCTACGTCTGAAGCTAGAAAACTGGAGACGTCTGCGTCAGCCTTGGGCGTCGAAAGCGGATGGAGGCAGGGGGAAGGTGGGGGCGATGATGGGGCGATCACCCCCCCCCCACTTGGGCCGACCTTAGGCACTGGAAAGAAACGCCTCCCGCCGCAGCTGCCGGACCCCCACAAGGGTGCTATGAGTGAAAAGCCCTGTCTGTATATGTAAATTGCTCAGAAGCATGCAGTGGCAGTGCATGTCCAGGCTTGAGATCGGTTTCCCTGAGACGCTCCGGCGCTCAATAGTTTACCCGACGTACAGGTCGGCTGGCAACTGACTGGTGAGAGGGTGACCTGAGCAGGGCGGCCGTCCCTGTGCTTTGTGGGACGTTAAACTTTGGCTTCTAGATCAACCCTTCATTGTGGGAGTTGCTCGTTCGGGTGGTGGGGTCGGGGTCTCCGTGACAAGTCCATTGATGACTTTAGTGAGACTCTGACTCTAGCAGTCGAACTGAGAACAACTTGGACAAAATTTATTATAAAAAATACTGGCTATACAGTGCGCGCGAGCGTGTAGGTGGTAACCTGTAAAATGACTCGGGGCTGGGTTTGGGGCACCAGATGTTTTTTTAAGCTGAATTCCATCACATTTATTCTTTCCGCGGGCCCCCTCCCCAAACGACGGGCCCCCGGAGTCTTAAATTCGCCCCCTCCTTAAGGAAATCCTCGATCCGCCCATGGATGGAGGACGTTAAAGACCATAGTGGGTGGGGGAGAAGCTCACAGAGAAAGAAGCTGGGGAGAAAATGCATACATTTGTGCTCTCCATGTCAATATTTTTTTCATTTCAGCTCGTGAGTTTTGCTTCAAAGTTTATATTGAACGCTAGCTGCTACCGTACTTTTGTACTTGCCTTGCTCCCGCCCATGTGAGAATTAGTGTGCAGGAAATACAAGGGGAATATAGCATTGGATACAAGGAGGATAAAACATTGGATACAAGGAGGATATAATAATCGTAATGGGTATCGGTTTGGGCGGAAAATGATGCTCTCTATCATGATGAGTGTGTGAAGAATTAAACATGCCTGAGTGTGGTTCTCCACCAAAAACTCTGGATTTTGGGCCACTGTCTGTTAAAGGGAATGTGGCACCTTAATCACTTCATTTTAACTGAGATAGCCAAGTTGTAGACCATGCCGGAAAATAGGGTACTCAACATACCATTTGTCTTGGAATTCGAAATTTCTGTAGAGAAAAGCTAAAAACCTTCCTGAAATGTACTCAAAATGTACCCAAGGAGCCGGCCAGTTGTCAGCTGTTGGCGTGACGTCACGGTGAGTAGTGACCGCCTATTGAAGCCTATTGAATATGGTAGTATTTGCCAGATCATGACATCATGCACAAGTAGAGGTTTATTTCTTGCCATAGAGGAGTATTTTAAATATCAAAATATTGAACTTATTGTACCTAATTTTTCTTAGAAAATAATGGACATTTTTATTATCTTCGGCTAAAAATAGCCCTAATTACACTAAATTCCGGGACTTGACCAAGGCGTCACATTCACTTTAACCCTCGCCCCGCCGGGGGGCAATGCCCCCGGTGCATCGATGGCCCCCGTAAGGTTTTTCGGGATAGCAGAAAAACGACGAGGCGCAGCGCCGCGGTTGAGGGCTCTACCTCTCACCCCATCATTTTCCCACCATCTCTGAAAATTTTTACCCCGGGTCACCCAAGGTCAGGTCACCAGGCGAGGTCAACCAAGGTCACCTCACTTCAACTTTTGAGCTCTAAAAGAGCTACATTTCTAAGTCGATTGACTTGAAACTTCCTACACTTTATGGCCCCTTCGGAGTCTACAAGATGGATATCCGGGATTTTTCAATTTCGTGACCTGAGGTCAGGTTACGAGGTGACCTCTCCCATTGAAAAAACATGGGGAAAAACTTATAATTAGCTTATATCTTATAATCTAAAAGTCACAAAAGCAGTCTACAACAATATTATCTTATAATCTAAAAGTCACAAAACAATCTAAAATGCTCATCTTGCTCAGAAAAGCGCTTTTGGACACCCTTTTACGGATCCCAGGGCTATATTTTCCCTTTGACCTCTCCTAGGTCATCCAAGGTCACCAGGGGTCAAAAACAGTATTTTGACAATAACTTTTGACCTAATTAAGCTAGATCAATGAATCAAATACCATCGTGTATGTCTTCTCACTAGCTTTCATTTAATATACGGCAAAATTACTTTCTGACCTTTCGTGACCTCAGGTCATATTCGGTCACGAGGTGACTTCTGAAGGTCAAACCACCGGTGAGAGGTCATTACGTTCCACATAGCGGAAATAGGTCGAGCATTTTCCTATTAAATGTACTTTCCCAGATCTCAATAACTAATGGCATAAGAGTTATGCCCAGTTTGCTTAAGCATGGCATATTTGAGTGAAAATAGCCTATCTTGACCTAACTTGACCTCTGGAGGTCAAACCATTGACCTGAGTGCTTAAACATGTGAAGTAATTTCTTGCTGAATTAACGCGGGCTTTCTAATGCACTTTGCAGATTTGCGCTAACCCTCACATTTTCGGAGTTAGAGGGGGCCATCGATGGCCCCCGGTGGGGCGAAGGTGGCGCCTCACCCCGGTGGGGCGCGGGTTAAAGAGAATGTGGCACCTTGGAGCACCTAGCATCCTGGAATTCAGTGTAATTAGGCGTACCTTTAGCCGAAAATAATGAAACCACTCATGATTTCTCTGAAAATCTACAATCAGCTCAATATTTTGATTTTTAAAATACTCCTCTAGGAAAAGAAATAAATATCAGCCTGTGGATGATGTCACGATCTGGCAACCACTACCATACTTGAAACGCTTCAAGGGCTTCGATTGGCTGATGTTCATCGTGACGTCAGCATATGTCGTCTTACCAGCAGCTCACAACAATGGCTGCCTGGCGAGAGGTACATGAGAGGTACATTTCGGGTTGGTTTTAGCTTTTTCTACGGAAATATCGAGTTCCAAGACCAATGATGTATAGAGTACCGGGTTTTCAGACTTGCTTTACAACTTGGCTATCTCAGTTAAAATCACGTTATAAAGGTTCCACATTCCCTTTCAGGAGGCGCTGATTTGTCATCGCCGAATGCTGCCGCGCTCTGGTCTGCTCCGCTTTTCTCGGGTGAATGTCGGGAACTCCCCGCACCTGTCCCTTGGTTCTAGCATTTGGAAACACGGGATATGGGTGTCGGCCAGAGTTGTGCGTTTCATAATTTTCTTGAGTCGACTCAACTCAACTAATATGCTGAGAGTGGTCAACTCAACTCTAACTCAACTCATTGTGAAGAGTTCAGTGAGTCGATTCAACTCCGACTCAATGTCAAATCATCCCGACTCAACTCCGACTCAACTCACGACTCAACTCAGCTCAAACTTCGACTCAGTTTCAAAATATATAAATAAAGGATAAATGATATAAATAAATAATAACAAATTAATAAACCATTAAAAGACAAGCTGCACAGAAAGTCATACAGGAAAACGAAGATTAATAGATGGTAGATACATTAATTGAAACATTAAAAATTATTTATAGCAAAGAGCCATGGATTTTTTTCTTCCAGACTGTCACTGCCAGATAAAACTGCCACACTGTGTTGCAATGATTTCTGAAAGAAGTCTTGCATGTTTAACCAGGTGGATGGAATGGAAAGGAACGTAAATGAGTTAAGGTTACAACAAAATAGGGAAATAATTGCACCTCACTTCAGAAAAAGGTCCAGCTAAAAAAGCATGATCTAAACTGTATTTTCAGGAATGATAAGGGTAATACTTTTTGTTTCTGTTAAAGAACGATGCTAGATAATTTTGCTAAATAAAACATTCCTATGCCATGAGCTGAACGAAAATCTAAGCTATAATTACTAGAGTACCTAGTTGCAATTGCAAATTCTAAGAACTACAGCAAAACCTTGGAATAGTATACCATATCAATACCATAGGACAATAGAAATGGAAATTTAATCATCGTGTTGCATTAAATACATTCATATGTTTAACCCAATACAATTTTCAGCTTGAAACCTTCAATACAGCACGCACCTACCTATTACACTCCAAAATGGGAGCAGTTTGATAATTGCCAACGTATACGGCTTTCCAAATAAAATACGGACGATGATCAGACAGACGATCAGAGTAGTTAAAGTACCCTGAAACACAACCAGTAGCAAGAAATAATTCTTCTGATTCGCGCAATAATGGTATTTCAATATTTTGTCAAATCAGAGTTCACACTTTTCTGTGCTACCAGTAAGAACTGCTTTTAATAGGTAAAATTAAAGCAGTAGCTGCGGACGGCGCATTTAAGACAAAAGAAACGATTTCAAATATAGTTTAGAAATATTCACATCACTTTATTAATTATCACGTGACTTTTAAAATGTTTTGCCCTGAAGCTACTTTAGCTTGATCCTATCCTTTGACTAAATTTGTTCTTCAAAGACAGCAATGGCGCACTCTCTTGCCTGTGGTTATTCTTTTATATTGGAGTGAGAGTGGAGCATTTGGTGTATGACTGTGAGTGGTGGTTGTTGAAAAGAAGTGATACTAGATATTGATGATGAGGAGTTTTTTAGATACTTGAAATGCATTTCGTAGTGCATTCCACCTCTTGAAATGTTTAAGACGAGGCCAGAGATAGGAGCCTGTTTAATTTTTCGAGTACATGTATTATTTGTGCATGAGGATTTCTTCAGACCGAATGGGCCTTTAAAATAAGCAATTGAACCGTATGATTAATTTGATATGTTGAAACAAATTAAAACTTTGATTGAAACAATTGAAACACTGGAGGAAAAGGTATTCAAAGGAGGTTTCCAAAAGGTAGGCAAATTCAAACTTATTCAACATATTTACATACTGAGTCAGCTTTTTTCTTCAACTCATTTGACTCGCTGTCTTCACAACTCAACTTAACTCATTGACGTGGTTTAAACCGACTCAACTCAATTCAACTCACCTGTCTAATTTTTTCGACTCAACTCAACTCAACTCTGAGTTGAACGAGTCAGAATTTGAGCTAAACTCTGACTCAGACTCATGAGTCGCACAGCTCTGGTGTCGGCACCGGCACCCTTTCACCAAGCAATCGGCCCAAAGTGGCCAGTCCGACATATGTCGAAGCTCGTTGGGACCGCTGAAGCTTAGAGTCGCTTCTTTCCAATGCAAAGGCTGTGGGAATTCCTTGAGTTCGTTGTTGTTCGATGTTCGTCGTCAGTCTCTAGCAGCTCCCTAGTCTGCTCTTAACACGTGCATTGACGGTGAGCGGGTGCCCGCCCCCTCGGGTTTTTTCAGCGACAGTATAAAAACGGCGGCGCGTAGCGCCGCCGTACTCGGCTTACCTTTTTCTATCATTTTTACAACTTTTGTCAAAATTCAAAGGTTAGGTCATCTCAGGTCAGGTCACTAGTACAGTTCAAGTGACCTGACCTAAATAAAGTTTCAGATAGTATAAGTCAGAACAGGGTGAACTTATCGGACTGGAACTCATATCATATGATAGGCCCACCGAGTTCTCTAAAGTAAGCTCCGGTATCCTTTATATAGATGACCTAAGGCCAGGTACGAGCTATGGCTTCTCCATGGGAAATACATGGGAAAATGGTTTTAACTGAATTTCTTGGTATTGGATGGTGATAGAGCATTTATTTTAACTGCATTATATTTGCTTTGTCTTTGCAGTTCTAATGATATGCATTCTCCTAATTTGATCTTGATCTTACCTCAGGTCACGTCAAATCCCATATTTGACCTGATTTGACCTAGCAAGGACATATTATTTATCATTCGAATTCGAATTCAACATTAGGTTACTCGAAGTTACTCGAAAAATTCTCATTGCATGTGCCATCCCGATCAACTCGCACGCTGCTTCTTTTCGCTGAGTGTCGCGGTCGTGTCAGCACCTTCACTAACAGCTTCTCTCAGCGTATACCGAGGGAGATAAATGCATTTCTGCGCCGGGAAAACGCAATTTTTTCAACAACTCTTTTAGCGCTTTTAGAAAACATGTTCTTACATATATTCGCATTGTTTAGCTGTTTTTAACGTCACTTTTCCATCGGTTTTTCATCAGCTGCATCTTACTGATCACTCACATTTTGATGCTTTTACCGCTTTTTACATGCGTGTCACTCAACTGTGTGTATAGTTTTCCTTTTACTTACATCGAATTGGCTTGTTATTGGAACATGTTCTGTTAACGAGTTACGTGAACAAATAAATAAATATATAAATAAATTCGATTCGGATTGCTGCGAGGATTTCAATGGTCTAAATTATTTTGCTCTATCTTTACTTGTTCAGATGTAATGACCGAAAACATTCGTTTACATGGTATCACTATGATGGCATATCTTGACCTCTAGTGACCTTAAATATGACCTTAAAAGGGGTCCAAAAATTTTCGATAGGGAAGTGGACGGGCTGCCCATTGCCCTTTACCGTATTTTGCTATCTAGCGTGGTTCTCGAGATCTTAGCGGGGCGGTATCCGTCCCCACTCCTCCCCGTCAAAGCGAAGGTGGCTCAGACCCCCGTCAATGCGCGTGTTAAATGGAGTTCGGCACCTTCATAATGAAAGTTGAACTGAGATATCCATGTGATGGAGCACGCCGAGAAACCACATGATCGATATCGCATTCTCAGAACTTACCTTTGAAGGAAAAATTAAGATTTCACCCCCTGACGACCCCATTCCTCTTGTCCCGCCTCGTCGGGTGGTCAACTGGTCACGCACGGACAAAATGTTCTTCCCTGGACTACTTTGAAACCTGTGTCCTAAATGTGAGTTTGACAATGGCGGCAATAAAGGCGTATAACTTCCTGCAATGACTAGATTTAAACATCAAATATGTTTTGATAAATCACGGAAAAACAGAAATTAATAGCTGTCACTTTGGGTCGTAACAGTAGCCTTTTTAAGCGAAAAACGCTTCATCAGAACCACATGAAGAAATGCATGGAGCGTAGTGGATTTATATTTCTCAAGAGGCTATATTCTGGCCGCTTGATGGGTCTCGTCGTGGTCTGCAGAAGCCGATGACGAATTTTTGTTGTTGTCGTTTGTCCGTCCTGAGAATTGATGTCTGCAATTTTGTAGAGTGATAACCCTCCTACACTAGGCACCCAAACTAAAGCCCCGAGTCGAAATCCGAACTAGTTTTGTGAAATTTTTGGAACAAAATTGTTCTGTTTTATATTTTTCTAATTTTTACCTCTTTAGTTACGAAGTTAAAATTTGTGCCTTTGAATAGGCAACTGGGGTCAGCTAAGAACAAAATTTGATCTGGTCCGACAATGTTTATTCAGCGAATACGCGATATTTCTGACGTGAGCAAAACCCACTGAAAATTGATAGCCGACTTGTACGCTCGAAATGTGAGAAGGCACGCTTCAGTCAGCTTAAAAACAGTTACCTAGAGGAAGGTAGCTAGGCCAATTTTCTTGTGCCCAGGCATAGATGAGTGCAAAACGTAAAATTTTGACCTAGGTTTTACCGTTCTTCCGGAAAACTGCATGTCTACTCATTTCATTCCAGTCTTAATATCTCACAAACTAATTGACCGATTTAATTTTTCATTTAAGATCACGAAAGAACATTGCTTCTGCTTGATAATTTGTGAAGATAGAAATCGTGATATTGAAATTACTTGTTTTGTAGGCATCAGTAGAATTTGATTAAAAACTTTTTATTTGCAGCTTCCTAGTTCCAAGCACATGCCACTCACAAGCTCAAAATTGACATGGCTGAATAGAAAACTGCCCACCTATCTCCAACAGTTTTTGAGTAATTTGTCCGAAAATGTATTTGAAAGTGCTAAATGTCTCGGGACATGTTTGTTTCTCACCATGGTTTCAAGTCCTTAAAATAAATGGAAGTGGATGAAATTTGGCATCCAGCTAGCTTAGGGTCCTGGGTCACCGATACAAGTAATTCCAGGCAAGTATAATGTTTTGTTCGTTCTCTAGAAGCAACTTAATACCGTGCATTTTCTGTGCGAGCGCAACACCCGGCCCCGGGGTCAAGGTATCGTTGGCTGAGTTTTACCGGCCTGCCGCCAAGTCAGTGACCTCCAAACGCGTCACGGGTGTGTAAGGCTAGTGGGAGGAGGCAAGGAGTGGCGCAGTGGTCTAGTGCTTAGAGACCCCGTCTCGTGATCAGGGCTGCGGTTCGAATCCGGGGTTGAACGCCCACACTTCAATTTGTTCTTTCAAAGAATAGAACAGGCTTATGGATTGATTTTTAGAAAATAACGGTAAACGGCGTTGGGTAGCCCTGTCCACTTCTCTATTGAAATTTCTGAGCCATTTTTTGTCTAAAGTCGCTAGAGGTTAAGACATGCCACCATAGGGATAACATATAAATGAAGGTTTTCGGTCATTCATCTGAACAAGTAAAAATAGGGCAAAACAATTTGAACCATTCGAATCCTCGCATCGAGCCGAATCGATTGATATATAGCATGACCTTGCTAGGTCAAATCAGGTCAAATATGGAATTTGACCTGACCTGAGGTCAGGTCAAAGTCAAATTAGGTAAAATGCATATCCTTAGAACTGCAATAGCAAGGCAAATATAATGCAGTTAACATAAACGCTCTATCACCGTCCATTATTAAGTTATTTAGTTAAAACCATTTTCCCATGCATTTCCAATACAGATTCATCGCTCATACCTGACCCAAAGCCATAGCTATAAATATTACCGGAAAATGTTTGAACCCTCGCCCCGGTGGGTGTGTTTGAATACCCTCCCTCGGGTTTTTTTCCGGCGGCATTAAAAAACTGCGGCGCGAAGCGCCACCATACTTGACGCATATTATCCTTGATCAATTCCGCAACTTTCCCCAAAATTTTAAGGTTGGTTCATCTCGGGTCAGGTCACCAGAGCAGGTCAAGTGACTTCACCTCCAAAAATGTTTAAAGTGGCATAAGTAAAAAATGGGTGAACCTATCGGATTGAAACTTATACTTCATAATGGGACCCACCGAGTGCTCCAAATGTATTCCGGGATTTTTGATATCCATGACCTACGGCCAAGCACGGATCATGACCACTCCATTGGAAATACTTGGGGAAAACACAAATTTGGTTGTATTTGTGTAGGCACAGCTGAGAATGCTTTCATATTCTCCAGATCGCAGTATCATGGGCCCCTTTCCAGGTTCATGCCGCAATTTTTCACCTGTGACCTCTGAGAGATCATCTGGGGCCACTTAAGAAGTTTTCAGACTTAGGTCACTAACTTTGCATGAAATCCTGACATAGCTTTTATTTTGATACCATTGTGTTTGGATTGTTATTACGAGCCGACTGATATGAATATTGACTATGCTAGGTTAAAGTGACCTTGACTTGACCTGAGGTCAGGTCATTTTTGTATTTTGACTTAGTATGGTCATATTGTACATGATTCGATTCGCCGTGACGAGAAGAAGGGAATGGTGCATAAAACATGATTCGGACAAGTGTTAGCGCCCAAAAACTCTACTCGAAATTCCAACTTATTTGACATATCATGAACTCAATATTGACATGCGCCAAAAAAGTGACTGATATAGTTTATTCATGAATTTTTATGAGCTATCCACCAGTGTTCGCGTTTTCTGCCATCCGGCATAGGAGCCGAGTTCGAGGGGATGTTCAAACACCCCCACCAGGGCGAAATTGGCTCGGATGCCCACCGGTGCACGGGTTAAAGAACTAGGTGGGCCCATTATATGATATGAGTTTCAATCGGATAAGTTCACCCTGTTCTGAGTTGTGCTATCTTAAACTTTATTTGAGGTCAGGTCACTCGACCTATACTGGTAACCTGGCCTGAGATGACCTCACCTTAAAATTTTGACAGAAGTTGTAAATTCGTTCATTGTGAGGACTTTCTCCACTCGAGTTTAAACAAGTTGAAGAAGCTTTCGACCTGTATTTCAGGCCTTCGTCAGCAGTTTAGAAGCACAATTCAATGTCATTGTGCTTCTAAACTGCTGACGAAGGCCTGAAATACAGGTCGAAAGCTTCTTCAACTTGTTTAAACTCGAGTGGAGAAAGTCCTCACAACGAACGAATTACTTACGACTCCGCCATGACATTTCGAGAAGTTGTAAAAATGATCAGAGCAAAGGTCCGGCGAGTACGACGGCGCTACGCGCCGCCGTTTTTATGGTGTCTCCAAAAAACACGAGGGGGTGAGTACCCGTCCCTCCCCGTCAGTGCGGGTGTTAACACGCGCATTGACGGGGGCGGGTACCCGTGACGGGGGCGGGTACCCGCTCCTCCTAGGGTTTTTCGGAAATAGCAGAAAAACGGCAGCTCTTAGCGCCGCCGTACTTGGCATACCTGTTCTCGCATCATTTTTACAACTGTTGTGAATATTTTAAGGTCAGATCATCTCAGGTCAGGTCACCAGCACAAGTCAAGTGACCTGACCTCAAAAAAAGTTGAAGATAGCATAAGTCGGAACACGAAAAAATTATTCGATTGAAACTCATATCACATAATGGACCCACCGAGTTCTCTAAGATACGTTCCGGTATTTCTGATATCGATGACCTAATTTCAGGTACGAGCCATGACCTCTCCATTGGAAATTCATAGGAAAATGGTTTTAAGTAAATAACTTAGTAATGGATGGGGATAGAGCGTTTATTTTAACTGCATTAGATTTGCCTTGTCGTTGTGGTTCTTATGATATGCATTTTATATAATTTGACCTTGATCTGACCTCAGTTTAGGTCAAATCCTTGATTTGACCTAGCAAGGTCATATTATATATTATTCGATTCAGCTTGTTGCGAGGATTCATATAGTTGAAATCGTTTTTCTCTATCTTTACTTGTTCAGATGTAAAGACCGAAAACCTTCATTTACATGTTATCCCTGTTACGGCATGTTTTGACTTCTAGTGACCTTAACCCTATTTCCGTCAGGCTCCGGCTACCCCTATTTCGGCAGGGGGGCAATATCGGCCCCTAAGATCTCGTAATCTAACCGGCCGATTTTGAAAATTCAAAGTGCTATAGATTCCCTGACGCTAAACTTTATTTTGAAAAAGAAAATTTCAAATTTTGATTTTTAAGGAGAAAGTCGTGCAAAATATACAATTTTTGTGTATTTTTTAAATTTTCCATAACCCTTGTCTCTGTTGTACGATTTTCCAAAACTAGTTCAGATTTACAAATAATTGACCCAAAATTGTCATATACTCGAGTTACGCAAAATTCGAAATTCAATGGCAGTTCCAGGACCAGGACTATGGGGGAAATATATACAACCTAAAAGTTTTTGTTACGCGGATTAGAAGCCGTGATATACTGCTTGGCATCTTTGCACATAAATAAATGAAAAAAAGTGAAAAACTCATCAGGGGCGGATGCAGTAGGTAAAACAGTGGGGTAAAATACATCCCAACAATATGCGAGTGGTATGCATGAGTATATTGGTCCCTCGACTAGTTGAAATTTATTTCTGATAATTTTTACCCTCCATGGCAGCTCTGGGAAAGGGGGGTGACATAGGCGGATCAAGGACTCTCGTCGTGGGGGGGGCGGGTGGGGGTGATTGGAAACACATTTTTAATATACAACGATATTGAGTCGCGGCGGTGATACTGGCTGGGAATATGCATTTTGAAAATGTGTAGTGACTGGACACGCCTCTGGTAATCTAGAATTTGGTTATAACTATTTTGAATTTTCTATGCCCAATTGTATTCGCCCTGGCACGGCTGTAAGCAGTCTTCTCACTTACTAACGTTTAGTCCTTCTTGATAACATTCCCCCATTTTGAACTGCTGTAACCGCCCCTGATGAATAAAAATAGTGCCAATTGTGAATGCACTATCATCTCACATAAAAATGATATAATAAAACCATATAACTGGTATCAGGATCAGCAGAGACGGCTTCCTTTTACAAAGAACCCATCGCATACGATAATGCTTGGTTTGTGGATAGAACCTCCCCAAAAACCCAGCCATAGCTCCGCCCCTGGTAAATATATAATATTGACAATTTCAGAAAACCTGCCTGTACTAGTTTTAGGAAAAGTCAGGAAGTTTCAAAGTTCTATCGCAAGCCGTTTCGGAGATATTCTTGAAAAACCTTGGGGGCAATATTAGCCCCCTGCCGGAAATAGGGTTAAATCTGACCTGACAAAAAAATGGTTCAAATGTTTTCGATGGAGAAGTGGATGGGCTACCTAACCCCGTTTACCGTTTTTCGCTACCTGGCGTGGTTCTCGAGATCTTAGGGGGGCGGATACCCCCCCTCGTCAAAGCGAATGTGACTCAGACCCCCGTCAATGCGCGTGTTAAAGGCCTTTGGATACATTGACCACTAATAGGAGATGTCATTGTAAATACTCATTAAGGATTTTGTTTTATGTCCATGACTGCAGCCGTAATTCGGCCAGTGCTGCCGAGCTAACGGAATAAATACAAATACAGGCGCGGCGGGCCGCTCACCAGTGTGCTTGCCGGCCAGCTGCGCCCACTCCATGACGCAGGGGCGGCTGTGGCGCGGGTCCAGCGCGGCTCCGCACTGACCGGAGGAGACGCGCGCGTCAACACCCAGCGTCTGGTAGTTGCCCTTGAAGCCACACCAGTAGGCGGTGGCTGTGCCGGCCGAGTCCGGCACCTGCCGATCTGGATTGTAGGTCTGCCGGAGAGCGTGTGCGTGTCAGGTGCTGTGCGGTATGTACGATGTCTGCCCGCCTAGGCGGAGGGGGGCACTAACCCCACCGCGATCGACCCTCAGCGCCCTCTGACATGGTCACGGCGTGCCCCTGAAATGCTGATGGCGCCCCCTGGTCCGAATGGCGCCCCGGACCGTGTTTGCCTCCTCCATCAGAACTCGTGGATCCGCTTGTGTTTACTAGATGTTATCGACAGGTGTGTGCGGGCAGCTGGTTTTGTTTAGACAGCTTTCTAAAGTTTACCAAAGACTCAAAAGTTTACCAAAGACCTATGCAGAGCAGTAGTAGTGCAAGCTATTTCAGAGTGTTATGGGAATGACCTAGGACCCTAAAAGATGATACAGATGACAGTAAAAGCGCTAAAAGACTGGCAGCCTAAAACGCCAAAGTCCAGAAACTAAAACGTCTAAACCCTAAAAAGCCCAAAAAGGCTACGTCAGGGTAAAGATAAGAAGAAAAAAGCGTGGGATGAGGTAAATACAACGTTTCGGTCTTGGACCGTCGTCAGGCGAGGGGTGAAAGATGGAGGTGGCTAGAGGCCTGAGGTAACCTTTTTTGAAACGTTGTATTTACCTCATCCCACGCTTTTTTCTTCTTATCTTTACCCTGACGTAGCCTTTTTGGGCTTTTTAGGGTTTAGACGTTTTAGTTTCTGGACTTTGGCGTTTTAGGCTGCCAGTCTTTTAGCGCTTTTACTGTCATCTGTATCATTTTTTAGGGTCCTAGGTCATTCCCACAACACTCTGCGGTTTATGGCACCCTATCTTCAGCAGGCCTTCCGAGAACTTAGTAAGCTATTTCAGCGAACTTTCTAACAGTGAGGAATTTGAGCACAAGTTCTGTTCTTTCTACCATAACCGAACTGAGGATTGGTTTTCTATAACCAACTGGCTGTCTATCATAGATAGATCTTTCCGGAAACGAAATGAAAAACTGGGACCCAGACCGGCATAACTTGTCAGTATTCCTTGAATTCTTTTCAGCACCCTCGTTCTTCATCATAGGCAACCAGTGGTGGATCTAGCCGGTCGGTTTGGGTGGGGCAAACCAAAGTCAAAAGTCGAAAAAACGTCACGCCGTGAAAGCTGCCCTACAATATCACTTACCGGTAGAATTTTGGGTATTTGAGGCGAAAAGCAAAAAAACATCACGGGATGAAAAATATCGGCTCGATATATTTGTTTTCCAGTCCGAGGCCCAATATTTACACTGAAATTAGCTGGTTCTGTTTGAAGTTGAGAGTTAAAGCACCAAAATTTTGCTTATAAACTAAAAAAGGTATCGGGAAAAAAGGAGGTCGATCACTTTGGGGGGGCAAAAACATACTTTTTCCCCGAGCTTTTCCATTTGGGGGGGCAAATGCCTTTCCCCTTGGATCCGTCACTAGGCAACCAAATACCACCAGTGGCCCGATGCGAAGGTTAACACTGCGGAAACTATCAGGAACGCGACGAAATAGTGGGGTTTGCATAGACTCTTATATGGGCCGCGGCCGTCCGCGTCTCTCCGT
The DNA here is from genome assembly GCA_034440635.1 of Lepas anatifera. NCBI lineage: Eukaryota > Metazoa > Arthropoda > Thecostraca > Lepadidae > Lepas > Lepas anatifera. Next base: position 358,886 of record JAOTON010000342.1, read on the forward strand.
CTCGACGCCCGTGCAGCTCTTCTATTTTAACCTGTCATTTTGCCAATTTTACCTTGGCACGCCAGCGGCAGCGGCGGGACACCAGTTCAGGGTGTTCCGCTCTGCCTCTCACCCCATTGCACCCTGCGCTATTCTCCTCATCCTCCCAACACGCCGCACATTGTGAAATTGTGGATGGGAAAGCTCACGAGGCAGTGACGTGACGGACAATGGATGTCTGCTAGTTTCCCCGTACACCGCTATTTTTGGCCTGCAGGCCTGCAACACATGTGTTGCAGGTGCTCGACAAGATCACTTGCACGCTTGTTATACATGCTTGTGCAGTTTCACGTTTGCATAGACATGAAGGCATTCAATCCTAGATTAAATCCAGGGGTCGTTTGATATTAACTCCACAAATTAGGCTACTCTTTGTTCATTTTGCCCTCTTTCCCTCGGTCCTGCCAGAGCTCGCCGTGTTGGGTAGCCACAGAAAAGTTGATCTGTTGGTCCTTCTTCCTGTGGACTAGACTGAATTCGCTGTTTTTATAGAATCTGACTTTAGAGACATGACATATACATATGTTTACAGGTATTTTACATCAATATAGGGAGATTGGAGCCTGGGATAACATTGAATAACAATGAAATTATCATGTCATGTGGCTATCTCTCCTTCCGAGATGTCACGCGTTAAGGTAGCCGATAATCGATATGCTGGCTGAACATTCAGCCTTGCAGGGTGTTGTCACCTGCCCAACTATCACCTATTGATAAGTTGCATTCACCGAACCTCCGTGAATGGCTTGCAAGGTTTTGCAATAGCAGACCCATTGGGCAAGTCCGGCGCCGCGCTGGCCCAGGGCGGGGTCCGGCACTAATGGGCTGGCTGGAGTCTGCCCCCGACCTGCTAATGCACTGTGGCAGCGCGCACCCTTATCCAGAATGATGCTGCACTCTATAGAGAACACGCTTGTGATGTAGCGGTATTGAATTCCGCCCTCGAACTGCTACAATAGATCAGATAGCAGCGACACGACACGTATTTCAAGCACGTATACCCAAACACGTGGCCAGTACTTTAACCGGCAGGAAACGCTGGAAATTGTCCCTCGCGGGACTGCTGCATAATGTTGAACTGATGTGACGTTGTTTAGCTCTGAATGTTATCTAACACGTGAATTGAATGTAAAATGATGAGGATTTTGTGTCCCTAGGTTTTATGTGAGGAGGATAGGATATGCCCGTCCTATGTCCCCTAATCTCCGTTTTAGGACGACAATGTTGGCCCAACCACGTGAACTCACATGACCTTAATGACCTTCAGGGGCGTAGCCAGGATTTTGCTCAGGGGAGGGGCGGCGCCTCGAAAAGGGCCCCTGCGACAGCGCCAAAGGGCCCTGATGGATAAAAAGGACCCTGCTTGTTACAGAATAGAGCGCTAAAGAGGGCTTAAGAGGGCCCTGTCTGGTATAAAATGCCAAACTTGGCCACAGAGCATAGTGCGGGCGAACCGCGCTTTGCGCGGCTCGTGTCCTCAGGGTGCCCTTCGGGCCCCTCAGGGAGGGGCGGCTGTCCTTGCCCCCCCCCCCCCCTGGCTACGCCCCTGATGACCTTGTAGGCGACTGAGGGCTTCAACTGGGTGTATCACAATCGTTAAATGGTTACAACCTTCTCCCCAGATTTCAGTGCGTTCGGTGCTGCGAAGGTTCTTGTTCGGCTTGACATAGAATGACCCATCTTCCATAAGACCAGCAATGTAACTTTTTTTAACGTTTGAGAAAATTCCATGTCAAATGAAATACCAATAATAAATGGCACCGTTGAGTTCTCCGTGGCTCAGAGAACCACACCCGCATGCCCCGGCTCTCCATGCGTGTTAACACTTCTTTCATTTTGGTGCAATCTACTCCCCATGTGTTTGGGTACCTATACTTGTCAGTAGTTTGGGAGTGTGGCAGCTACCTAACTGCCGTCTGCGCGCGACTCTGTTGGCATGTGTAATGTTGCCGAAGAGACGAGACGAATGCTGGACCGATCTGTCTATTCAACCTCACAGGCGCACTTATACACTCTAGTTTCTATAAACACTGCAAAAAAACGCTCGCCGAACACACTCAAAGTTTAGACCATTCCCTGTCCTTGAGACAGGGTGGCTATGTTTGCTTGGCGGGTTCCGTGTTCGTCACCACGCCACACATGTCCCACACCACACATGTCTGGGATGCGCATCACAATGCCTGGGGCGGTGCGCCATTCACCGTCGTCGACGAACGCGGCGCGGGCTTTCCGGCTCCGAACCGGTCCCAGCACACTCCGACAGCATCAAATGTGTCGCCTGCGCTACGGCCAACCAGCCCAGCTGGAGGGGCGATCCGCGCCAACCTCACCTACCCCGACTCGCGTTGGCTCCCGACTCCTGTCACCGCCGGAGCAGTTGCGGCCCGCTTTGCCCTTCCACTTTTCGTTGGATGTATGTCCGATATAACTCTACACGATACGGTAGGGCATTGTTTCAGAAAAAATCAGTGTGGGGAGGGGGCATTTCTCGTGGCCATAGTGGGCCCTGATGCTAAAAGAGCCCCGCTGGCAATAGTGGCTTTATCGGCTGCAGAGGGCCTGGCTGACTAGAGCGGGTCCTGTTGACAGTGGATCCTGGGGCCACAGTGGTTCAGAGGACCCTCTTTGTCAGAGGGTTCCGATGGTCAAAAGAGCCCTGCTTGTCACAGAATTGGGTGCTTTAGAGGGCTTGAGAGAGCGCTGTCTGACATGAAACTCCACGACAGGCTACGGAGTATGGTGCGGCAGAAGCATTGCAACCTCATGGGGTTCTCGGGGGGGGGCACCGCACCAGCCGCTTCTCCTTGATTACGCATCTGTAGAGGGCCCAACTGCCCAGAGCGGACCCTACCGGCGATAAAGATCCTTGCGGAGAACAGTCTGTCATACTAGTTCAGTGGTTTCTCTAGGTAAAGAGGGCCATGACAGTCAGAGTGAGTCCTGGGGACTAAAACGGTCCCTTCAAGCCCCGATGGCCTCCTCACTTACACAGGACTCAGCGGTCAGACAGGTCCATGACGGCCATAGACAGGGCCCGAGCAGCCTGCGAGTCGCACTGAGTCACGTTGCCCAAATAGTACAGCTGGCCATCGTGGCTTTATCAGTTAAAGAAGGCCCAGCTGACCAGAACGGGCCCTACTGTTGGACAGTGCGCACGGGCCCCTCATGATTCGAAGGACATCTTTTAGGGTTCTGACGGGTAAAAAGGGCCCTGCTTGTCAAAACAGGGCGCACGGGCCCCCAATGATTCAAAGTACACCTTTTAGAGTTCTGATTGGTAAAAAGGGCCCTGCTTGTCAAAGAATAGAGTGCTGGAGAGGGCTTAAAGGATGTACGATCAGCAAGCTCCGGTACGGTCCGAACCCGTAAGATCCGCGGTTTAACTGCACCGTGGCGTCAGTAGTACCACTCCGCGCCTGGCTTTAACGTCTCCACTGCATCGTCCCTTCCAATTCCGAAGCATCAGAGCTCGCGTCAGATTCGCTGTGGCTCCTCCTTGGCTGCTGAGCTCATATTCTGGCATTATGTTCTTATCTGCCATCGCTGTGCATGAGCGATGAGCTGTTCTCCGTGCCTCAGTTGAGCTGACACTAGGAGCTGATGTAGGTGCCATGCCCAGAGCTCACGTGCCAAGGTTATGCCATGGAGGGAGTATGAGCGGACCGACCACGCCGAGGACACGGCCCATTGTCAAAGGTGGTGGCTCAGACGATGAGGGTACTTCAGTGCGTTTTATCATTCTAGGATTGCCAGTCGTTGGCTATTCTGAACCTCTCTGCATTCATCCACTCACCTTGGTGCCTAAAAAGAAGACAACTGTTCAAGGCCTTTCCGATCGTCACCATTCATAGGCAGTCCCTCTTTCACTAAACGATGAACCTGTGTGACTTTGCAGAAATGTACCACGCATCATGACATTAAATATGATGATGTGGTCCTCACTTTGACAGAAGACCGTGACCACGTCGCCTCATAGTGTAAATAGAAGGACAGGAAGTCGTGCGCCAGAGCCAAGTCGACGCGTCGGAAGTTTGAAAAGGAGAAGGGTCGACGCGTCGTCGCGTTTCCGACATTGTTTAAAGGGAATGTGGCACCTTGGTAGAATCCTGGAATTTAGTGCAGTTAGGCGTACTTTTAGCCGAAAATAATGAAACCACTCATGATTTCTCTGAAAAATGTACAATAAGCTCAATATTTTGATTTTCAAAATACTCCTCTAGAAAAAGAAATAAATATCAGCCTGTGGATGATGTCACGATCTGGAAACCACTACCATACTTGAAACGCTTCCAGGGCTTCGATTGGCTGATGCTCATCGTGACGTCAGCATATGTCGTCACACCAGCAGCTCACAACAATGTTCGCCCGGCGAGGGGTTGATGAGGGGGTTGGTGTCAGGTAGGTTTTAGCTTTTTTCTACTGAAATATCGAGTTCCAAGACAGATTATATATGGAGTACCGGGTTTTCCGACTTGCTTTACAACTTGGCTATCTCAGTTAAAATCACATTATGAAGGTGCCACATTCCCTTTAACTATTCTTTGTGGGCTTGTTTGTTATTGTTTACCTAATACCATGGAAGGAACCATTGCTGCCCCCTACGTCAGAGTGATAAAATAGTGTCTCCCCACCTGACAATAACTTCATTGCATTCGACCTTCTCTGAACCAGATTGTATAACTTTCAGTGTACTAGAGTTCAGCGTACTTGAATTTCTTGAATATTTGAATTTCCAGTCTTGCAAGGCACTATCAAAACTTCAAGTATCAGAATTTTCATAACTTCCCTATTTGATTCCTCCCGTAGCCACGCAGCTGCGCGCGTGCATTTCATATGTACAGGTTATAAAAATTTTCAAATTTGTATAAAAATTCATTTTTTGTGTTGCGTCTAACTCAATAATTATGTCGAATTATGTATGAATTTGCTTGTAGGATCTAATTGATTAATGATTAAGGCAACTGAAGTAATAAGTATCTGCAACTCTGCTTAAGCAAAAAAACATCAACGCAGGCTATAGTGTAAAAAACAGTAACAATTCGACAATTCGAGAAGAATTTTTGGTACATGTATGAGCCAGTTATCACATGAAGTCACATATTTTGATATATCATGCCTTCTTCCTAGGAAGTTCAGAAGCAGGGACTGTCTCTTTTTCTGGAACATGACATGGAGGTGTCGTGAGGACCTGGAACGGAGGACAATTAATTGGATATTGCCAAAAATAGTTAGGACTGGAAGAGGTGGTTTCTCAATAACCTGCCGTACTATTGGACCAAATAGCCATTAAAGTGGCTGGTTGACTTATCGAGCTATTCGCTAGTGCTCCTTGCTGCTTTAAAGGGAGTGGACCACTTTGTGAAAAAATCCTAAAAAGTACATCTTAAGAACAAAAAAGGCCTAAAAATCAGGAAACAACATTTTTCCCCACTTCCATACGCTAAAAACAGAAATATCTCCTCTTTTCTAACAACATGTGACGTCATAAAAATAACGCTGTTAATAATCAGTGAAATCCTAAACGTTGATCATAGACTCGCTATAAAGCTCGATTCACAGAGTTCCCGTACGGCGAAAATAGAATACAGTACAAGAAGCACTGGTGCAAGAACTGAACATCAGATGTGACCGCGGCAGCCGACTTTATCCAGTCGTGGAAAGGTTATGCATATGTCTGATGTAAGGAAAAAAATTCACTGTTGGATTTTGACAAAAACAATTAAGGCTTGTTTTGACAAGTACGGGGGAGGGAAGATACTATGTGTATTGCGGCTATTGGGCTAAACGGCTATTGGGCCTCTCTCTATACGCTTACCGCGCCACCCTGCAGGGCGACGCCCCTGCAGAGCCCTGGCCCGTTTTTGTCCCGCGCCTTTCCCCGTGTGTAGAATGTTTGGAACAAATGTTTACGGCATTTGAAAGAGTCTTGAAAGAGAAAATTTTAATAGTATTGTTATAATTTTGGGTCCGATCAATATGGAGAACAGCGAACATCAGAGATCTGCACAGGATTATAAGACATTACAGATAGCCACCACTGTTGTTTAGTTGTTTGAGGCGTAACAGACCAGTGTAAGAGGAGAATGGTTCAGTCAGGTTCAGGAATCATAGACTGTGCGGTGCATGAACGTCCCATTCTAGTTGTTCCTGATGTCAGCTTAGTCTAACTGCGCTGCCGGGATTTCCGTCTGACTAAGGAACTGGGAACGGCTCTGGCTGAGGGAGGCGCAGAAGGCCGGTTATGGAGCAGTTCAAGGCTGCTTGCCACCATCTGCAATCCTGGGGAGGCTGCGACACCGTGCCCCCCCTTGGCCTTACTCGGCGAAGATAGCAAAGAAGCAGCGCTTGGCCCGGACTTTCGGGAAAAATATTTCAGTTTGTAACATTTTTCACAGATCCACAAACTCTGAGAGGAGATCAACAGTTGTTTTCCTTAGATAAGATATGTATTGCACATAGAATCATCAATATTATTGTGGAGCCTCTTCCATGACCTATGGTGGACCGCGATGTGGTCACTGAAAATGGATGGGCGTTAAAATCTGGCCGTTGTTTTCGTGGCATGTGGTGTCAGGTAAATAAAATCCCGGTGTAAGAATATCAGAGACACCAACTAACGGTCTCTAATTATAGCTACAGTAATACGGGTAAGGCAATTTTTTTAGTAAAAAATCGTCAGTTTGGACTTAAAATAATGTCATCAAATATCATGCTGAAATAAACGGATATTTTCCTCAAACGTTTTGTCTCGTCTCTTTTGAGTGGGTATAGTAGCCGAATAATATTATTGTCAGTTTTTTTCTATAATCATTTTTCTTTCAAAAATACCTTTCTAGAATAATATAGGTATTTTTGTGTAAACTGTTCCTCATTATGAAAATGCTTCCGGTTTATTTCAAATTCCAGGGACTACAGCCCTTCACGGGACTTTGAATGAAATATGCCTCTCGTAGAGGATATAACCTAATTCATATTTTGATTATACAAAACCACGCAGTTGCAGATACTGCACGTGAGCGGAAAGCAGCACCTTCCCGGGTTTTCTGCACCTCCGTTGAGTGGTGTCCAGGCTGGACGCGTGGTGGAGACGAATTCTGACTGAATTCCCCCGTAAAAACGTTCAATGCTCTTCAAAACGCAGGTTTTGGGACTAGCGAGATAATAAACCAAGGATACACGGCACACTTCAAAATTTAGATTTATTAGTTATCTTTCCACATTTTTTCGGGGTGCCGAGGCGAGGAACATGATTTTAAGTTGACAGGATAGTTAATGGCCTCCTTCCTCAAATCCTGTATGCGAAATGGTCTAGTACACTGGGATTATATATACGGGCACAGTCCTGCTTCAGAATTAGGTAGGTAAACGATAGGTTCTGTCAGATTATGATGAAGGGCTGTGCCCGAATGTATCATTCCAACGTATTATATTAATTTCCAGATTTTGCATGCCGCAAATTCTAGCGCTGCTTGATTAGAATGTTCAGATATATTCCTTGCTCTTTGTCATAAGTGTCATCATGATGGCTCTTTTTTCTTTCCGATTTTCTTCAATAACGTTTTGCCGCGCGATTCGGTCCAGCCCTATTCTCATATGCGGATATTGTGATTGCTTCTCCATTCCAATCTAAAATTTGTGTAGCACATGGCCATTCCAAGGGCAGAGGCTCGACACCAAACCGTTAACGAGTCGAAAGTACAAAAGTCGTTCGAAAAATATTTGGTAACTTTCAGGGCGGAGAAGACGCGGTGTCGACTTATTGATATGCTCGTGTCGAAATACGCGTGTCCAGTTGCTATTCTAGGGACACAAAAATACAGGGTATGAATACATTTTTGGACTGGTCCCTACTCGTCGAAGCAAAAATTGTCTCCGAATTATTTTTCTATGGAAATGCGTATTAAAAGAGAATTCTAGCCCCACACAAGGTGTCTTTTGACCCTCTAAGATGACTTAAAACGAAGCAAGCCAAACAGTTAGAAACCTGCATTCTGCCCAACACCTTTGATTGGACTTTTCGAACCAAGCCTTTTATTAGACATTGCCTGCCACTAAAAATCGGCCAATAAGCATTCAAAACTGGACGGTAAATGTGTACCCATTTTTTCAAAGTCGAAGTAGGTGAAATTGGGAAAATTTTGTGTCATTGACGGTACGATGAAGTAGTGATGATTTCGGTTAAATTTACCGTTAAACAATCCTCTTAAGACATTTCCCGCTTATGATATGAACCCCATCGAAGGTGCCCCCCTTGGATGAAAACGTTCCGCCACCACTGTGGCCCAGTGCGATATGCTGGGAGCAGACGGGCCTCGTTGCACCCGGCGAGGGTCGACGAGGTTCACTGGCCGTGTGAGACCTTGAGAAGGAGGCGAGAGGAGGGTGGCGTCGTTTGCTGAGCAGGTAGCCGGCGCACCGCTTAACAAACGGTGGCAGCAGTGTGCGCCAATCAGGTGCGTGGGCGTCCGGCTTACACCGCCGTCCGCCGTCCGAGATCCGCCCGGCCCCGTCTGCCACGCTCATTTCGTGTCAGGTAACTCGTCTATCCGGCTCTGAGATGTGGTGCGAGCATACCGTCAACCTTCTCGGAATGCAGTTGCCACATCGTTGTTTTAAGAGTGGATTTCGAGCAGCGCACTACGCAACTCACTCCGGCAGAGCGAGCCGAGTGTTCTGAAGTTGGGATTTCCATGCCGAGAACAATGCCAAGGGTAGGCGTACTCCGCACAGCCACCCTCGGCTGACACTGGAGCCTGAATGTGCGGCGTTTGGCAGCGCACACCGGAGGCGCGTCTCCTTAACGGAGGCATTCCACGATAAATCCGCAGGTGAAAAGTGCAAAATCACACCGACCCGACGAATTTTATTGTAAACGGCACACGGGGTTGTCAGATGCTCTGAGTTCACCTCTCCAATTTTTATGTGAATGATATCAACGGGTTTTCAAGTTATAGCCCGGGCGTTCTAGGAAGCTCGCAGCACAAGCGTACTTTCAAATTGCTTAAATGTCATCAATAATAAACAAACCACCGCACAGAACACAATGTGTGCATTTTTAGAATTCTCAAATTATCACCAAGATGGTTCAATATGAGGTGGTGAATAATTTGAAGTTTCAAAGTCCGAAATTTTTGGCATCTATGATCTATGTCGGACCCAGTTATATTCTTTGTTTTAATTGTAATTTTAAAGTTTTTTTAATTTTTAATTTTTTACGTCGCTACATGTCACGGCCACGACGTTAAGCGTAGCGCACCAGTGGCGGATCTAGCCGGTTGGTTTGGGAGAGGCAAACCAAAGTCGAAGCAAAAAACGTCGCGCAGTGAAAATTGCGCTACAATATGCCTTTTCGGTAGGATTTTGGGAACTGGAGACGAAAAGCAAAAAAACGTCACGGGGTGAAATATCGGCTCAACTACATTTTTCCAATCAAGCCCCAATATTTACACTGAACTTCTTAATTCTGTTTGAAGTTGAGAGTTGAATCCAAAATTTTGCTTCAAGCTAAAAGGAGTCGGGGAAAAGGAGGTCGATCGCTTTGGGGGCAAAACATAGTTTTGCCCGGCTTTCCGTTTGGGGGGCATTGCTTTTGCCCCCTGGATCCGCCACTGTAGCGCACAGCTACGCCACGGTACATTTTCCTATCTATAGCTGCGAAAAAACACTTCCGTAACGCAACGTAAGCCATATCTAACTGTAGCCATCTTGGGGGGTGATGATACCGGCACCCCCAATGGAACGTCGAATTAGTGTTCAAATTCCTTCAATTTATCGTCTTCATTTTCAGGACTTTGAATCGATTTCATGCAGTACAGGAGGTCTGAGGGAAGGCTAAAACACGATTTATTTATTCATATTGTACTATCCCTTTGCATATGGTGGTTATTGACGTTCTTTTAAATTTGGGAACGTTCGGCTTTTTTCAAAAATTCACTTCCTTGCTTCAATGCATAAATGGTCTTATCATGTTGCGGAAAAATCAGCAAAAGGTTAAGACATTGAAAAAAGTTAGAATGAATTGTTAGGCTCTCCTTTGATCCAATTCTAATTGCAAACCTGCTATTGAAGAGGAGGGCACTCACAAGAGCAGTTAACTGAGAATGACTGGCAATTAAGAAGAGCCGGGTCTTGAAATGATTGGGAACGTTCTCAGCCAATGCTATTGTAGTAATCCGCACTTCAAAAGATTGCATCATACACAGGTTTCTCTGTCTTCTATACCGACGGCTCCAAAAGCATCTCAGGTGCGGATGTACTTTCGTGGGGCGAGACATAAGCCGAGGTTTCAGCCCTCCGACATTGGTATCTGTTCTTACTACCAAACTATGTGCTATTATCCAAGTCTTATGCGACACTTCCGGGATCCCGATCGGCAGTTTTTAATCGTTACCGACTCCGCTAGTTCCCTAGCTCTCCAGTCTAGTCACCCGCCAAAATCCTGGCTAGTGCCTACCATCCGGAGGCTTCTTAATACCGCCTTTTCTGCCGGGGCCAGGGTACAGTTGTTATGGGTCCCTCGTCATGCGGGAATGCATGGTAATGAGAGAGCTTATTTGGCTGCCAGATCGGCTTTTGAGACTGGTCGAGCAGGAGCATTTAGAGTTCTAGCATCTGATGTGAAAGCAGAAATCAACAGCCTTCTCAAATCTGAGTGATAATTAAAATAGAATCGCGGGTCGGCTTTGACTTTAAAACAGCCCAAGCCAACCACAGAACCATGGAAGTCAAGTAACAGGCGGAGTAGAAGGGAGGAAGTCTGCCTCACACGAATTCGTATTGGTCACACATGGGCAGCCCACACACACTATTTCTCTGCTTCAGAACCAAGCCAGTGTAGCCACTGTAGAAGCAGTCTTACGGTGCAGCATGTATTGGCTGACACAGAAAGTAACGAACTGAGCACTCTATGCGCCCGATTTTTTCCACCCATGTCCCTTACGAGTGTGTTAGGAGACAGACCATCTGTTGAGTTCCCCTTAGTCTTACTGTATTTAACTGAGATTTGATTTGATATTGTATAGTATCCTCACCGAGTGACACAAGCAACAGAACTAAACACATAGGCATCAAGTAGCTCTACTTTTAGCTATCTACCTATAGGATAACACCGAAGACTTAAGTGGTTTTTAAGGATTGATTAAAGTGGATAGTTGGTGCGCTAAATGACCCCAGCAGCTGAAGCGCTCTTAAACCCTAACACACACACGCACGCATGCACGCACGCACGCACGCACGCACGCACGCACGCACGCACGCACGCACACACACACACACACACACACACACACACACACACACACACACACACACACACACACACACACACACACACACACACACACACACACACACACACACACACACACACACACACACACACACACACACACACACACACACACACACACACACACACACACACACACACACACACACACACACACACACACACACACACACACACACACACACACACACACACACACACACACACACACACACACACACACACACACACACACACACACACACACACACACACACACACACACACACACACACACACACACACACACACACACACACACACACACACACACACACACACACACACACACACACACACACACACACACACACACACACACACACACACACACACACACACACACACACACACACACACACACACACACACACACACACACACACACACACACACACACACACACACACACACACACACACACACACACACACACACACACACACACACACACACACACACACACACACACACACACACACACACACACACACACACACACACACACACACACACACACACACACACACACACACACACACACACACACACACACACACACACACACACACACACACACACACACACACACACACACACACACACACACACACACACACACACACACACACACACACACACACACACACACACACACACACACACACACACACACACACACACACACACACACACACACACACACACACACACACACACACACACACACACACACACACACACACACACACACACACACACACACACACACACACACACACACACACACACACGTTCTTACATTTGACAAAAGAAGACAAAATCATTTCATTTGATAGTATTATGGAAACCCTGCACAATCGGCAATGCTATGTCTAAAAATTTCCAGTTTTAGTCCTCCGGGTCAAATGCCCTTTTTTGAGGTCGTTGAACGCATACGGAAATGGTCAGACACCCAAACGCCTATGCATCCGACAAACCTGATTCGAGAGACTAAGAGACATGAGAGAGTGGTACCAACTTTACTGCTTGACAAAAAGGAATAACTAACATAGCGGTTTTCACATTCACTTTGCTAAGTATGTGATTTCTTCTTCAGAGATCCGAACACAAAGAGGTTCCATCATATCTTTCCAGCCTCCCTCCCTCCCCACCAAGGGAAACGGGGGATAAGTCCCCAGATTTTCCGGAGATAATTGTCCCCAAACTTTTATCGAGGTCCCTGCAGTAATAGGTGAGCTCCTCGCTACAGAAGGCTAAGAGAAATTCGGCAACCTCTGAAGGCCCTGAAGTTGTGGGAGAACCAAATACGATTTTGTTTACCAGGGGGCACATAAGCCAGTGCGGGAGTACCTCTAAACGATAAAAGGTAATGTGGCACCTTGGTCGAATCCTGGAATTTAGTATAATTAGGGGTATTTTTAGCCAAAAATCATGGAAACGTCCATGATTTCTCTGAAAAGTGTACAATAAGCTCAATATTTTGATTTTTTAAATGTTCCTCTAGGGAAAGAAATAAATGTCTGCCTGTTCATTATGTCATGACCTGGCAACCACTACCATATTCAATAGGCTTCAAGGGCTTCGATTGGCTGATACTCACCGTGACGTCAGCATATGCCGTCACACCGAAAGCCATGACAACTCTGGCCTGCTGCTGAGGGTACATGAGGAGTACATTCAGGTACCTTTTAGTTTTTTTCTACGGAAATCTCGAGTTCCAAGACAAATTATATATTGAGTACCGGGTTTTCCGACTTGCTTTACAATTTGGCTACCTCAGCTAAAATCACGTTATGAAGGTGCCACATTTCCCTTTAAACAAACCCACGTATGACAAATTAAGAGTCCAAAGTCTACATATATCAGACCCCCTCGTATTCTAGGATGAACATTAAAAGCAAATGAGCCCATTAAGCTAATAGAAAAAGAAAACACTTTTAAATGAGGCTCCTCTACCAGGCAGAAGAGCCCTTAACATTATGAGATACATTGCATATTGCACACAAGCCCCTGGCGACGGCGCAGAAGCCATCCTAGTCAATGCAAAGAGACATGAAGCCGTTGTAGGTGGCCCCAAAGGGATAGCTCGGATGGGCCATTAGGTCAGAGAATGAGGCCACCGGAATTGCTGAGGACTCTTCTAAAACTTCAGCTTTAGATCCGCCACTGAAAGAGACACACGAAAAGCCAAACTCCCCCGATTAAAGGTCCCTCCTGAACTTGTCCCCTCGACACTCCTCGCAAAGCCCCAGTATTTTTCCAAAGCGTCACTTACCTTTGAAAGTGCCACGTGTGGGAAGTATTTCTCGAAGTAGAGCTGCCCCTCTTCACCATTCTTCCCCCTTGCTGGCCCTTGTATATCCTGAAAATGCACGGTTTCAGTTCAGAGTTCCGTCGAGAACGATGTCAGGCACAGCGATGTCCCTTTGGAAGCCCAAGACATTTTGGAAGCGCATGCAAGAAGATACATATTTTGTGTAAGGACGACACGTTTGGGCAGTGTCTGAATCGGAATTGGGGCCACAAAATTCGCCCGGGGCTGGGCCCGGACAACGCGGCAAGATGTCCCTGCTTCAAAGCTCACGAAGGCATCTGTTTTTTATGCATAACTCGTGCAAGCGGCATAGGTGAGGTGACTATTCAGAAGATTCTTAGATCGATCAAAGTGTGAGCAATACATGATGGAAATCGGTGTCTACTCTCTGGGAGGGAGTCTAAGAATGCATGGAGTGCAGGCATTCTTAGTCCGCGCGCAATCCCTCCTCCCCGTCCGCGCAATCACTCCTCCCCCGACCGCATACTTAGCCAGATTTTTCGCCCGATGCCGGATTTAGTGCATTGTGTGTATGACTTCTACCAGTAGCCTTTATTGGTAAACACCATGTGGACTTCCCTGGTTCGAGATGGCAGGTGAATGCTGGCTTTAACTTTGTTAGACGGGTATCATTATATAAATGCGACGAAATCCCACAGTTCGTTCAGCTGCAATTAATGGATGCCTGACTTAGCACATTTCCGTTGAACACAACAGAATCAACAGGAAATAACGGGTTGGGAATTGGTTTGATCTTTCCTTTTGGACTTTCTCAATAAAATAAGTCTTCGGTTCAATCGCTATCACTACAGGCAAAGAACCCTTCTGACATGGAGAAATTTTGTCAAAGTTTACGCGCACTCCGGTATTGAATATTTTGTTTCTTTGCAGAGTTGAAACTTATCAAATGTTTATTCGCAGGATGTTGCAAGGTCTCGGAGAAACGCACAGCCCTTTTATTGTACGTGAGCTTACAGTTTTCTTTAAAAAATTGATGCATATGATTGAATTGATGGCACTACCCACGTGCAAGGGCGTCGCCACCATGCAGATCATGGGATCATGGCTCCATGCCCATGGGGGCATTTAACTTTAGGAGGCACCTCACTGTACCCAGGAGGCCTCCCTCGATGCTGAAAGCCTCTGATTGCTTCAGAGGTCTGACCCGACGAACTATAAATACGTTACCAGCAGAAACATCTTACATTGAAATGCCCGTGGTCGGTATGGGGAGGCTTCCTGAACGGCGAAAGAAGCCTATGAACAGGTCAAGAGGGGCCCATGCGACGACGTAAATGGTATGAGGTGTCTCTCTAACAGCCGAGGTACCTTCATCGCCGACGTACTCTTAACCGATATTCCAGGCTCCCTGATGAGCGTGAGTGGCCCCCAGACTAACAAAGAAGGCCCCTTAAACAGTAGGTGATGCCACCTAGCCACAGAGGGTGAATTTTTAAATTTAAAGGCCAGGCCCATAACATGTTGACAATACCTCATCCAGTGAAGTAGCCAGCGATACAATGAAGCCACACTCAGAGCAGAGGAGGGCCACTTAAATAAAGAACAGCCACCTTGAATAATAAGCGAAAACCCTTGAATGGTAGGAGATGCTCTTAGGTCACTCACAGAAGTCAATCTGTTCATTATTTTAAGAATGGGCCCCTAAAGCAGACCTCGTCCAAAGAAGCAATCAGTGCGCGGAGGCCTCTGTTTTGACAAAAGGTCTCCCGCGCCACTGACTGTCATACTTAAAATTAAGGCCCTGACATGCATGGGAGGCCCCATCACGGATACAGCAGGCCCCCTTAACCTTCACCCGAGTGGCGGGCATGAGTCACCTCCACCATGGCTGGGGTAAAAAATAGCCCCTCCCGACTCAAAATCTAGAAGGGCTAAAAATATACAGGAAAAACGATACACAGTTCGTTCCGAGTGTGATGGAAGTTATTTCGGTAATGTTTTCGTCAGGTCAATATTGAGGTCACAAGATGTCAGAATAGATTCAAATTGTTCAAATGAGGTAAATTTACGGGACTATTAATATCAGAATTCACAAAACTGAAAGCGATTTGGTAATACTATTCGAAAGGGCTCGAATCGTTGTTTCATAGCCCCTGCTTCAAACTTCGGGCCAGTCCGAAGACTGGGCACCACAGATCACTTAAACACTGCGAATTCCGATCTAAGAGGCAAGATAGAACGCTGTTTCCACGGTCATTTGAATTCTGTTGGAAACACATATAATAGTGGCTATAATGTTTAGTTTAAGTCTAGATCGAGGCTAGCAGAGGCCGGGGACGATCTGCTACACATACTATGGGGTGTTCACTTTGTCGATAATAACTTCTGAACCAACAAGATATGGTCATTGTTGAGGGATCCTTGTAATCTTCTTGTCAGTGTCAATCGAATATGAGGTTTTACCATGCTAAGTTAACGTGAAAGCCTGCCCTGACCTCAAATGTGGCTCCCAAAACTTGGAGCCTCTCCTCAGGATCAGGGATAGGAGGCCCCTTGCAATCTGGCCCTAATGGAAACACATTTGTAGCAGTAACCTTGCCCAGAAGTGCAGATCTCATTCCGGCAAACCAATGCGCAGGGATTTAAACTTTTCATCAGCGGTTTGGTCGAGTCGGGCCTGTTCGGCTCACTCATATGAGAAGCCGGTATTCATATGTAAGGAGAGACACCACAGGCTCCGCGCATCCCCTCGGTAATCATAGAAGGGATGCTTAGAAACGTTATAGTCAGCATATCCCCAGCAAAAAATTGAGAGAAGCTCCTGATATCAAAACATTGAGACGGCAGAACGTAAAATACGTGTAATACAATATACGGCCATTACACCTGAACTGTATTATCTTAAACGAGTCAATGACTTACATGCCTATTAATTTTCAAAATCGCTACTCACTCATAATCGTACCTGCATCTGTGCTTGTTTCTTCCCTCTTGACATCAACGTATTTAACACAGAGGTGGGCTTAAAGTATTATCCGACTGTATTTTTGAACCTTTGAACGGCATGTGATAATCACAAGATTGGTTTCACATCACCATTTCTATCCTTGACTTTGCCCCGGTGACGGATGCAAACTGACTTGCGCGGCATATTGGGGCATAACAGCTCCGTCGTTCTCTCGTGATTCCCCGCCGATTGGGGGGGGGATTTTTGGCTCGCTGCTGGACGAAGTCTACTACCGGAAAGAAATGAGTAAGAAAACCAATTCTTTTCGTGATATTTTGAATTCATTTTCCTTGATTTTCTGTTTCGTCAGATAAAGCGTCTTGTTTGACGGTAACTCAAGTTCACGTTCGTTCTGAGCTCGGTAAGCAGGCGCCAAGCAACCCTTTGGGGATTTACCACGCTTCAAACATAAACGCCGAAAGCGGGGGGAGGACGGGGGACGCGTCCCCCTGTTGGCCAGCCAGGGAGGACTTCGCCCCCAAAATTTTTTTGGGTCAATCGTCATTGATGCTGTCAGATACCGAATATGCTCATAATTCGCCTCCCCCGGTCAGCACCAGCCCGGGTCTGTCCCCCCTGGGAAAATTCCGTGGCGGCGCCCCTGGCTCCAACTGCTGAGGTTATATGGTGCCACCAACTCTCCCCCTGTTGGAATGGTATACTCCGGATCAGAAAGGTCTTATTCAGTGTTTGTGCTGTAGTTTTGAACCTGGCGACGTGACAAACCAACGCGCTACGCAGAGGCCGGAAAAGCTGCCAATTCGCCAGCCATGTTGGTGACAACAGTACATCAATTCGGTGACAAAATAGGGAAGCTTGTTCGTGCCAAAGCATGAGAAACCGACGCTCAGTCTGCCAATACGCTATTTAAGATTTAAAATTACTCAGAGGGTCCTGCAAATAATCCACTTTTAGTGCAAGAGCTCAATATACACATCTTTGGTTTGGAATTTCGTTGGTGACACTTAGCACCCTTGTAAGAAGGCGTCGACACCCTATCGGTTCTAGGGCGTGATACACAACTGGTGACTCCGAGTCCGGCCTGAGAGGACCTCACCTGGCTGCGGTCACAGTGGCTACTCCCATTCCGTCGCCGATAAAGACGATCACATTCTTGGCTGTTCTCCGGTTCAGGTCCAAGTCCAGCGCTTCCTCCAGCTCGTCCTCCGCCTTGTTGTACCAGAAGACGCTGTCTGGAACATGCACGAATCGTATTACTATTGTCAGGGCGACTCGTGGGTACATATAGCAGATCTTACAGCAGGTCTTATAGCAGAAGGAAGAAATCAGACCCTGCAACAACCCTTGCTCAGCATATCGATGGCTTAGAACGCAGCCGACGATCTCATCGCGCACGATACGTTGCGCTTTTTAGAAGGGGAGGGGGCGGGCGTAAAATTTGTGGATAAGTAGCCGACCACTCGAATCCTCTGGTTTATCTTCCTGGCCAGAACGGGAGGAGGGAGATTATATTTATGTGCGTTTTCTTTTTTAGATTTATCCGGTGAGAAGAGTCTTCTGATGAGTTGAGCAGCATTGGAGAGAGAGGGTCAGTCAAAATAGGTTTCTCGTATTTCCAAGTAGAATTAAAGAGGGGCATGTAACTTTCAGGAAAAACCTCTGTTTTCGTCATGTATGACTGAAATGATGACGGTAGTTTTAAGGACCAATGTATTTTAACACGAACAGTTCTAGTGTTTAGATCGCATTCTATCCGGAGGAAAAATTAAAGAGAAATTCTGGCGTTGCAGAAGGGGATGAAGACGAAGAATGGGCCACCCGCACGGAGGTTAGACCCACAATATATTTGTTGACCCGAAATGGACCTGCCTCATGGAGAACAAATTGTTAAAACATCCCAGGGACAGCCTCTATTCTCACCATAAATATTTGTTTGTCCTGAGAACTTCTTGAAATAGGACGCCTCATTACAGGTTTCCGGCCCGACCTTTGAGCGGTACAAAATAATGTTGGCAAGTACGTTTACTCCTACAATTAAGCAACATCCCAAACAGGATGAGAATACGATTGCTCTTAATTAGCCTGTTTTGAAACGTGTTTACAACTGCTGAACCTACGCCGCCCGAGTGCTCTGTTGGCGCCAGAGAAGCTGACGGCACAAAACAATTGTGTTCATGGCTACTCTCCACCATAAAAATGTGTCAGGTCTTCGAAAAGTATGGATTCGAAGGCCAGGGGAAATTTTAAGCCGGAGGGCGTCAGTTTTACGTTGGCAGGGCAGAATTTGGTTTGGAGGTTTTTGATACCAGTATTTTAACGCTAGAACTGTGAAAACACCTGGTGTGACAAAGCGCGTATATCGGCGTCGCTGCGATGCAGTTGTACATACGCCCTATGGGTCACTCCCGCCAAAGAGCGGCGCTTCTTGCCCTAGTGCTCCCCATTCGATCGGAAATTCTCGATCCGCCTATAACAGCTTAAATCGACACTGAAACCGCAAGATCCAAGGCCAAAACCAATCAGCACAGAACTGGCCGTTGCGAGTCATGAGCAATATCTATTTTGGTCCTGCGCTCCTACCGCTGCGTACCGGTTCAGCCGACTGCCTCCTGGCTACTCAATGCAGAGTGGTCACCACAGTTCTAGAGAGATCCTGATGCACAGATCCACCGCCAAGGAGGTACCCTCGCCGCCGATCCAGCCTCCGCACCCCTCTGAAATGGTGCCGGAGCCCCTCTGAAATGCTACTTTCCAACCCTCCTCCCCCAGCATGCGGGTAACGTCACCCTAGCGATAAGGCAAAGGTCGTGTTGCCTAAAAAAATGACACCCTTGGTCTAAATTCCTCCTGGATCCTGAATCCAGAATCTTTTGGGCATCCGGGATCCGCCTATGCGCGTCCTGGATGTGAAATCTGAAGGAAATGCTTTGTTTGATTGAGTCGTGTGTATGAGCCTGGATCTGATTCGATACTCACGCATCCACACCCAATTCCACACTCACACCCATGCCCAGGCCCACACACATACACATACACTTGACTGAGGAAGTATTGTCATTAAAGGGTATATGACATTTTGGTCGAATCCTGGAATTTAGTTTAAGTAGGCGTACTTTTAGCCGAAAATAATGAAACCACTCATGATTTCTCTGAAAAATGTACAATAAGCTCAATATTTTGATTTTTAAAATACTCCCTTAGGAAAAGAAATAAATATCTGCTTGTGGATGATGTCATGATCTGGCAACCACTGCCATACTCGAAACGCTTCAAGGGCTTCGATTGGCTGATATTCACCGTGACGCCAGCATATGTCGTCATACCAACAGCCATGAGAACTGTGGCTTACTGCTAAGGGTACACGAGGGGTAAATTTCAGGTAGGTTTTAGCTCTTTTTCTACGGAAATATTGAGCTCCAAGACAAATTATATATAGAGCACCGGGTTTTCCGACTTGCTTTACAACCTGGCTATCTCAGTTAAAATCACGTTATAAAGGTGCCACATTCCCTTTAACCTTTGCCCCTTTGGCGAGTATAAGCCACATCGTCCTGGTGTGGGGTGAAAAAAGACCTCCTTCGAACTCGAAAACTAAGTAGGCTAGAAAGATACAGAAAAAAACAAGCAAAAGCTCGTCACAAATGCAATTGAAATTGTTTCGGTATTTTTTCTTCACGTAAATACAAAGTTCAGTAGAGGACAAATTATGTCGCAATTGCTGAAATGAGGCGTACTCACAAAACCTGATTTATCTCGGGGACTAGAATAGTCATCATCATTATCATTTGGTGTTTTTGGGAGGCCCGACTTCCAAGGTCATTTTGCGCCCATATCAAACGTAAGGTGTACAACGCGATTCAGGAGATGACGCAGAGCAGATCGTTCTGAGTTGATAGCCTCATTGAAGATTCTATGACAAGTGCAGAAAACAGAATGTGGGTTCAGAAGATAAAAAAGGGCGTAGCCCTCACACTCACATGCAGGAGTGAGAAGTGTGTGAAGCTGCCACATACACAGTGAGTACAAGCTGTTACGTACGGGAGTAAATCACATTGAATCCGACTTTCTTCAGGTAAGACATAATGCTCGTGATTTCGACGGACGGATGCTCCCCCAGGAGCGAAACCAGGGTGGGGGATCCCGGCAAATATCGACGCCTTTCGATTTCGAAATCCCGGCATTCGACCAGGACATGTTTTACAGATGTTCTGTCACCACAACGCGGGCACTCCGGCGGAGCATCACCGGTTAAGAGGTAGGCGTGTGTGGAGTGGGTGTGTCCCAGGCGAAGTCTACACAAAGTAACCTCCTCCCTTCTGCAGGTTGCACTGCTTGACCACAGCCCCAACCGAGGTTTCAGCTCCTTCAGTTTGCTACCCTTAGGGTTACCATCCCATCGCCGCTGCCATATTTCCGTGAGATGGTCACTACTAAAATAGTCAGAAACGTTTGCTCATTGCCATTTGAAACCACTTGAATGATTCTTTTATTACGGTTGCATCCATTTTCGTGTCAAGTCAAAGGTTAGGACGCTGCAGGCCCCGGGATATTATGAAATTGACTATATACCTTCAGGCTAAAATATCAAGTAGGCTTGATTTAGACACGACTTATACCACCTAAGAGGCAATACAGGACAGCATTTCCGCAATCGTTAACGGGAATGTAGTACCTTTATAACGTGATTTTAAACTGAGATAGCCAAGTTCTAAGGCATGCCGGAAAACCCTGTACCTAACATATCATTTGTCTTGGCACTCGAAAGTTTCCATGGAGAAAAGTTAAAACCTACCTGAATTGTACCCAAAATGTACCCAAAGAGCCGGCCACAGTTGTCAGCTGTTGGCATGACGTCATGCTGACGTCACGGTGAGTAGGTAACCTATTGAAGCCAATTGAATATGGTAGAAGTCACCAGATCATGACGCCATGCACAGGCTGATGTTTATTTCTTACCCTAGAGGGGAATTTTAAAGTTCAAAATATTGGGGTTATTGTACATTTTTGCAGAAAGATCATGGATATTTCCATGATTTTCGGCTAAAAATACCCCTAATTGCATCTAATTCCGGGATTCGACCAAGGTCCCCTAATAAAGTGTCACGTACACGGATCGATAGTAGGGAAAGTCAAGGTTAATTCTAGGTTGAGGTCAATGGAGGTCGAGGACGATACACTATCCATACTATGGGGTAAATACTGTTTTGATACGATCGTTATAGAAGCACCATTGTAATATTTTCGTCAATAGCAATTGAATGCCTAACGGTTTTATGATGCTAAGACAAATTCAGAGATTGACCAGACCTCAGGTCATGAAATTGACCCGACGTTGTTTGGTATACTTATCACTAACATCACTAGATGCACAGCAATAATACAACACAATGTTGGTAAAATGAATTTTCTATTCAATAAAACATAAAAGTTAAAACATAAAACTCATCGGGTAAGATATCTTAAAATGGTAGCTTGACATCATGACCAACCAAATGTCACATATAATTTTTTTAGTTTCAATGTTAAGAATGGGTCTCAAACACATGCTGTTGAAATTTTTAAGCTGTTCTGGGGCATGCGCATTTTAGAGGCATGCGCATCGCATTCATGCGCTTTTCTGAGAAAAGCGCATATCACAATTTGTCCATAGACTTACAATTCTTTGGCCAACTCCTGATGCCCCCTTTGGGGCCTCAGGTGGGTAGCCTGCTCGAGCAGTATGTGCTAGTGTTTGGCTATCATTCCTGCACTGTTACATGTACTCTACGGCGCACCGAACGGTTTCTGTCCTCACGTACTCGCAACGTGACGGCTTTCTAAGCCACCAACTCAGGCGGACAGATCGCCCGCGGCTGGAATTCGGCGCATGCCTTTGGCTATCACAAACGTGCATCCATTCAATTTGCTTCAGCACGACAGGTGACAGAGAAGGGGGTGAGAGTTGCATGTAGAGTAATTTCGGAGTCAGCACGGTAGCGAGCTGTTCGTTCTTGATCTAAAGACACGTTTGAGCTGTTCGTTCTTGATCTAAGGAAATTTTTTAGCCGTTTGAAGCTCTCTGTTGATATGGCACCCTAGGAGGCGCAGCTGGCTCTGATTTCCGTAGTTTTAGCTCCAAAAATATGATATAGCGAAGCTGGATACTATACGTAACGCAATACCCCATGTTTTGGCATACCGTCACGTACTACGAAAGATAACGTGGTACGATCTTCTTTTCCAAACCTAGGTTTTAATACAGCATCTTTATCGCATTATCAGCAGTCTTCCTCTCTCGGACAGCGGATGTTTAATTTTCATAAAATGTCTTCGCAGGTGCTGGCTGAGAGAATTCGAGTAAACCGTGCCAGAAGCTGGGTACTATATGTAACGCAGTACCCTATGTTTTGGCATACCGTCACGTACCACGAAAGATAACGTGGTACGATATCAGTTACATGGTTCATTTTTCTCAGAACTCGCCTTTTACGGAGCAACAACTATAAGCGTACTACTTAAAGCGCGCGGATGTACCCAACGGCCAGAGATGGCTTACGCTATGTTACGTTACCGAATTACGCTACGTTACGATTCGATTTGGGCCAAAACTACGCTACGGAATTAAGCTACATATGTTTCATCGACTACGGAATTACGTTATTTTAGCTACGGCTACGGTAAAAGGTAGGGGAGGGTGGGGTGGGTTGTATCAGTTTTACTCCAGGTTCATTAATTTCGTAACTACTTGGGATGGCCCCGTGATTTCAATACCATCTCGTAGCTGCATCCTTTGGCTTCCTTTTGCCGATATATTTTTTTCTTAATATTTACTGGTTTGTCTCCTACTGCCCGGCGAATGGACCCTTTCACTTGATACAACTTACCCCACCGGTTGGGTGAGTTGTATCACATGGTGGGTTAAGTTGTAACAGTGTGTCACGTTTTGGAGACTGTGCCTGCTACTGATCATGGTCGTGGGAACAACCTACAACGAATTTAGAATTTAATCATAAACTTAACTTGCATTTTATTGAACCTAACTATGGACAATACAGTACGAAATTCATGGCGAAAAAAGCGCAAACGAAACATCAACCGTCCAAGTGTAAAAGTGACCCATTTGGAAAAGGAAGCCAACACAATGCGTCGAAACGGGCAAATTCTTGACTAGGTACCAGCAGACTTAAGCCAGGGCTAAAGTCTGTTCAATCTGCAACTGTTAAATCTGAAAAGCCTAAACGTATGAGTTTGGACTTACTAAGTAATCATCTCCAATAGTTGCGGGAAGGGTTGTATCAGGAATACGGATGAATTGCATGGACGTGGGAGGTAGGAGGCGGGGGGCGGCAGGGGTGTCCTCGATTTGTGAAGCGAAGGTGGGGTGTGGCCTAACTTCTCGGGACTTGTTAGACTTTAATTTTTGTTTTTGTTTCATTCCATCAGCGCGGCCTGTCTTGTACTTATCTTGGCCCGCCTTTTTTACCTAATCTTTCGTTGTGGCTACCTGCAGTGGCGGATCCGGGGGGGCAAAAAGGCATGCCCCCAAACGGAAAGCTCGGGGCAAAACTTGTTTTGCCCCTAAGCGATCGACCTCTTTTTCCCCGACTCATTTTAAGTTTTAGGCAACATTTTGGTGCTTTAACTCTCAACTTCTAACGGAACCAGTTAAGTTCAGTGAAAATATCGGACCTTGGATAGGAAAAGGATCTTGGCTCATATTTTTCAGCCCGTGCTTTTTTTCTTGCTCAAACACCCGTACCGGGAAGTCTTTTTAGGCAATTTTCGTTGCGCGACGTTTTTTTTTTGCTTTTTGACTTTGGTTTGCCCTCCCAAACCGACCGGCTAGATCCGCCACTGGCTACCTGTGATGATATAGTGTTTTTTTGGAAAATGATCTGTGGCGACATCCCTAATGAGCTGTATAGGCAGCGTGGGGTGCCTCCCATTTAAACGGGTCCTAAATAGCACAGGGGGCCAAAACTGCCCGGGGCCAACCTTCAACTCATGGGGCCTGACACGCTGAGGGGGCCCAAAGCAGCTCGAGGCCCATACAACTAAGATGGCCAGACTAGCTGGGTGTCTCGACGAACTCATGGGGCCCAGATCGCACACGGGCCCCATACAAGCTGAGGGTCTATATCGTTAAACGAACACGATACCACCCGGGGCCCTTGCCAGTCAGGGGACTAATCCAGCTAGGGGCCCTATGTCAACCAGGGCCCCTTAGTATCCTTCCGGGCCCTAGCCAGCTCATGGCTGCATATTTCACCTACGGGTTTTTTTAGTTAGGGGCCCAAGCGAGGATCTGGCCAGCCAGTAGCTCCTGTGCATCTTTTCCGGTCCCAGAACAGCCCAGGGGGCAACCGAAACTCGCTCTCAGTAGCTAACAATTAACTCAGAGGGCCCAGGATCTGTTGAGGGGGCCTACCCATTAGAGACCCCGAAAGCTCGAGGCTCCGTGGCGCTTCAGTTCTTGTGAGGGCCTGGTTTCTAAGCGGTCCCAGATCAATTGGGGGACTCATATCGCTCGAGCAGCCACCAAAACTCAGAGGCCCAGGCCCGCAGGGCTCTGCGGCCTCTGATGTTGGTTGCGTCATCGGAGATTTCGTGGGGACTCAGCGTTGGTAAACAACTGTGTATGTGGGGTGGTCGTCGGCACCTTAGCTTTGCCATGACTTAAGTTCACAAGTTCACTGTATTCATTGTTATTGCGCTTATTGTGCGTCATCGGGGTTTTGTGGGCCCAGCGTTGCCGCAACTTGATATGTGGATGTGGTCGTTCGACCTCAGTTTTCTTCCAGATCGAGTTAGCTGTTTTTTGTCTGATGCTTCGTTGATCGTGGGGGCGTCCGCTTCTCTCCATGTACGTCTTCGTTCTGGGCGAACCTTGCCGGCCCGAAATATGTTTGATGGTAAACGTGAACATGTTTCCTGAAGGTGCTTTTGAAAATAAAATTTACAATACGTTTTTAAACGCGTTTTTTTCGACACTGGCCGCCTATTGGGTGGTAATTGGCGCCCCTCGTTCCGGCCCCCGGTTCGGCGCCCCCCTGAGCCTGCCCCTAACGAAATCCTGTTCGCCACTGGACTTGTTGGACTTTAATTTTGTTTTGCTTTCATTCCATGCGTGGTCCGTCTTGCACTTTCTGACCCGCTCTGTTTGCTAAATATTTTACCTTTTTTCGTTGTGGCTAGATGTGACAATGTGTGTTTTTGGCAAAACGAATCTGTGGCGACACCCTAATGAGCTGCATGAATTTGGGTGAGTTGTATCACTGTTCAACATACCCCACCGGCCTTGATACAACATGTCCACCCTCCCACATTGGAAAACGTCCTCGTACTCCAACCAGTGGCCAGCCGAGAAAATCCTTCTCCCCGAAGCCTTAGAATCTACCCTTACCACTGCTACAGCGATCTTTCCAATTCGTGATCATCTGAATGATAAAAACACACATTTCCTTACGACGAAATTTTCAGAATGACACCCCGAAACACATTTTCTGACTCCCGCGAAACGCGCCAGCCCGCGGCGTATAAAGAAGATGGCGGACCGCTTGCCGCATCATCTGGTCGGTCGGGCGCTATCTCTGGATAGTTTTGGAAAATCGCTCTGATACACTTGTCCATGATACCCCCTCCCCTACAGAGTATTACGATATAAAAATTTTGTTCACCCATTTAAAGCAAATACAAGCTGCACTATGAAAGAAAATAAAAGGTTTATGTTCTTGCAAACCGAATATCCTGAACCAAAAGTGCCCAAGTACACATTCAGATAGATATAGCGCGGGGGCATTTTCTGGTCGCCGGGTTCACACGCTTTGTCATCAGTTGCGTTTTGATAAATAAAGGTTTTTTGAAGTTACTGATGTGTGTGATCAATGGTCGGGAATTCTTTTCACCAGTTGAAGAGACAAATTTATAAATCGAAATTAGCCAACTTCTAATTTGTACCTATAGACCCAATAATGTGTCCGTGATTTACACTACCCACCAAAAAGTCCCGATCTTAGTTGACAGTGATCTTATCCATTTCTCGTTAAATTGTTTAAAGTTTGTAGTTTTAAAAAGATCATCTGGTCGTTAATTTTTCAAATATTATCACTTCTATTTCAAATTCTAAATTAAAGCAAATCGTTACCAAGAATCCTTAGTACCGCGATCGATATCACGAGAACTTATATACATATATGACGTAGTTTTTTCGTAGTACGCTACGATACACTAAATTTTGCCGTAGTGCGCTACGGAATTCGCCCAGCTACGCTACGTTTCATTTCCAGAGCTACGGCTACGGAAAATTAATTTCGTAACGTAACGTAGGCCATCGCTGCCAACGGCTTGGATGATGGCGGTGGCGGTTCCTCGTTAGGGTGGCGCAACGCTGTAGCCGAGCGGGCCGCCGTCTGCTTAGAATAAACGCTGTTTCTCCGCAAACAGTGCATTCCGGGAAATATGAACTACCAAACAGAGAGTTTCTCGGCAGAGTCGGACGGTCCGCCACTTTAGTCCGTTACGCAGTTGCAGACTATCTAAATGGCAGCTAAGTGGCGGTAGAGGTTTCTACAACTGAAAAGCAGGCTGTGTAGCGGGAAGCAGGCTCAGACAATTGAGGACCGCTACCACTACCGACCAGAGTTGTGCGTTTTAGAATTTTCTTGAGTCGACGCAACTCAATTCATGTGCTGAGAGTCGTCGACTCAACTCTGACTCAACTCATTGTCAAGATTTCAGTGAGCCAACTCAACTCCGTCTCGATGTTAAATCCTCCCGACTCAACTCTGACTCAACTCATGACTCAACTGAACTCAAACTTCGACTCAGTTTCAAAATATACAAATAAATGATAAATATTATATATATATATATATATATATATATATATATATATATATATATAAATAATAACAAATTGAAAACCAACAAACCACTAAAAGACAAGATGTACAGAAAGTCATACAGGAAAATGAAGATTAATAGATGGAAGATTAATTAATTGAAATTGGAAATTAATTAATTATAGCCAGGAGCCATGCATATCTTTTTATTCTTCCAGACTGTCACTGCCAGATAAAGCTGCCACACCATGTTGCAATGATTTCTAAAAGAAGCCTTGCATGTTTAACTAGGTACATACCTGGAATGGAAAGGAGCTTAAATGGGTTAAGGTTACAACAACATAGGGAAATAATTGCACCTCTATACTATCAGAAAAAATTCCAAGCTAAAAAAATATGATCTAAACTGTATTTTTAGGAATGATAAGGGTGCCGCTTTATGTTTCTGTTAAAGAACGATGCTAGATAATCTTGCTAAATGAAACATTCCTATGCCATGAGCTGAACCAAAATCTAAGTTATAATTACTAGAGTACCTAGTTGCAATTTCAAATTCTAACAACCACAGCACAACCTGGGAAATAGTATACCATATCAATATATAACATAGGGCGATAGAAATTGAAATTTTATCTTCGTGTTGCATTTAATGCATTCATATTTTTAAACCCAATACAATTTTCAGCTCGAAAACCTTCAATACAGCACGTACCTATCACCCTTCAAAATGGGAGCACAGTTTGATAATTGCAATGTATACGGCTTTCCAAATAAAATACGGACGACGATCAGACACAACCAGTAGCAAGAAATAATTCGTCTGATTCGCGCAACAATAGTATTTCAATATTTTGTCAAATAAGAGTTCAAACTTTTCTATGCGAACAGTGAGAACTGCTTTTGATAGGTACAATGAGCAATTGAACCGTATAATTAATTTTATATATTGAAAACTTTGATTGAAACAATTGAAACACTAGAGGAAAAGGTATTCAAAGGAGGTTTCCAAAAGCTAGGCAAATTCAAACTTATCCAACATATTTACATACTGAGTCAGCTTTTGTTGTCAACTCATTTGACTCACTGTCTTCACAACTCAACTCAGCTCAACTCATTGACGTGGTGTGAAACGACTCGACTCAACTCACCTGTCTAATTTGTTCGACTCAACTCAACTCATCTCAGAGTCGAACGAGTCGGAATTTGAGTTAAACTCCGACTCTGACTCGCGAGTCGCACAACTCTGCTACCGACAGCCATATGAGGAGACCGCTGCCCAAGGCCAATTTTAGGCATGCATGCTTCTTTTTTCACAAGTTTATTTCAGAACTACTTCACAAAAATCCTTGTACCATCTGTGACGACAGCGTTCCATCAGACCATGGCATTGCTCAACTGCTGTTTACCTCCAGCCTCAGTTTTCCCGCGGCATAGCACATCGCCGACGGGGCAGTCACCTTACTTACAGTAAGTACGTTATGCTCCGTGCTTCTTTTGTTTGATGTAGACGATAGAGAGTCTGAAGTTCAGGTGCACCCACAGACGTGATATTCTAAAAGTCAATGTACTTCCCGATTCTTGCGTGAGCGCGATAGTGGAAAATTGTCAATTACTGGTAAAATCTTTGAAACGGCGAGGAAACTGTGCTAATTTAGTGTGCAATGTACAGATAAATATAAGTGCTCTCCGAAATTATTAAAAACCAATCAGTCGCTGTTATTCTGCAGCACTTTAAAAGCAGTTTGTAGTAAAAAGTAGTGATAACAGGGTAACGATTTTGGAGAAGTAAGGCTAGTTGCGGTAGGTAGCGGTTTAATCTAGCTAAGCTAGGGTAACAAGTTGCAGCGGTTTAAAAAATGGTAGCAGGGCCCACCTTTTTCGCGATACCCTCTAGAATATGGCTAGCTCTGTTCAAATCCCATTATATTGGTGCCACATCCCCTTTAACACGCGCATTGACGGGGGTCTGAGCCACCTTCGCTTTGACGAGGGGGCGGGTACCCGCCCCCCCTAAGATCTCGAGAACCACGGTAGGTATCGAAAAAAGGTAAACGGCGTTGGGTAGCCCATCCACTTCTCCATCGAAAATATTTGAACCATTTTTTGTCAGGCCACATTTGAGGTCACGAGAGGTCAAAACATGCCGTCATAGGGATAACATGTAAATTAAGTTTTTCGGCCATTACATCTGAACAAGTAAAGATAGAGCAAAACAACTTAAACCATATGAATCCTCTCAGCAAGCCCAATGGAATGATATATAATTTGACCTTGCTAGGTCAAATCAAGGATTTGACCTGACCTGAGGTCAAGTCAGGGTCAAATTATATAACATGCATATCATTAGAACCGTAAAGCCAAGGCGAATCTAATGCAGCTAAAATAAATGCTCTATCACCATTTGTTACTGAGTTATTCAGTAAAAAAACATTTTCCCCTGTATTTCCAATGGAGGGGTCATGCCTCGTATCTGACCTTAGGTCATCGATATCAAAAATACCGGAACATATTTTAGAGAACTCGGTGGGCCCATTATGTGATATGAGTTTCAACTGGATAAGTTTACCCTGCTCAGACTTATGCTATCTTAAACTTTTTTCGAGGTCAGGTCACTTGACCTGTACTGGTGACCTGACCTGAGATGACCTAACCTTAAAATTTTCACAAAAGTTGTAAAAATGATGAGGAAAAAGGTATGCCGGGTACGGCGGCGCTACGCGCCGTCGTTTTTCTGCTATCTTCGAAAAACCTGAGGGGGCGTGGGTACCCGCCCCCCGTCAATGCGCGTGTTAAGTTGCGCCCAGGTGGGCCTCTGAGCCACCTTCGCCCTGGTGGGGGGTGTTTGAACAACCCCCACCCCCCCGAACTCGATCCCTATGCGGGATAGCGAAAAAACGCGAACGCTGGTGGATAGCTCATACAAACTCATTAAGAAACTTTTTTAGTTATTTTGTAGAATCATTTTTTTAGGTAACGTTCGCTTTCTCTCGTCACGGCCAATCTAATGATGTATGATATGATCATACAAGGTCAAAATACAAAAATGACCTGACCTCGGGTAAGTTCAAGTTCACTTTTTAAGCGAGCATAGTCAATGTGTATATAAATCGACTCGTAATAGCAATCCAAACGCAATGATATCAAAATAAAGGCTGCATCATTTCATGCAAAGTTATCGACCTAAGTCTAAAACCTGCTTAAGTAGACCAGGATGACCTCGTAGAGGTCACAGGTCACAAATTGCAACACGAACCTGGAAAGGGGCCCAGGGTACTACGATGTGGAGAATATGAATGTATTCTCAGCTGTATCTACACAAATACAACCCAATGTCTGCTTTTCTCATGTATTTCCAATGGAGAGGTCGTGGTCCGTGCATGACCTTAGTCATCGATATGAAAAATCCTGGAAGAAATTTTGTACCACTCGGTGGGCCCATTATTGGGTATAAATTTCAATCGGATAAATTTACCTATTTCTTACTTATGCCACCTGAAACATTTTTTAGGTGAGGTCACTTGGCTTGCACTGGTTACCGAACCTGAGATGGCCCAACCTTAAAATCTTGGGGAAAGTTGCGGAATTGATCAAGAATAAGGTGTGCCAAGTACGGCGCTGCTTCGCGCCGCTTTTTTCGTGCTGCCGGAGAAGCCCCCGAGGGAAGGTCTTCAAACACCCCCACCGGGGTGAGGGTTAATGTTTCAAAACTTTTAAGATCCCTCGACTCCCGACGATTTCACCGACTTTTTATGGACTCTATATTCTCCAATTAATTTTTTTCTCAATGCTCCCCTCCGTACAAAAGACCTCGCCCATATACCAATATACCTATCATGTAGCCGCCCACATGCCTACACTGAATGTCCCCATTCCCTTCCTCAGTCCAACAGCATAAACTTATAAACCACCACCAAACTCATCACTATACACGTATTATCACGGGTGAAGGGTCCGCAGACGGGTTCCAGCCCAGCCCCCCCCCCTGCCCGTGTAGCCGTCTCGCAGGTCACGGCGTCAGCCGGTCTGCCTTCGAACGGCGCAGTAGGGGGCCCGACCCTCTGGTCAGGTATCCACTGCCGCCCGGTCGGCCGGAGTGGCGCCAGTTATCTTCGATTCGTCTGCTGCCTCCGTTCTTTCGGTTCACTGAGCCTAATAGAGAGCCCAATGCTACTTAGTACCGCCAGTGGTGTCAATTGAGTTTTTAATTATAAAGTGTATACGTTTGGTTTGCAGAATTTTTTTTATATAAATTTTGTTCAAGTTGTTCCTGGTAAGGCTGCTGGAGTCAGAGTCTCACTAAAGTCATCAAGGGACTTGTCACGGAGACCCCAACCCCACCACCCGAACGAGTAACTCCCTCAATGGAGGGTTAATTTAGAAGCCAAAGTTTAACGTCCCACAAAGCACAGAGACGGCCGCCCCGCTCAGGTCACCCTCTCACCCGTCAGTTGCCAGCCGACCTGTACGTCGGGTAAACTATTGAGCGCCAGCGTCTCAGGGGAACCGATCCCAAGCCTGGACATGCACTGCCACTGCATGCTTCTGAGCAGCGGGCCGGAGCCCAACGCTCTACCAACTGAGCTACCGGGGCGGCAAATTAAACCCTTAATAGCTTAGCACGGTACATTTTGCATTGTAGACGTTACAAGTACAGTTATTTTCATCACCATTAGGAAAAAGTGAAGGAGCCAGTTATTCTTCAACCTGCTGCGGATAAGAAAAGTAGAACCAAAGTCTAATCGTATTTAGGCTCATTTTTGTAGTCCAAACTGGCTGTATACACCTTTCTGATGTTTCCTCGTTTCGCTGAAAACGGGATTTTGTTAATACAAATTGGGGAACCAGCAGGCCCTCTGCACCCCCTCCTTCCCCTCCCTAATCTCACACGTTCAAGTTTTGGCCCAAACCGAATCATAGCATTGCGTAATTCCGTGCCGTAGCGTAGCGATGGCCGTCTCTGCCAACGAGTTTGCAAACATTGTGTATCAAAATCAGCAGTTCCCAGTCAGGTGTGCGATCCATGAGAACATCGTGAGAACACGCTGCTCTCTAAACTCTGCAAGCCCCGGCAAGATTCTCACTGGTGTTTCTTAGGCAGGAGTCCGCCGTTACCATCAATGAGCCTAAGCTTGCATCGAAATATGCGCTACATGTGAAAGCGTTATATGGTACAGACATGAGACAGGCGGAGGGTGCATCAAAGGAAATCTGACACCTTTGTAATAGGTTTGGAACTGGGATAGCCAGAATGCAGAGCGTACCGTGAAACCTCGTGTTTAAATTTTCGTTTGTCCTAGAACTCGGGGGGGGCACTGCCGGATCCAAGAGGGGGCGGGAGTGAAGACGCCTCTGCTGTCAGTTGTCTGCCTGTGAACTAGCACAGTATGACGTCATCAGACCCCGTCGCACTGTCTTCAACGTGCAGGTGCAAAAATAACACAGCTGCTGTCGCTGTGCTAAAATAAAGCGGGGTTCGTTTTGGCAAGAGCCTGACGCCAGCGTGAGGAACGAGGGTCACATGGACATGGGCACTAGGGTGTCCCAAAATACCACTTTTTCGCCTGTGCAAGCTTGCCGGTTGACACCGCATTCTCCTTTGAGTTAATAATGAGCATGCAAAATTTGGATTCGATCCTTTGAGGTTTGGTCCCCCCCCACCCCCCAAAACTGGTGAACATCGAAAATGGTTGTATTGGCTCGAAAATGGGTTCATTCGAAAGCTTATGACAGGGGAAAACATATTTTCCTCATACAATTTGCTGTTAAACCACTTCTTCATCGTTTTAGAGAGCTAAGAAGTTCCGAATTGCGGTGTCACTGGCCAAAGGCGGATCTAATTAACTTTTTTGGGGGCAACATGAGCAAAATGGAAAAAACGGTGTCTTTTTTCAAGAAAATGGACCAAAATTGGCCTAAGTGAGTAGAGTTTTTTCACTTTTAAGGGGATGGCTGGATTGGTTTTCCTTGTATCCGCCACTGGTATGGACACATTACAAATATTGTACTTCGCCTGATTTCGGGAAACAAGGTCATTTGCGGCACCACTACGGATATAAGTGCATGGTACCATTGTGACCGTTAGAATAAATCTTCCATGTTTCCGTTCGTTTACGGAGTTGTCGTGTCATGGGTAATTTGCATTTAATGTTGAAGCGGTCTACCTGAAGCAAATTTTACCATGCCTTCAGCATACTCGAAGAAAAGATCCAACGATGATAAAGAGACAAGTCAGCGACGGAAAAAAACATGCGGGCTGACCTCTGAAATACTCCTTTACACCGTTGTGACCGTTAGAATAAATATACCATGTTTTTGTTCCTTTACAGAATTGTCGTGTCATGAGTAATCTGCATTTAATGTTGAAGCGGTCTACCTGAAGCAAATTGTACGGTGCCTTCAGCATACTCGAAGAAAAGATCCAATGATGAAGAAGAGACAAGTCAGCGACGGAAAAACATACTGATTGACCTCTGAAATACTCCAGGGATCAATTGAAATGATGAGATGACTTTGTTGGTAAATCCATTGAACTGCCTGCCAATCAGCTACCGACCAAGCGCAAAATCCTCCATAGGTACCGAGCCCTTCTGCATACAAGAGCCTAGTGCAGCAAAGCACTACTTAGCTGGACAGATCGCTTTAGAGGTCCAGGCGATATTAGTCACCGTTCGAGTGCCCTGCAATACTGTTTACAGCAGCTGTCAGAAGGTGTCATGCATACGCTAGGCGTGTGGTTCAAGCAATACTGTAATTCGAATCGATAAACACTTTCATTTCAGCGCCAGCTCTATTCATTTCATCGCCTGCTCATGGCAGTTGGTTATTCTTTTCGTGGTAACAGTGACGAGTTCTTGGGGAACCTGCATATGATCATGAGGGCTAACAACAATCCTTCTTTGCAAGAGGACTTCAGTTTCTTCATGAATCAACACCAGGTGCCTAATCCTAGAATTGACAAAATATTTTCTGCTCACGCTGTTCTTTCTTGTTTTTCTGGCGATGCTCTTCGACAAGCACTCCGTGACCCCCGCCGAACACATTCAAGTCAAGCAGATTGCGGAGGTAATCACCCTCTTTCATGGCCTCTACTTCTTGCAGGCCCTACTGACTGCGGGAACTCGACGGCTTGACCTCAGGCTGTTCCAGGACATGAAGGCCTATTCAGGGCAGCTACCAACCGCTGTGAAAGCCACACAGTGCTTTATCATGCGCCAACCGTGGCATCTCACGGGGGAAAACGTCGTCCTCTGGTTGTTTGGTGAGGGTGTGTCAACAGATGAAAATGCAGGGGTAGCTGCTGCACTCTCTGATAGTCACACAGCCAGGAACATTGGCACCGGGAAAGCCGACGTTGTCAGGAGAAGATAAGCTGACAAGTGGTGCAAAGTATCTGTGACTTCGTCCGACCGCGCTGGCGTTCACGTGGACGAACGTCAGCAGCCTTTGGTTACCACCCAGGAATCGGCGAGTGATGCAGACTTCATCAGTATGAGCGCTTTCATGGAAAATGTAGCAGTCACAAACGACAGCGCGGAACGATCGGTGAAATACATCACGGACTACAGCGATGTTGCCCGTGAAGGTGACATGAGGGCTCGGAACTGAGAGAAGCCTGCGCACACCATCTCCAAGCACCGAATCTCGAAAAAGAGCTGGATGACGTGCATTTGTAAACATATGAATATAGAACTAGAAGGTGTAGTCTAATAACATTTTGTCTGAGAGCAAGTTTCCTTCCCCATTCATGGGCTTCCGAATAAACACATTAAAGCCATTGGCTTGATGATATGGTTGTGTCGTTTTGACTGCACCGATCGGTTGCGAAAAAATGAACAATCATATTTGTGCAATGAACGCCCGCTTTCCATGCCAATGACAATCCCAGGGAAAAACAATCCAGCTATGCCCTTGAAAGCGGTTAAATTGTACTGACTGTGGCTGATGCTGGTCCATTTCCTTGAAAAAGACAATGATCTTCCCCATATTTCCCAGGCTACTCCCAAAAAGGTCATCAGATCCACCTCTGGCCAGTGATCTCCCAATTAGAAACTTCTTAGCTCTATAAAAGTATCAAGAAGTGGTTTTACATCAATTTGTATGTAGGAAATAGGTTTTGTTCTGTCATAAGCTTTCAAATGAACCCATTTTCAAGCCAATACAACGATTTTCAATTTTCCTCAGTTTCAGGGGGGGTGGGGGGAGGGTTCCAAACCTCAAAGCATCGATTCAAAATTTTGCATGCTCATTATTAACTCAATGGAGAATGCGGTGTCAACCGGCAAGCTTGCACAGACGAAAAAGTGGTATTTTGGGACAACCTAATGGGCACTCACGAATCGAGTGAGTGACACCGCAAACTGCAGCACTAGCCGAGCGTGCAAGAGAATTGAAACGGATCGTTACTTATACACTGTAGAGTACACCTAGAAATCTGCCACCATTGTGACACCACTATGTGTTTTGACTCTCCAGACACTTGATTTTCATCGGCCCATCGTTCAAGGTTGGGGGCGGCAAGCCAGCGCATAAGTACCATGGCAAGAAGGGAGCAGTGAGAGTAAAATATACGCTTAGCTATGCTTCCTGGTACATGACCCTGTATTATATAAGCAGAGCTTGCCTGAATGTACCATGTAGTCTTTCCTAATCATATAAAGTGTTCGATACTATATTAAACGCAGCATTTTGAAAATCACGTAGCCTTGCGCAGATGAAAGCCCGATCACCATCCTATAAGCCAGGAGGATTATTCCCTAAAATGACTGCAAACTTTAAGCATGTCCATTGTGTCGTAAAAAGCGATGGGTGTTCTCAACGGGAAATTTGAGTGGCATTGGAAATTGATGGCAGTTAAGGCTGAGGTGGCAAATTTAACGGATGTGCCAGGCATTTATGGTTATTTTGTAGGTGGCTTGGATTGTATACCTTTCAGCGGAGAAGTTTGAGTAGCGTACTGTGGGGTGACGTGTGGTGGGAAGCATGAACGTATGTTTTTACCTTCATACCTACAGTTGTGGTTTTACATCATGGACGTAAACAATTTGAAATTCCTTCCAAGTGGATCTTGTTTGAATATAATCTGAATCTGAATGGGCGGAGTAATTTCATTCAGAAGAGGACTGGGGGATACTGCTCCCCGGGGTGGCGGCATCAAAGCCGGCAGAGTAGCATCCCGCCCCGCTCGCTGAGCCGTGCCTATGGTTGAACACAGTTCGAGCAGATAAACTTGGCCCAATTTCGTACGGTGGTTCAGGTTATTTATTCGGTTATGAGAGGTAAGAACATTGGGGGATCCAAGAATACCGATTCGGGGGGGCTCATGGTGGAAGGACGCCATCCGAACCAAGGGCGCCACTTTTGTACGTCAAAACCTATCAGGTGGGCGCAAAATCCTATCGTGGGGGATTAGATGCTCGCATACTGGGGGAAGTGATATTTCAGGGGGAGCCATCGGCCTTTCAGGAGGCGCCATGACCAATTCAGGAGGCGCCGATGGTCGATCGGAGAAAAATCCCCATTTGTCCCCTGGATCCGCCTACGGGCAAGAAGACAAGCTCATAATTTTTAACATGCCCAAAATCAGCAAGAATTACACGGATAAGCTAGCGTGAAAAAGGATTGTGAATTTTACCTTTCTATCTGATAGTGATCTTTATTGTTGTCCGATGGGATTTTGGACGCCAGCCAAACATATTTTTGGTGAGGTCTGCCTGGAAGATTTTTGTGACGTGTGCCAGACAGATTTTTGTGCGGTCTGCCAGGCAGATTTTTGTGAGGTAAGCCAGCCAGATTTTTTGTGAGATCTGCAGCCAGATTTTTGTGCGGTCTGCCAGGCAGATTTTTGTGAGGTGTGCCAGCCAGATGTCTGTGCGGTCTGCCAGATGGATTTTTGTGATGTCTGCCAGCCAGGTTTTTGTGCGGTCTGTCAGACAGATTTTTGTGAGGTGTGCCAGGTAGATTTTTGTAACGTGTGCCAGACAGATTTTTGTGACATCTGCCAGGTGGATGTTTGTGAGGTCTGCCAGCCAGACTTTTTGTGTGGTCTGCCAGGCAGATTTTTGTGAGGTCTGCCAGACAGATTTTTGTGTGGTCTGCCAGACAGATTTTTGTGTGGTCTGCCAGACAGATTTTTGTGAGGTGTGCTGGCCGACTCGGAGCGTTAGTGAAGGTGTATAGATATCTGTGCGTGGGCCAAGTACGAGGGAGTGGTCCAGCGATTTCCCTCCTCCAGGGCTGAATCTAGGGCAATGGTTTGAGGAGGGAGCAACGGGACTCAAAATCATGAAAAAATATCGTTTTTGACGAAAATTGGCACGCCTCGACGAAAATCCGGCAGTTTTGGGGGAAACAAACGCCTTTCAGCCCCCCCGATCCACCCCTTGTCTCTTCAATGTGTTTGTAAGACCTACTGTCTGCCGTCAGTGCTCCAACAACAGTCAAAGCTGCCTCTGGCTTCGCCAATCCTCCGAGACAGTTCCTGCTGGCACACCAGCCAGTAATAGCCCTGTTCCAGCTGTCAGCAGAGTTTTGTCAGCACCAATCAGCGGGCCGCGTTGCGCCTACGTCACAGGATTGTAGCCTCTCCCCGGCAACTAGTTCTAGAGGTTTTACGGGCTGGCGGCCTGCTGTTTGTGCTGATGAAAAACCGTAAGTGCACGAAGTGGCAGCCTAATATTTTTTAATGGTATAAAGGTTTAAGTTCCCTTTGCTTAGCACAAACAAGAGGCGATTATGGCGCTGATGTTACTTTTCTGGAGGAGAGGTTAGAGGTCCTGCTGACAAAACTGTGCTGACAGCTGGAACAGGGCTAAAAGCACACCTCCCAGAGCGAAACGTCCCGACATCGAATGTGGGGCCACACGCAGTATAGCATAGACGCTGAAGCGCCCTAAAACCACAAAACGGTGTGAGGCCACATTCTACTTGAAGGGAGGGTTGGTTGGCATGCTTGGCTTAAGATATTGAAATAAATTACGAAGTCTGAGTAGAAATTTCATGCCACGGGTGAGGGGGACAAAGCGATAGAAGCTGCTGTCCACTTTTTCACAGAAATGACGCTTAGGAAGTAGGTGCAGGTAAAACAGTAGCTCCCACACGGTAAGTCATTACCCAATTTTGGGTAACATGGCTTTTCTCCGTAGTAATGGAATCCGATGACGTCACTTTACTGTGACGATCGAAACGAAGTCAGTAAATAATTGCAATAACAAAGTGGATTGGGAAACAACACTCGTTTAAGGATAATTTGGAAAAGTTGGGAAGTGACATGAAAACGTTGGGTAATGTCGTATGGCTGGCGTACTCGGGTCGGGATGGCCGGGATCCACTGAGGTGAATGTTAGGTTCGGTTAGGGACGGGCATTTACCCCGACATGTACCCGTGGTGGCCGGATACATGATCAGCTTCAGTACGGTCTATTTACCTACCGGTCGCGGGAATGAACTTATCTACTCATGTAACCGGGAATCCTGAATGTAGACCTCCGGTTACATGAACCGAGAAGTCTGTTCACGTGACCGTACGTAAAAAGAACGTACTGAAGCTACCGATGCATGGGGTCAATTACGCGCGGCATTCCGCACCAGGAAATATCGTGGATGTCATTATTAGAGACAAGACGCCTGACTTATCCTCCCAGAATGTTTGCCACCTGTCGACATTTCGATGAACGCCCTGCTCAGAAGCATGCAGTGACGGTGCATGAGATCGACCTCGCCGAGAGGCTCGGGTACTGTGTTCGAAGGCGGCCTTTTCGGCTGGCAATGGGCAGTGAGCGCGATCGCCTGGGCGCCGCTGCCGTTAACACCCGCCCCGGTGGACCTCCGAGCCACCTTTGCCATGCTGGGGGTTGACACCCCTCCCCTCAATCTCGGCTCTTATGCGGGATAGCGAAAAGCAAAAGGTAAACGCTGGTGGATAGCTCATAAAAGTTAATCAGCTTGGCTCAGGTCAATATTCAAGTCATAACAGGTCAAAGAAGGCAACAAGTTAGAGAAGCGCTCCTGGGCTCTAGTGTTTGACAATAGTTAAGTTAGAATCAACATTTAGGCACCATTCGCTTCCTCTCGTTACGGCCAACCGGATGATGTACAATATGACTATACTAGGTCAAATTATAAAATGGCGTGACCTGAGGTCGGGTCACGGTCACCATCTGACCTAGTAGTGTCAATATGATATCAATCGTCTTGCAGTAATAATCCAAACGTAATGGTTTCAAAATAGAAGCTTTTCATCATTTCCTGCGAAGTTTTTGCCAAAGTCTGAAAATCTGCTTAAGTAGTCCCAGATGACCTCTAAGACGTCACAGGCTCAAACTTGCAAAATGAACCTAGAAAGGGCCCCCAGGGTTCGACGATTTGGAGATTAGGAAGTTGTTCTAAGCTGTATTTATAGAAATAGAGCTATTTTCGCCCAATTCCCGTTTCCCCATGCATTTCCAATGGAGAGGTCATGTACCGTATCTGACCCTAGGTCATCGATATGAAAAATTCGAGAATGAATCGTGTAGTACTCGGTGGGTTCACCGTATGACATGAGTTTCAGTGGGATAAATTCTCGCTGGTCTTACTGAAACAATTTTAACTGGTTTTATGGTGAGGTCACTTGACCTGCAATGATGACCTAGCCTAAAATGACACGACTTTAAATTTTTCGAAAAGTTGCAGAATTGATCAAAGATAAGAGGTGTACTAAATACGCGGCGCTTCTCACAGCCGTCTTTTGGTGTCGTTGGAAAAAACCGAGCGGGGATGTTCAAATACCCCCTCCCACCACCAGGGCGAGGGTTAACCCTATTTCCGGCAGGGGGGCTAATATTGCCCCCCTAAGGTTTTTCAAGAATATCTCCGAAACGGCTTGCGATAGAACTTTGAAACTTCCTGACTTTTCCTAAAACTAGTACAGGCAGGTTTTCTGAAATTGTCAATATTATATATTTACCAGGGGCGGAGCTATGGCTGGGTTTTTGGGGAGGTTCTATCCAC
Source organism: Lepas anatifera (assembly GCA_034440635.1). Lineage (NCBI taxonomy): Eukaryota > Metazoa > Arthropoda > Thecostraca > Lepadidae > Lepas > Lepas anatifera. The sequence goes on from JAOTON010000342.1 coordinate 399,304, forward strand.
AAACCAAGTATTATCGTATGCGATGGGTTCTTTGTAAAAGGAAGCCGTCTCTGCTGATCCTGATACCAGTTATATGGTTTTATTATATCATTTTTTATGTGAGATGATAGTGCATTCACAATTGTCACTATTTGTATTCATCAGGGGCGGTTACAGCAGTTCAAAATGGGGGGAATGTTATCAAGAAGGACTAAACGTTAGTAAGTGAGAAGACTGCTTACAGCCGTGCCAGGGCGAATACAATTGGGTATATGAAAATTCAAAATAGTTATAACCAAATTCTAGATTACCAGAGGCGTGTCCAGTCACTACACATTTTCAAAATGCATATTCCCAGCCAGTATCACCGCCGCGACTCAATATCGTTGTATATTAAAAATGTGTTTCCAATCACCCCCACCCGCCCCCCCCACGACGAGAGTCCTTGATCCGCCTATGTCACCCCCTTTCCCAGAGCTGCCATGGGAGGGTAAAAATTATCAGAAATAAATTTCAACTAGTCGAGGGACTAATATACTCATGCATACCACTCGCATATTGTTGGGATGTATTTTACCCCACTGTTTTACCTTACTGCATCCGCCCCTGATGAGTTTTTCACTTTTTTTCATTTATTTATGTGTCAAAGATGCCAAGCAGTATATCACGGCTTCTAATCCGCGTAACAAAAACTTTTTAGGTTGTATATATTTCCCCTCATAGTCCTGGTCCTGGAACTGCCATTGAATTTCGAATTTTTGCGTAACTCGAGTATATGACAATTTTGGGTCAATTATTTGTAAATCTGAACTAGTTTTTTGAAAATCGTACAACAGAGACAAGGGTTATGGAAAATCTAAAAAATACACAAAAAATTGTATATTTTGCACGACTTTCTCCTAAAAAATCAAAATTTTGAAATTTTCTTTTTCAAAATAAAGTTTAGCGTCAGGGGAATCTATAGCACTTTGAATTTTCAAAATCGGCCGGTTAGATTACGAGATCTTAGGGGGGCCGATATTGCCCCCCTGCCGGAAATAGGGGGTAGCCGGGAGCCTGACGGAAATAGGGTTAAGTAACCAAGCGGGACATTTACGCTGGATCTCAAATGTGTCAGTCATTGCGAGAATTGCTCCTTCAGATAGTTGATTGGGGTCTCAGAGAAGAACTCCATAAGTTAAGCTTTTATTGCCACATTTAAGGAAGCCTCATCCCGCAAATGAGCTGTATAAACTCTCGCGTGGAATGAGGAATGGATCAGTTTTCTGGCCGTTCCAGAAGCGTTGGCAAATCTAAATGCATCGGCCTTGACAATATGGATGTCAGTCAGTCATAACATGCATTTTTCAGAAGGCACAACATATGGTTAAAATTTAGGTGACAGAAACATTAAATTGGCATATAGTTTTAATGCTTTTGGCGTCTCGAGTCCTGTGTACCTCGCAATATTATAATATAAGAGACGACTTTGTGTACGGACTGACCTTCAGTGGATTGTCCGGCTGCAGTACTAATGAGACAGCAGGCAAGCACAAACACCCACAGAGTCACCATCGTGACCACGTCTGCTCTCCCCCACTCTGTCTCTCCAATCTTCCACTCTGACCCACACTCGCGCCCCACGCCCGGCAAACTGATGCCCGCAGCCACACTCACGCGCCAAGTTCTGATCACCTCCTCGGAACAGCCGTCGCCTGCGGCGTCTCGCCCAGAGTTTACCCTGGACCGAGTGGATTGGCCCCGCCCAGAGTTTATCCTGGATTAGGTGGATTGACTCCGCGCAAAGCTTATCCTGGATCGCGTGGAATGGCTCCGCCCATTGTTTATCCTGGATCGCGTGGATTGGTTCGGCCCATAGTTTATTCTGGATTGGGTGTATTGACTCTGCCCATAGTTTACCCTGGATTGTGTGGATTGGCTCCGCCCACAGTTTATTCTGTATCGTGTGGATTGACTCAGACTCGAGTTCGAGCAATGTGCCGTCCACCTTCAGTACTCGCTCTATAGGCGGAGGAACTGGGGGAATGCCTCTCCCCGAAATATTCCCGTGGGGAGAGCAGCCCATGGAGTTGGTCCCAGCAATATTTTGATGCATATGCAACACGGCTTCGTAAGAATTCAGTTGTTTATAAACCTCTTCAGTCCCGTCTGACCTTACAGGAAATTATTTACATTAAATCGCTAACAATGAACAGCTACTGGGCAAAAATGGGTGAAGGCTAATTTCAGCTGCTTCAATCCATTTCATAACGTGTAATTGGACTTGTAAAACTCCTTTTAGGATATGGTGAGAAAAGGAAGCCGAGGCAGTGATCGTCAGGAGGGGTGGCGCGCACAGGAGCTGGTTAGATTCTGCTTCAGGGTTTTTGTGCTTGATGTTATTAGAAGCATGAGTGTCGCCACCGGCACAAAAGTGGGGGGACCAGCCAAACTTCAACCTGATGCTGACAGAAAACTTTTAACGTCAGGACCAAAAACTGTTCGAATTTGGGCTCTTTGTTGCCTGCCGCCGCGGCTGGATATAAGAATGTCCGGTTTTCTCTCATTTTGACTGAGATCAGGAAATTTTTGGCCAAAAAGTGGGGGGCCAGGCCCCCTGGCCCCCCCCATTTTCCGACGCGTATGATTAGAAGGTCTTCTGATTTTTCTCCCTGTGATGCACTTTCTACGGGTGATAAAAATCCTTAGTTAGTTAGTTAAGGGCTTTTTATAAGGCGTTCTGTGCAAAACACCTTTGCCCGCCTCTAAAGTGTGGGCGAGAAATTTTCCGGGAGGGATGTTTACTTTAATGTCGCAGAACAAAGGGACGAATCTTATTTCAAGGAATGGGTCGCGAAGTGTAGCAACACTTGCGAGGGAAGGGAATTGTTACGGCAGAGATGCGGAGCCTGGGGCACAAGTAGGATTTAAAAGGATACGTGAAGAGGCTTGCCAGCGTAAAGATTAGTTTTTTTAATTTTGTTCCTTGTTATCGAATGACCGTTTTGCTTACGTTACTCGAGTTTCTCCATTGAAAAATAATAATTTTGGGTTATTAGAAACACCCGCAAGCACCATGACGTGATGCCGCGGGTCTTTATCCTGCAACCAGGAGGTGAGGTTACAGCACTCTCTCTGGCTGGGTAGCCGCCGCATAGAGGAAGAGAGAAGGGTAATAGAACAGATAGAGTGTTAGGGAGGAGGTGTGAGTTGGTTAGTTGTTAGTCTTAGATGTGGTTAATATAGTTAGTAGTCTTTAAGTTAGGGTTAGTTGGTTAGCAAACATAAACGGATGGTTAGATAGGGTTAGTTGGTTAGCTGAACTTTTTGTTTTGTTTTGTTTTTGTTTTGTGTTTTTTGTTTGTTTTTTTCCTTTGGTGGGCAGTGGTGTATCCAGGGGGGCAAAAAAGGCAATTGCCCCCAAACGGAAAAGCTCGGGGCAAAACTATGTTTTTGCTCCCCCCTCCCAAAGCGATCGACCTCCTTTTTCCCCGACTCCTTTTTAGCTTGTAAGCAAGATTTTGGGTAAGATCCCTCCCTCCCCACCAAGGGAAACGGGGGATAAGTTCCCCAGATTTTCCGGAGATAATTGTTGTAAGGCAAAGTCTTGGAGGCCGAATCTCTGTATTGGCGAACGCATGCGGTTTATATACGTCCACAGGACAAAGCCGTACCCCTGCACACGTGTCGGTGTGCGCTGCGCCCGAGATCCCGTCGCTTGGGCTGGCGCGTGGGGGTGCACGCCTGGCACGTGGTGTGTGCGGTTGTTCGCGTGCGGTAGCAAAGGGGTGCACGGTATGACATGATAAAATACAATATAACACCTTCCCCCCTTTGAAAAGGCTATGGCCTGGGACGTTGACATTTTTAACTTTTAACGTCGAAACAATGAAACAATGAAACATAGGGAACATTCAGAAAAAATATAGTGAGGGAAACATGACATGTTTTTTTGTGTTCTATCGTCCCCTTAACACTTGGAAAATAAAGCTGTGAAAATATTTACAGGAGGCCAAAACATCGGCGTCACAGCTACCTACTACACAAATAACATATATGAGAAGGGCGGACGTGAATGCCCAGGCAAGTGCAATGCGTGCCTGTAAATTTACGTTAAACGCCATAAAATAGAATTACCTGTCAGCTGACTGATGTTGGTCGACTGGGTATTCGCCTGGTGATGTTGCACGGAGCTGCTGTTGGGTGATGTCGTCCGGAGATGTTCATAGCGGCAGGACGGCGGTGGTAAAGTGGGTGGTTTCGCCTGCTTCGTTTGTTTCGGTTTGAATGTGGCTGGTGCCGGTTGGGTTGGCCGGAGATGCTGTTGGTTTCCGCTTGGCATGGTGGTAGAACTGGAGCAGTTGTCCTGGTGCTGTAGTTTGACTGGCTGGACCGCACACCACAGCAAACCACGGGAGCGACCTGAGGCATGTGCACTTTGGCCAGAGGCGTACGCGTGGTGCGGGCATGGGCCCATGGAACGTGAGCCAGTCAATGGAGGCGACGCAGGAACGGTAGAGCGGAGAGCGGCCAGACCGGAATTTGAAGATGAGTCCGGCATGATGTCCGGAACACAGCCACGTTGGGGCGAATCCATTGTAGGCCGTGCGAGCAGGGCAGTTGGGTATGTCGACGGTACCCAGACGGCCCGGGGCGACAACTTGTGACCAGTCGATGAGTCAGCTTTGGATTGGCGTTGGTAGCAAGGGAATGGCATTAAGGTCAGCCCGAGGGGAGTCTAGAACAGAGAGGTTGTTGTGAGAATGAGATATATACATACACGGTAAAACATACAATCCTACTTTTTTTGTTATAGACAATGAACAAACATACGAGGGGGTGATACATACGGTGATGAGAGATACATAAACGCATCTAATGAATGAAATGTGTGATGCGTGACGATTAGACATAGTATATTACATATTATACATAGTTGAGTCGGTGGTGGTGTCGTCTTCGGTGGGTTGAGAGGGCGCCAGGACTGGTCATGCCGAAACTGGTGAGGCATGTACCAGTCAGACGTCAGGCCAGCTCCGGAAAGGAGGCGTCGGAGCGTGACTGGCGATTGGACTGGGGCCATTGTAGAGTCCGGGTATTTAAGATCACGTTTCTGGAGTGACTTCGATATGTCCTTCTGTCTTCTTTTTTTTTTTTGTTTTTTTGCAGATGGGGATCATTGTTATGCTCACATGGTCGGCTCTTGTTTTGTCGACCATACTTGTTGGTTTTTCATCGCATGATCGGGTCAGACTTGCTGGTTGTTGCTTGTTACATGGTTGGTTCATAGGTAGGCAACTATATAGCGCATAAAAGCAAAGCAAAGGGATAACGCGTCGCTGGGTCAACACGACCCTCGGCGGTTTGGAGCTACATTTAAGGATCACCTGACAAGGGCCGGGCCGCATCGGCCGGTGAAACCGAGGTATGCGGCGTGGAGGGTCAATTTAGGACCGAATGGCACAGGTGCAAACGAATGTTTACCGTTACGTTAAAACCTGTGATGGACAATGAGTAATTTGGTGTCTTATGTGGGGTGTGCTCAGAAATCAATGTTTAATAATGGTGATGATAAGGGAAAGGGCGAAAACGCCAGCGAGTATTGCACCGAAATAGTAAACAGTGGTGCGAATAGATGAGAAGAAATTTGTTGAGCTGGTTTGAAGTGAAGTCCAAAAGTTTGGAGAGGAGGCAATGCCAAAAGCCTCAGCGGTGCTTGAATTGCGTTCTATAATGTCCAGCTCGGGGTCGTCCAAACAGAATTCTATAGATTCACAACTGCGGAGTTCGTTGAAAACTAGACAGATGGTCTCTTGGTGGCACGCAACATCTGTCTTAAATTCTATTTCCAAAGGTGTGTCCGACGTGGATACATACACACTTCGGGTGGATAGCTTAATGCTGACGAATTCGATGTCAACGCGGCCATCGGCACACGTTGACCTACCTGAGAATCGTAAGGTTGCAGGGCGGGAACAAGAATGACATCCTTGGGCAGTGATGGGACTAGTGATTTTTGGGCATACTTGGATAGTTCTGACTATAATTTCAATATCCTTAGCAGAGAGGTGGACGATTGCAGGGCTAGACTGAATGAGCTGGGATTTTAAAGAGCTGGATTGATCAATGAAAAATTTATGGTTAGAATAAACGCGGGGCAAAATATGTGCTTTCGACTCGGTCAGAATTTTGATGTAGCTGTCCTGGGAAGTGTACCAAATTCGTTCTTCATATGATTTGCATTGCACCATGTTTTCGGAAAAAAGGATGTTGCATAGGGTGTCTTGCTTTGAATATCTCCCAACGTGCCTGCTACGGGCTGGTTGACGGCTGAACTGCGTACTAAATAGGTTTCCTTTAGATTATTCACATTTGTAACTAAGCTGTCTATAATTTGGGTGGAGGGCTGGTCATAATGTCCAATGACCGTAACTTTTATGCCGGAACGTGTGATCGATGTACCGGATGTAATAAATTCCAGTGCAGTATTGTTCTGAATTTCCACAATTTTGATCACAGGGTTGCAGACAGCGCCGGTAATTCGGTGAACAGAAAAGGTTTGGTTATATTGGCCAACCAAATGCCAATTATAAAATAAACATGGCTGGGCATGTATAAGAGTGCACATTGAATTATCTGCACCAATGCATTCTGCGCGTCCAGGCCACGCAGAAGCTTCCTTAACTCGCCCAGGAAAATTTGTAGTACCTCGCCTACAGTGGAGTCCCCAAGAACAGTACCTGTTTTGGGGGCACACAACTTCCCCTGTAACGCGGGTTTCTACGGGAAATGTATAATATAGTCTTTCGGTTTACCAATGACATTCGGCTCGGAGATATTGGACTTGAATATGATAGATGTTGGATCCACTTTCATTTTGGAGCCATAGACAGGTGGTTGACTTTAAAATTTTTCATAGTGAGCTGCAGATTGGCGCTCACTTTGCAGGTTTTCGAGTCGTCTAGGTCCTGGCATTCCCTGATTTTAGAATTTATAATGGTGTGCTCATTACATGCCAGAATGATGATTGGTAAACAAATGGCCAAAATGACCAATTTGTACCTTACCTGTTGAACCGGCGATGGTGAACGATGTGTAGTAGTCGCAGGCGGAGATTGAAGGTTGGGGATTTGGAGAGGGATCCTTTTAAGCTGCGCTTTGGTAGTTAAGCCAGCAAATACTCCTAATCGCATAAAATAGTGTAGCGTGAATTTGATCACATGAATGAACATTTTAGGAAAACGAATGCATGCGCGAGTCATGGAGAAAATGTTGATGCAGAGGTAACGCAGGTAGATGATCATGATAGTTGAGATTAGAGCGACCGTTGCGTATAGGAGATATTGTATCGTTGAAGGAAGACAAATTAGCTGGTAAAATGCGTCTAGACAGAAAAGACAGCGAACGCGTTGACATTTGGTCATTGCTGAAATGTGAACGGAACCTTCAATGGATCCGTTGTGTGAGATAAATTTGAAATCGATCATTCCAGAATCGTAGCGAAAATGACGGGGAATGTGGAATTGGTTGGATTTGAAATCAAATTGGTGAGTTAATTCCTCTCCTTCTTTATTAAGAACTAAAATTCCGGGGATATTGATAGTAAAGACTGGGTCATGAAAGTTAATGTGACCTTCGTCTGAAGAAAACACTGCGGATTCATGACTGAGTAAATGCCGAGAGCTACGCGTTTCAGGATTATCTTGTAAGATACAGGTCCGAAATGAGTGAATGATTGGATCAGTTGTGATAAATTCATCGTCATGCTTGAGACGGTAAGAAATGCGACCTGATTTGGTATTGCACATGCACGATGATCCATTAATGCATGCAATCGTGTCACACAGTGTTTGGTCTCCAGAGCAGGTGTTCGAATCGGAACACTCGCATAAACTTTCATCATGGTAGTCCCAACAATCAAAATAATCTGAATGGCCAGTGGATTTGGGGGTTATGGCGGAATAAAAAAAGGTGGGCCTGGTCCATTGATTGGCGATAAGAATGTAGCTGGCCCAGTTTAGAATTTTGCAAGAACTACATGGGAGACAGTCGAGACATTCATTTTCGGAGCAGGTGTGGGGTGGGAGGGATCCGGGAAAACGTGACACGCGGCAGTGTTCCTGTCCGTGTCCGTTGACGCAGACCGCGTAGTTGGGGTGGTCGTTGGCCAGCGCATGGGCCAACGCCGTCACAAGAAGAAGTATCTGAAACATGTGGGTTGGTTGAAGTCACCAGCGCTGCCGCCAGTTGTTGTAAGGCAGTCTTGAAGGCCGAATCTCTGTATTGGCGAACGCATGCGGTTTATATACGTCCACAGGAAAAAGCCGTACCCCCGCACACGTGTCGGTGTGCTCTGCGCCCGAGATCCCGTCGCTTGGGCTGGCGCGTGGGGGTGCACGCCTGGCACGTGGTGTGTGCGGTTGTTCGCGTGCGGTAGCAAAGGGGTGCACGGTATGACATGATAAAATACAATATAACATAATTGTCCCCAAACTTTTATCGAGGTCCCTGCAGTAATAGACGAGCTCCCCGCTACAGAAGGCTAAGAGAAATTCGGCAACCTCTGAAGGCCCTGAAGTTGTGGGAGAACCAAATACGATTTTGTTTACCAGGGGGCACATAAGCTAGTGCGGGAGTACCTCTAAACGATAAAAGGTAATGTGGCACCTTGGTCGAATCCTGGAATTTAGTATAATTAGGGGTACTTTTAGCCAAAAATCATGGAAACGTCCATGATTTCTCTGAAAAGTATACAATAAGCTCAATATTTTGATTTTTTTAAATGTTCCCCTAGGGAAAGAAATAAATGTCTGCCTGTTCATTATGTCATGATCTGGCAACCACTACCATATTCAATACGCTTCAAGGGCTTCGATTTGCTGATACCGTGACGTCAGCATATGTCGTCACACCAACAGCCACGAGAACTGTGAACTGCTGCTAAGGGTACATGAGGGGTACATTTCAGGTAAGTTTTACCTTTTTCTACGAAATTCTCGATTTCCAAGACAAATGATATATTGAGTGCCGGATCTTCCGACTTGCTTTAAAACTTGGCTATGTCGGTTAAAATCACGTTATGAATGTGCCACATTCCCTTTAACACGTGCTTTGACGGGCCACCTTCGCTTTGACGGGGGGTGGGAGCAGGTACCAGCCCCCTAAGATCTCGAGAACCGTGCTAGATAGCGAAAAAACGGCAAACGACGTTTATTAGCTCATTCACCATCTATCGAAAATATTTGCAATATTTTTCCAGGCCACATTTAAGGTTACTAGAGGTCAAAACATGTCATAGGGATAACATGTAAATAAGGTTTCCGGTCATTACATCTGAACAAGTAAAGATAGATCAAACAATTTGAACCATTAAAATCCTCGCAGCAAGCCGAATCCAGTGATATATAACATGGCTGCGCGTAAAATCAGGTCCAATATGTCATTGGACCTGACCTGAGGCCAGGTCAAGGTCACATTAGGTTAAAATGCATATATTTAGAACCGCAAAGACAATCCCAATCTACTGAAGCTAAAATAAACTCTATCACAACCTATGACCAAGTTATTTGATTAAAACCACTTTTCTCATATATTTCCAAGGAAGAGGTCAAGCCTCTACCTGACCTTAAGTCATCGATATAAAAAATACTGGAACATATCTTAGACAGCTCGGTGGGCTCAGTATGTAGTACGAGTTTCAATAGGATAAGTTCACCCCGTTCCGAATTATGTTATCTTAAACTGTTTTAAGTCAGTTCACTTGACCTGTAGTGGTGACCTGACCAGAGTGATTTAACCTTAGATTTTTCTGAAAAAAAATGTTGTAAAAATGATCAGAGAAAATGTATACCAAGTACGGCGGCGCGTGCCGTTTTTATGTTATCTCCAAAAAACCCGTATGGGGCGGATACCCAAGCCCCTCTCCCCCGTCAATGCGCGTGTTAAAGCGAGCACAGACTGTATGTTGGATTGGGAAAGCGTCTGAATGCGGCCAATTGTGTGTCTATGAAGTATGGAGATAAACCTAGCTGCCTGTCTCAGCCTCGACTGCTATCAGATCCCAGTACTGAGACGTCGAGCATAAAAGTACAACGTCAATTAACATTCTCGCCCACTCAGGAAGCTTATCTCACCGGCTCACACGAGCAGCAGTGCTCAAAGTACTCAACAACCTTCTTAGCAAAACAAGACGATTACCTTGAGATTTGCGGAGCGGTAACAGGACGCCGGCTGGCACAGTCGCGTATGCCGGCCTGTTGGTGGGTGCGTCCGGCAGGCTTCTGTCCATGGCTGTCGCCATCGGAGGAGCGCCATGAAATCGGCTGCTCCTAAACGATTTTATATTGAACACATGCTTTAGATGTTTGGTTAGTTGATTTGTTTCTTTTGAACGTGTATGAATGAATACATGGGTTTATTAAAATTATCATGAGAGCGCCGCCAAGACTTAACCCTCGCCCCACGGGGGGAGGCCATCGTTGCCCCCTAAGGTTTTTCCGGGATAGCAGAAAAACGAAGAGGCGCAGCACAGCGGTTGAGAGCTCTACCTCTCACTGCATTATTTTCCCACCATCCATGAATTTTTTTACCCCGGGTCACCCAAGGTCAGGTCACCAGACGAGGCCAACCAAGGTCACCTCACTTCAACTTTAGAGCTCTGTAAGAGCTACATTTCGAAGTCGATCAATTTGAAACTTCCTACACTTTATGGCCCCTCCAGGTTCTACAAGGTGTATATCCAGGATTTTTCGATTTCGTGCCCTGAGGTCAGGTCATGAGGTGACCTCTCCCATTCAAAAAGCATGGGGAAAAGCTGTCTTATGATCTAAAAGTCACAAAAGCGATTGAAAATTCTCAGCTTGATCAGAAAAGCGTTCTTGGACACCCTTTCACGGATTCCAGGGCCATATTTGCCCTTTGACCTACATCCAAGGTCACCAGGGGTCAAAAACAGTATTTTGACAATAACTTTTGACCTAATTAAGCTAGAGCGCTGAAACAAACACCATCGTGTTTGTCTCGTCATTGGCTTTCATTTGATATACGGCAAGGTTACTTTCTGACCTTTCGTGACCTCAGGTCATCTTAGGTTACGAGGTGACCTCTGGAGGTCAAACCACTGGCGGGAGGTCTACACGTTTCACATAGCGGGAAAAGGACTGACAATTTCCTATCAAATTTACTTTACCAGACCTCAATAGCTCTAATGGCATAAGAGTTATGCCCAGTTTGCTTAAGCATTGCATATTTGAGTGAAAATAGCCGATCTTGACCTAGTTTGACCTCTGGAGGTCAAACCATTTACCTGAGGACTAAAACACGCCAAGTAATTTCTTACTATATTCACGCGAGCTTTCTATTGCACTTCGCAGATTTGTGCTAACGCCCATATTTTCGGAGTTAGAGGGGGGCCATCGATGCCCCCGGTGGGGCGAAGGTGGCGCTGGGCCCCCGGTGGGGCGCGGGTTAAGCCCACTGCCCACTCAATTCACAAGCTCAGAATTGACATGGGTGAATAGGAAAATTAATTGCAGTCATTTCATTAGTTTACACTACCCACTTATCTCCAACGGCTTTCGAGTAATTCGTCCCAAAGGGTATTTCAAGGAGCTAAATGTCTCGGAACTTGCTTGCTTCTCACCATGGTTTCAAGTCCTTAAAATGAATGGAAGTGGATGAGATTTGGCATGAAGCTAACTTAGTAATTATACAAGTAATTCTAGGCCATCATTATGGTTCGTTCGTCTTCTAGAAATAGCTTTATACTATGCCTTTTCTGTACTAACACAGCACCCGGCGCCACGATCACTGCATCGTTTTGATTAAGTGATACCGGCCAGTGACCTCCTGACGGTTCACAGCTGTAGGGCTAGTGGGAGTCTGTGCATTGTGGCGGAGTAGTGTAGTGGTTAGAGGACATGTCTCGTGATCATTGGTGACCGCTTCGAATCTGGGGTTGATGTAACGGGTTACATTTTTAAATAGGCGTCTGGCTGATCGAGAGGGGCCATCCGAATCCTATGTTAAGCATCCCAAACCTTTTTCAATCAAAAATCCTGCACGGTGGAGCCGCGTCCACAGCGCTGCTGTAGGGCGGTAGCGCCGAAGCGCACGCCCGCCGGGCCGGACGGCTCTGTTTGTTTGTCGTCCGGCACAGCTGCTACGGCGTCGCCCGACATGGAGAAGGGGAACAACAAGCTGTGTCTCAGTTTCCTCCCGGGGAGAGGGAAACGACGCCGTGGAACCCCATCAGCAAGGGCCAAATGCTCCATTACCAACAGACCAGAAAGCACAGCTCCCATTCCAGCGATGTTAAATCACCAATTCGGCCCAAACAAATAAATTTCCAAGCAGCTACCTCCCTCCTGCTCCCAGTCTTCCCACGGGGAAGCGCTCTGGGTGAGAAGACCTGCCCCGGGGCGCTCCTCCGGCGGAAGCAGGAGGCGGAGCAAGTCTGCTTCGAAACCAAAAAGAACGAATAAGCAAGCCAGAGAAAAATAACAAGAAGGACCATTGAATAAGCGAAATTCTACGTAACATAAGGGCGGGGTCAAATATTGGGAAGACGAATGAACGGACCAGGAAAAATATAACGAGAAGAACCATTGGAAGAAGAAAGGAAAAATCGGCACGTGATCGGATGAAGGAGGGGCCAGAATCGCACTAGGTGGAAGGACGAAGGGAGAGGGCAGTCGTGCACGGGCCGGGAAGAGTGGCAGAGCCGAACCAAGGAAGAGAAGAGGACCGCACTAAAGAAGGAGGCTGAGGGCGGGAAGAAAAAAGAATGGAGCCGACCGACGAGACTCAGCGATGTGAGTACCGGCCACCCTTCATTGACGGCATCCTCCCCCCTCCCCTACCTCGAAAATGTCCGAAACACCAAACCCCCTGTTCCCCCTCGGCTGACAGGCGCCTTCTCTAAAAATGCAGCCCGATTAACTGTTCGGTGGTTTGTGTGTGAACGTTGTGTTTGTGTGATGACGGTTCCAATTTTGAAGGCGGGGAGGGGCGGTAGTTGTACATTATTTTTCCATTGAAGGGGGGGCGATTCGCGGTCCGCCCACGGCTATTCGGCGTAATTCAGGAGGTGCAGAAATGTTCAATCTCACGGATTGTTTCGCCGGCGACAAATAAATGAAAAAATGCGTTTCAAGCTTTCACTCCCCAGGGGGGACGGATTCTTCACCTAGAGACGAAGTCCCGTATCCGAGCTGGTCAATCGCTTGACAGTATAATTTAGTTCCTTCAGTGAGAGGGCCCGGGATTAGCGGGCGCTACCTCTCGGTTTGAGTAAAGTAAAAGAATAGTTCAGTAACAAAGTGGGAGCGAGGCCAGCTTCGCGATCCGGGGATTTGTTGACGGGTAAAGAAAAGTCGTACGGCAGAGAGGGAAGCGATCGAAGATCACAAAAATCCACTCGCGGGGCCACTTAGAATCTTTAGTTAACTTAACACGCAACATGTTCCGTTTGTTTTTTTCCTTTTTGGCAGACCATATTATTCCTAACTGGCTATAAGACATTAACAGCAGAATAATCACTTCAAAAGGTCATGGAAGTATTTGTTTCACCCTCGACACGTCTACCAGCTTGGAGCACGGCTTGAGGTCGCGTGTCACCCAGGTCCGTTACAAATTCCACTGACTGGCCGCACGAGGCCGAACACGACACACTTGCGAAACAAGGTCGACGCAAAAAGGGGGGCTACATCGCGTCCAGGGTGCAAAGGCACATGCAAGGGAAGAAGAAGATGCGAGCAGCTATGGGTGCGCGCTGCTGCCTCGTCAGCCGCGGCCCTGATGCAGCGGGCGCTTCTGACGCCCTCTGTCCGTGGAGCGCCGCCGCGCCGGCGATAATTTGCAGGGGCAGACCTGCGCGAAGACGGTAAGGTACACTGTGCGATGTGCATGAAACTGTACCTGACGTCTGTTTCCCTCCCCAGGTGACCGTTAGAAACGGAGTTCGAGGTGCCCCTTTTTGTTAACGTCCTGCGCCCCGGGGCAAGCTAACGTACTAAAATTGACAAAATATTTGATTTTGGTTGTATGTCTTACTGGGGATCAGGGAGGCATTTCCCACTATGCAAACCAAAGTAAGGATTTGTTATTGGGTGCAGAAATGTGATCGAATATTTTGTTTTTCAAGTCATTTTTAAAACGTAAGATATGAGCCCCAACCTTGCAATGTGTGTGGAGGTGCTGATGTATGAAGGTGATACGAGCGTGTGGACACGAACCCGGTGGCCGGGTGATCTTAGAAATGTGAGTTTGTTCGACGTCTCGTGGCGGGATGGCAACTGTCACAGTTTGAGCCCCTTTGGCGAAAAAACCCCTGACCGAGTCTGCGGCGGGATAAATTAGACCAAAATGATGCGAAAATCTTATCTTGAATGTGACTAAACACGAAATATAGTATCGAAGAAGCTAATGAGGAAGACGTTCTGTGAGCCGTACCCTTGTGTACAGCATGTCTGTGGGCAACGGCACGGGGGTCGTTTTGGGAAGACGCCGAATGGTGCCTTTCCAGCATTGTATGCTTGCTTCCCGATCAGCCGAGGCGTAGGTTGGGCCCCGGGACGCCCCGCCCAGCAAAGGTAGTTGATTTGATTCCGGAAGCGAGTGCCCTGAGTAGTTAAGAATTGGGATAAGGCCGGGAGCGGCACCCGAGCGAGAACCCGAGGTCGGGCGAGATGTGCGCCAGGAGGCGATTGGATAGTTTGCCCACGCTCCGTAAGGCGCAAGGCGCAGGGGGGCCGGGGCACTCGACGGAAGGAATCCATCGAGCTCAATAACCACCTTTGCTGAGCGTGTCAACGGCTTAGGACCCAACCAACGATCTCATCGCGCGTGATACGTTGCGCTTATCGGAGGGGAGGGGGAAAAATTGGCTGACCAGTGGCGAGCGCTCGAATCCCTCGTACATTTAAATTTTCAGGACAAAGGGGGGTGATTGCATTACCTGTGCAGGTATGTCTTTCCCTTTTGGATTTACCCGGCAGAGGATTTTTCTGATCAGTTGGGCAACATTGGATGGTGGGGTAGAGGGTCGAAAAGTGGGCCTTATATTTTAATTAGACACAAGGGGACGACACACGACATATACGGTTATTTAACGTACTTTATTCTAGACAAAGGGACGCGGGTAGCAATAAGGACCAATGTGTTTCCATAAAGGGGGACCGCTCAAAGGCTTATAAAACTTCCTCGCCGGGGGAAAATTTTGATAGGAGAATGCCAAATAAAAACCGATGGGGGAGGAGAGCAGCAAAATTCGGCCGCCCACGCGGCGGACAGACCCACTTGCCTATATGATGACTCGAATTGACCCGCCTCATAGAGAGCAAGCTGTTTTTTTAACATCACCGGGGCAGCCTCTGCTCTCAATATAAATATTTGTTTGTTGTGTGGGCTCCTTGTGAAAAAAGAAAGGGCCCATTACACATACATGGCGCCCCTGTAACGGGTTACATTTTTAAATAGGCGTCTGGCTGATCGAGAGGGGCCATCCGAATCCTATGTTAAGCATCCCAAACCTTTTTCAATCAAAAATCCTGCACGGTGGAACCGCGTCCACAGCGCTGCTGTAGGGCGTTAGCGCCGAAGCGCACGCCCGCCGGGCCGGACGGCTCTGTTTGTTTGTCGTCCGGCCCAGCTGCTACGGCGTCGCCCGACATGGAGAAGGGGAACAACAAGCTGTGTCTCAGTTTCCTCCCGGGGAGAGGGAAACGACGCCGTGGAACCCCATCAGCAAGGGCCAAATGCTCCATTACCAACAGACCAGAAAGCACAGCTCCCATTCCAGCGATGTTAAATCACCAATTCGGCCCAAACAAATAAATTTCCAAGCAGCTACCTCCCACCTGCTCCCGGTCTTCCCACGGGGAAGCGCTCTGGGTGAGAAGACCTGCCCCGAGGCGCTCCTCCGGCGGAAGCAGGAGGCGGAGCAAGTCTGCTTCAAAACCAAAAGAACGAATAAGCAAGCCAGAGAAAAATAACAAGAAGGACCATTGAATAAGCGAAATTCTACGTAACATAAGGGCGGGGTCAAATATTGGGAAGACGAATGAACGGACCAGGAAAAATATAACGAGAAGAACCATTGGAAGAAGAAAGGAAAAATCGGCACGTGATCGAATGAAGGAGGGCCCAGAATCGCACGAGGTGGAAGGACGAAGGAAGAGCAGAGTCGTGCACGGGCCGGGAAGAGTGGCAGAGCCGAACCAAGGAAGGGAAGAGGACCGCACTAAAGAAGGAGGCTGAGGGCGGGAAGAAAAAAGAAAGGAGCCGACCGACGAGACTCAGCAATGTGAGTACCGGCCACCCTTCATTGACGGCATCCTCCCCCTCCCCCTACCTCGAAAATGTCCGAAACACCAAACCCCCTGTTCCCCCTCGGCTGACAGGCGCCTTCTCTAAAAATGCAGCCCGATTAACTGTTCGATGGTTTGTGTGTGAACGTTGTGTTTGTGTGATGACGGTTCCAATTTTGAAGGCGGGGAGGGGCGGTAGTTGTACATTATTTTTCCATTGAAGGGGGGGCGATTCGCGGTCCGCCCACGGCTATTCGGCGTAATTCAGGAGGTGCAGAAATGTTCAATTTCACGGATTGTTTCGCCGGCAACAAATAAATGAAAAAATGCGTTTCAAGCTTTCACTCCCCAGGGGGGACCGATTCTTCACCTAGAGACGAAGTCCCGTATCCGAGCTGGTCAATCGCTTGACAGTATAATTTAGTTCCTTCAGTGAGAGGGCCCGGGATTAGCGGGCGCTACCTCTCGGTTTGAGTAAAGTAAAAGAATAGTTCAGTAACAAAGTGGGAGCGAGGCCAGCTTCGCGATCCGGGGATTTGTTGACGGGTAAAGAAAAGTCGTACGGCAGAGAGGGAAGCGATCGAAGATCACAAAAATCCACTCGCGGGGCCACTTAGAATCTTTAGTTAACTTAACACGCAACATGTTCCGTTTGTTTTTTTCCTTTTTTGGCAGACCATATTATTCCTAACTGGCTATAAGGCATTAACAGCGGAATAATCACCTCAAAAGGTCATGGAAGTATTTGTTTCACCCTCGACACGTCTACCAGCTTGGAGCACGGCTTGAGGTCGCGTGTCACCCAGGTCCGTTACAAATTCCACTGACTGGCCGCACGAGGCCGAACACGACACACTTGCGAAACAAGGTCGACACAAAAAGGGGGGCTACATCGCGTCCAGGGTGCAAAGGCACATGCAAGGGAAGAAGAAGACGCGAGCAGCTATGGGTGCGCGCTGCTGCCTCGTCAGCCGCGGCCCTGATGCAGCGGGCGCTTCTGACGCCCTCTGTCCGTGGGCGCCGCCGCGCCGGCGCTAATTTGCAGGGGCAGACCTGCGCGGAGGCGGTAAGGTACACTGTGCGATGTGCATGAAACTGTACCTGACGTCTGTTTCCCACCCCAGGTGACCGTTAGAAACGGAGTTCGAGGTGCCCCTTTTTGTTAATGTCCTGCGCCCCGGGGGCAAGCTAACGTACTAAAATTGACAAAATATTTGATTTTGGTTGTATGTCTTACTGGGGATCAGGGAGGCATTTCCCACTATGCAAACCAAAGTAAGGATTTGTTAATGAGTGCGGAAATGTGATCGAATATTTTTTTCAAATCATTTTTGAAACGTAAGATATAAGCCCCAACCTTGCAATGTGTGTGGAGGTGCTGGTGTATGAAGGTGATACGAGCGTGTGGACACGAACCCGTTGGCCGGGTGGTCTTAGAAATGTGAGTTTGTTCGACGTCTCGTGGCGGGATGGCAACTGTCACAGTTTGAGCCCCTCTGGCGAAAAACCCCTGACCGAGTCTGCGGCGGGATAAATTAGACCAAAATGATGCGAAAATCTGATCTTGAATGTGACTAAACACGAAATATAGTATCGAAGAAGCTAATGAGGAAGACGTTCTGTGAGCCGTACCCTTGTGTACAGCATGTCTGTGGGCAACGGCACGGGGGTCGTTTTGGGAAGACGCCGAATGGTGCCTTTCCAGCATTGTATGCTTGCTTCCCGATCAGCCGAGGCGTAGGTTGGGCTCCGGGACGCCCCGCCCAGCAAAGGTAGTTGATTTGATTCCGGAAGCGAGTGCCCTGAGTAGTTAAGAATTGGGATAAGGCCGGGAGCGGCACCCGAGCGAGAACCCGAGATCGGGCGAGATGTGCGCCAGGAGGCGATTAGATAGTTTGCCCACGCTCCGTAAGGCGCGAGTCGCAGGGGGGCCGGGGCACTCGACGGAAGGAATCCATCGAGCTCAATAACCACCTTTGCTGAGCGTGTCAACGGCTTAGGACCCAACCAACGATCTCATCGCGCGTGATACGTTGCGCTTATCGGAGGGGAGGGGGCAAAATTGGCTGACTAGTGGCGAGCGCTCAAATCCCTCGTACATTTAAATTTTCAGGACAAAAGGGGGGGTGATTGCATTACCTGTGCAGGTATGTTTTTCCTCTTTTGGGTTTACCCGGCAGAGGATTTTTCTGATCAGTTGGGCAACATTGGATGGTGGGGTAGAGGGTCGAAAAGTGGGCCTTATATTTTAATTAGATACAAGGGGACGACACACGACATATACGGTTATTTAACGTACTTTAGTCTAGACAAAGGGACGCGGGTAGTAATAAGGACCAATGTGTTTCCATAAAGGGGGACCGCTCAAAGGCTTATAAAACTTCCTCGCCGGGAGAAAAATTTTGATGGGAGAATGCCAAATAAAAACCGATGGGGGAGGAGAGCAGCAAAATTCGACCGCCCACGCGGCGGACAAACCCACTTGCCTATATGATGACTCGAATTGACCCGCCTCATAGAGAGCAAGCTGTTTTTTAACATCGCCGGGGCAGCCTCTGCTCTCAATATAAATATTTGTTTGTCGTGTGGGCTCCTTGTGAAAAAGAAAGGGCCCATCACATTGACTGAGAGCTATTTCTTAGTTATTTCAAAGACAAGAATGATAACACTATCCTACAGGTTTATGAATAGACACATTGAGAACAAAATATGGTTTACTTTCAGCACATTGTCATGCGGCTCACCTGTGCCGGTGGGGCTTTAGCCCAGATCGCAGACCGGGGTAGTTATCTTGGTCCCGATGTCCATTCCTTGTTTTTGGTATCCTTATTGATGCAATTAAATGGGAGCTTAAGTAAAAAGCTTAAGTAAGTAAAAGTGCGACTGTTTCGACCAGCAGCACCAACCACACTTGACTCACAGCTGACCAAGCGATAACCCACGCCCCGGTGAGCCTCCGAGCCACCTTCGCCCTGGTAGGGGTGTCCAAACAAATCCCCTCGAACTCGACTCGTATACGGGATAGCGAAAAAACGCGAAAGCAGGTGAAAAGCCCATTGAAATTCATGAAGAAACTACATCACTCTTGGCTCTTTTGGCTAACTTGGCTTGGCTTTTACATCACTCTCGTCACTTTTTGGCTGAGGTCAATATTGAGGTCATGACAGGTCAAAGAATGTAGCATGACAGAGAAGAGTTTATGGACTCTAGCGTCTGACAGAATTGAGTTAGAATCATTTTAGGCATAGTTCACTTTCTCTCGTTACAGCCAATTGGACGATGTATAATAGTGGCGAAAATGATATACCTAGGTACCTAAGTTGAAGTACTGGTTTCTAGTTATTCGTCAAAGATGTTGACTCACTATTCCTTTCCCGGTTTCACGAAATTATAAGATTCACTGACCTTTCACAGTTCACTCACTATTAGCAAACACACTTCAACTTGAATTCTATTGAAGTACACTTGCACAACAATAATACAATAACCTTTTAGAGCTTTCTTGACCGTAACTACCTAAAAACGGGGTACTGACAAAAACAAATGCGTCGTATATTTATTGCGTCTGCTGTTAGCGCGTCTTCCTCCGCAGTATTTTTAAAACTTCATGAGGAACTTAATAATCGAACAAGAGCAAATAAGTACAATAATTTGCTTTCAGCTAATTTATTAAAAAAATATATATGCACTTTTAAATGTTGATAAAGCAGTTATGTGTAATATTTGAAAGAGGTAATTACATTCTGGAATTGGGCGTAATTCACGCTGCATTTCATATCTACGCCGCTTTCGCGTGAGTGTCACCGCTCTTTATGAAACATGATTCTGAGTGCGGCGTAACTTTGCATGTGAATGTGGTGTAAAACACGTCGCATTTCTTCAACTTTTATGAAATGGGGCCCTGGATGCGCTTGAACTGTGATCTGGCTCTGGAACTCTTATCTTCTCTAGAGCCTTTTGAAGTTTTGAAGCATCGATTGAAGCGACTGTGCTGGCTGAGGATTATCAACGTCCATCGCTTCTGCATCTACAACTACTTCGGAAGCATGTATCTGTCCTCCCATTCTTCCCACCATATTTAAAACTAGTCCTGCACTTCCTTACAAGATGCGCCAGGGAAAATATATTTCCAATCTCTATCTGCCGACATTTTGTTATGCAGTGTTTGCAGAACTTTTGCCACACGCAACTGCCTCTGTATGATGCGCTGTTTCAAAGCATCTGACAGTTTGCGTGCAATCACACTATCCTCCTTCACAAGCGCATCTAAAATAAATGTTAAAGCAGCTCCAGCCTCTAGAAGTCCACTTTCCCGCCTACATAGCGCTTCTGCTCCGAGTTTCAGCATCCTAATGCAACGAATGAGCCTAGGTATGGTGGCGTATTCGTAATCATCGATAATTTTAATACGTTTGTCTCCTATGTCAATAATTGCCTTATGGACAGCTGCTGTCAGAGTACCTATCGAACCGATCCAGCATGTCACACAAACTATTCCATTGGGTTTTACAGTCTAGCACCAGCATCAGTTCTTGTCAACGTTCTTCTCTAACGTATTTCTGAAGCATTTCGTTTCGTACGGGGGATTTTCGAAACCAGCGGACGATTTTTCTAATCTTGTTTACGATTGGATTGATGGAACTGTGTAGTTCACGGTGACAGGTAGCACCATCTGTGTCTTCGTCCGTGCTGTTGCTGTCATCCTTGTCATCACAGTCGGATTCCTCTGACGAGTTAACCTGCAAGGCGGCAAGATTCACATTAACGCTACGACGACAGAACAATTTGCATAGGCATGCTGTGCAGCTAGAACGGCAATATAAGTCAATTGACCAGTTCAAATTTGACTCACTTATTTTCCCCCATGATGATAAAATACACGAAAAAATACAAAGGATGTGCGTGACATCGATCAGAGAAGAAATTTAAAGACACCGAATGTCAAAAGACCACAAATATTCATATCTGATCGCACAGCAGAACTCAACCAATTGCAAATATATAATTTGCCGTCATTGTCGTAATAAACTATTGTTGCGCTATCTCAGAATAAAAGCTTTCAGGTACATTAAAATTGATCTCACCTGGTAAGTTTCACTACCACCGCCGTCGTCTGCTTGTTCAGAGGTCTGCCTGTCATCACCCGAGTACAGAGCGTCGATGACGGCCAGGCGCACGCCGTGAGCGAGGCAGAGTTGGTGTTCGCAAGGCAGTGATTTCCCGAATTTGACCATCACGGAAGCTCCGTCGGTTGTAACACAGGTGACGTGCTTACGGGGGTCAAGACCAAATTCTGCCAACTTGCCCTGCAGAAGATCCAGACACTTCTCGGCTGGCATTGAGCCGTGAAAAGGCGCGACATCGAGACCCCACATGCTGCCTTCGCAGTGGACTGTCACGTTCATGCAGCGACGGTTTTTTAAGGACCTATATTCATCGATTGTAAGCGAGAACCTTTTGCCCTTTGACACTTGATCGGCCAACTTCGCCTTCATCTTGCACTTCAGGCGAGCTCAGTGTTTGAGAACACACCGGCGAATGGTGTTATGATGGATTGGTAGGTTTTTGTAACCTTTAGCAGCCATTAGTCCGCGCAGGTCCGGCGAAGTGCAAAAAAACTGTGAAAGGCAGTTCATCTCTCGCGCACATTCTAGCTAGGATGGAATCCAGGTCTTCCTCAGTTTAAGAGACGTAGTAGGAATCCAGGGTCCGAATTTCTGTCGTAGGTTCCGATGTTTTAGAGCTACTTTCACCGGACAAGTTCTGCGGGGTCTCCCTGGATCGGGATGGTCCAGCAACGCTTTCACAACCATGCTTACTCTTGAGATGGACGTGTAGTCCTTTTTTGATCATCCAGCTATTTCCAATACCTTTTAACAAAGGCGACATTTTTCTGTGCTC
The DNA here is from genome assembly GCA_034440635.1 of Lepas anatifera. NCBI lineage: Eukaryota > Metazoa > Arthropoda > Thecostraca > Lepadidae > Lepas > Lepas anatifera. The sequence goes on from JAOTON010000342.1 coordinate 421,470, forward strand.
CCATCCTGACTTCTAAGAAAGTTTTCCCACACCGCACTGCCCTTAGATTCCACAAAATCGGTCATTGCAAGCACTTCCAAATATGCACACAATGCGTTAATTCCTGCCCTGACTGCCTTCTGGGCCACACTGACAGCAGGCACTGAGAGTAACTGAGCCAGAGGACATGCTCCCCCACAGATACGACGAGCAATTCGAACCCTCGTATTCGATGGTCGAGATGTCGGCAACCTCCCGAGTAATATGACCTGAAACTGAATGCTTGAGGGGACGACGCCGCGGGGGAGAGAGAGAGAGAGAGAGAGAGAGAGAGAGAGACGAGCTCGAACAGAGAAACTGACACGGTGTGAACTGTGAAGCGATGCCAGGTATAATCTACGTACATGCAGAAGGGAGAGCCTGGCTCTTGCTTGTGTTTGAACATTTCAGGTAGGTAAAATATTAAGCATAAAACAACGCTGTAGCATGTTGTTGGATCCTATACTGATTTTTAATACTATCAGCGACGCTTTCCACGCCATTTTTAGTGTTAGAAAATATCGGGATCCCGGGATTCGGAAATATATAATCCCGGGATTCGGGATTAATACAATCCCGGGATCCCGGCATCCCGATCCCGGGATTATCAGCCCTAGTCATCATTTATGTTTCGTCACTGGCTTTCATTTGATATTCGACAATGTCACTTTCTGACCTTTCGTGACCTCAGGTCATGGCAGGTCAATAGGTGCCCTCTGGAGGTCAAACCACTGTCGGCAGGGCATTATGTTCCACACAGTGGAGAAAGGCTTGGCATTTTCCTATAAAATTTAGTTACCAGACCTCAGTAGCTCTAATGGCATAAACGCTGTGTCCAATTTTCTTAAGCATTGCATATGTTAGTAGAAATAGCCTATCGTGACGCAACTTGATCTCTGGAGGTCAAAATATTGACCTAAGCTCTTAAACACATGCAAGTTAAAATCTCGCTGAATTCACAAGAGCTTTCCAATGTACTTTGCAGATTTGCGCTAGCCCCCATATTTTCGGAGTTACAGGAGGCCATCAATGTCTCCCGTGGGGCGAAAGTGGCGTCGGACCCCCAGTGGAGCGCGGGTTAACATCACTCCTATTTTTATAGGGTACAGAAATGGGGACAGATTTGAGAAATTTGGAAAAAGTAAAATCAATGGTTATAAAATCTTTACTTTTAATATCTTTGGTACGAATGATGCTGTCCAGAATACGTGAGACGTAGGTGGGTACAATTGGAAGATGTATTGGAAAATTAACATATTGCGGTTGTCATATCTTTTCCGGTCTTCAAAACTTGTAGGGACATTCCCTACAAGTTTTCGAGGGTCTCCAAACTTGTAGGGACGCTGTCCCTAGTGTCCCTAGTGGTGGCTACGCCCATGCAGGGGGCCTCTTCATGACCTATCTCTAATCGGAGGGGAGGCAGGGAGCCTCTTCAGGACCTATCAGGGACCTAGGTGGCTATTACAGCATCTAAAGGGTCCTAACTGGGACCTACGTTATTTTAAGGTAGTGTTTTATGGGCAGGTGCCGTGGCACCTTTGCATAGACGCAGCCCGTGGAGGGTATGGATTGGACCTCACTGCTAATTAGCGAGGGTGAAAGACAGTCTACTGGCCGTACGTTTAGGGATTTTGGCAATGAAGGACCGATAGGTCCAGTCAAAGCCCCTCACCCAAGAACCAGAGGTTCAACAAGTGAGGTCACCCAGGCTAAACCACCGCTCGGGTTTCAGGCCGAAGAGAGAAATGATAGTTGAGAAAGATGTGGGACGGGACTGAGCGGAAGTGGAACAAGGTGGCCGGAATCCTAGAAACCAACACCACCTAGTCCGATAGAGAGTATATTTACATGTCAGCTGTGGAAACAGCGATAGGCAGGGCTGGTACCAGCAACAGCGCTCGGAGCAGGCGGTCGCACGAGCTCCAGAAGCCGCCAGCAGCTGTCGCAATAGGCAGCCGGGCGAAGGACGTCAGCCAACCAGACCTGTCGGCAGAGCTCAGAACGTAGTGTTAGCGTCTCCGTGTAGGTCGGGCAGCACTGTCATGCCCACAGTGACGGCGGACCGCTCTTATATCTCTACATAGATTGAAACGGTTATCCGGAGGGTTTCCAGGAGAGCGTGTATGCCCGACTGCACGGAACAAGACTGTCGTTTTACAGCGATCACTGCCAACCGTCTTGAACGGCACGGTGGGACATGAGAGAACAGTCATCAAGACCCCGGAATTATTCAGCAGTGAGGGGGAATTGGACAGTGGCCCCTGATGTTGGCGTAGGCTCGGCGCCGGATAGTAAATAAAAAACTACATGGAAAAAGAGCTTCGGGGTGATACGTCCGGATCAACTTTTAACCCAGTTTTAGGAGCATTTTTTCAAACCAACGTAATGCTATTATTTGCATGCAATTTTTATTGTGGGATCGCATGGATGCGGTTAAGAAAGGAAGCAGTAAACTCCCCATAATTTTCCTATTGCAAATAGAGTTTCCAGAGCGTATACCCTACTGTCTAGGAAAATTACATAGCTGCAAAAGGCGCACATTCACACAATGGAGCGGGGATTAAATTGGAATTAAGCACGCTTTCAATTTATGACCAAGCCTGGCCATCTTAACACGCGCATTGACGGGGGGTGGGTACCCGCCCCCTCGGGTTTTTCGGAGATAGCATAAAACGGCGGCGCGTAGTGCCGCCGTACTTGGCATACGTTTTCCCTCATCATTTTTACAACTTCTGTGAAAATTTTAAGGTTAGGTCATCTCAGGTCAGGTCACCAGTACCGGTCAAGTGACCTGACCTAAAAAACGTTTAAGATAGCATAAGTCGAAGCAGGGTGAACTTATCCGATTGAAACTCATATCACATAATGGGCCCACCGAGTTCTCTAAAATATGTTCCGGTATTTTTGATAGCGGTGACCTAAGGTCAGGTACGAGGCATGACCTCTGCATTGGTAATACATGGGAAATATGGTTCTTACTTACTTACTTACTTTGAGTGAACTGCAGAAAATTGTTTTCTCGATGCCGAACAAAAATTCTCTAATGCAAGATGATATACCGGTCAAAGTTGTGAAAATCAGTTTCCCTATAATCGGGCGTTTTTTGTTGCGTATTATTAACTCTAGTTTTGTTTCGGAAACGGTACCTCCAAATTGGAAGTCAGCGTTAGTCATTCCGCTCCATAAAAAATGCGATCCATCGATCGCAGCTAACTTTAGACCGGTCTCAAAGATTCCCACTATTAGTAAAATTGTCGAGAAACTAGCATTGATTCAACTTTCGCAATATCTAAATCAACAGCACCTCCTGGCTGATGATCAGCATGGGTTCAGATCTGGGCGTTCAACAGCTACAGCCCTTATCACCATAAGCGATGAAATTCTAAAAGCAATGGACCGTTCGGAAATTACTCTGCTCACCTTGATTGATTTGAGTCGATTTTTCGATGTGATTGACCACACAGCACTTTTGACAAAGTTAGAACTCTTGCAGATCTCTCCTGGTTGGTTTAAAAGCTATCTCGATGCCCATGTACAAAAAGTGAAAATCGGAGACAAAATTTCGGAACCCCTAACAATTGATATAGGCACTTTTCAGGGCACTTGTTTAGGCCCGATACTTGCAAACATCATGGGCAACGACCTATCTTGTCACGTTCCAGATTACTTAAACGGGTTTAGGATCCATTGTATTAGGTATGCAGATGATGTCCAAATTGGTATCTCTGGGCCACGTGGACAAATATTGGACATGCTAGGAAGTTTAGAAAAAGTCTTAGATATACTGTCCACCTGGTTCCAACAGAATGGCATGAAGATCAATGCTGGCAAGACAGAGGTGATTCTCTGTGGAGACCGCAGGCAACTGAGTTGCATACCGCAGCCGTTACGGGTCAACTTCATGGGTGAAGAAATTGTAAGCAAAAGCGTTGTTAGGAATTTAGGTGTTTACATGGACTGCCACTTATCATGGTCACAGCATGTAAAATTTGTGTCAGACCTATGTTTTGGAATTCTGGTAGCCCTGTATCATGCTAGACAATTTCTACCTGTGGAGGTGCTCCCACGCATTATTGATGCTTTAGTGTTCTCTCATATCCGTTACTGTATTCAGGTTTATGGCAGCACAAATTCCCAATCCAAAGATAGAATCCAGAAAGTTTTCAATTTTGCTGCACGAGTTATATCTGGCAGAAGAAAATTTGATCATATTTCGGATGTTATTAAGGATTTGAAGTGGCTTGACGCCCGGGAATATTTTGACTATTTTGATTTATGTCTGATGCACTTTGCATGTTGATCACTTCCGGTGAGCCCATGTCACTTGCCTCTTGCTTGCACTTTAATAGGGACCAATTAGAACGCGAAACAAGACAGTCAGGACATTTGGCATTGTCAAGACCACGAAACAACCATGGCAAAAGAAATTTCATTTACCGTGGATCTCTGCTCTTCAACACATCATGCATGTCCCTCGGATCTCCTCACGAAATGAGGTACGGATTGTTTAAAAAAGCTGTAAGGCAAATGTTGCTTGGGGAGTAGTCTTTCTTTTTAAGTGCACGGTGCCGTGTTTACTTTTAGACATTTTAGGTTTTAGATTTTTACCTGCATTTTTGCCATTGCTTTTATTGTAATGTGTATGACGAGGTGTAGCAGCACTGATTTTCGATTTTTGTGATGACAAGGACCTTTGAATAGCCCAACATGTGTGGAATGGTCTGCTTTTGTCAATACATACATACATTGGAAATATATGTGAAAATGGTTTTTACTGTATAACTCAGTAACGGAGAGTGATAGAGCGTTTATTTTAGCTTCATTAAACTCGCTTTTGGCTTTGCGGTTCTATTGATATGCATTTTATATAATTTGACCCTGACCTGACCTCAGGTCAGGTCAAATCCTTTATTTGACCTAGCAAGGTCAAATTATATATCATTTGATTCGGCTTGCTGCGAAGATTCATATAGTTTAAGTCGTTTTGCTCTATCCTTATTTGTTCAGATGTAATGGCCAAAAAACTTAATTTACATGTTATCCCTATTACGGCATGTTTTGACCTCTGGTGACCTTAAATGTGACCTGACAAAAAAATGGTTCAAATATTTTCGATGGAGAAGTGGATGGGCAGCCCAACGCCGTTTACCGTTTTTCGCTACCTACCTTGGTTCTCGAGATCTTAGGGGGCGGGTACCCCCCTCGTCAAAGCGAAAGTGGCTCAAACCCCCGTCAATGCGCGTGTTAAAAAATAAAAATCAAAGCCCCCAAACTGTGTAGTCATATTTTGGCAACGTTATTGCATTACTTTTTACATTAGCATGGACGTTCTGTCTTCGGTAGGATCACGCCGTTCTTTGCGGCTGGCACTTTGCTTAACACGCGAATTGAAGGGGGAGGGGGCGGGATACCCGCCCCTCGATTTTTTGGAGATATAACCCGGGGCACGTAGTGCCGCCGTATTTGGTATACCTTTTCTCTAATAATTTTTATAACTTCAGCCAAAATTTTTAGATTGGGTCATCTCAGGTCATGTCGCCAGTGCGGGTCAAGTGACCTGACCTAAAAAAAAGTTTAAGATAATATAAGTAAGAATAGGGTGAACCTATCCGATTGAAACTCAAATCACATATTGGGCTAACTGAGTTCTAAAAACATATTGCCGGTATTTTTATATCGATGACCTAAGGTCAGGTATGAACCCTGACCTCTCCGTTGGAAATACATGGGAAAATGGTTTAAACTGAATACCTCTGTAATAGATGGTAGCAGAGTATTTGTTTTAACGGTTTTAGGTTTCCCTCATCTTTGCAGTTCTAATCATATGCATTTTGACCTGATTTGACCTTGAACTGCACTCAGGTCAAACAAAAACCTTGGTTTGACCTGATTTGACCTAGCAAGAACATATCATATACCATTCGATATTGCTTTTTGCGAGCATTCTGATGGTTTAGACTGTTTTCTCTATCTTTACTAGTTCAGATGAAATCACTGAAAGCCTTAATTTACATGTTATCCCTATGGTGGCATGCCTTGACCTCTAGTGACCTTAAATGTGACCTAAAAGAAATGTGTCAAATGTTTTCTATTGAAAATTGTATGGTCTATCCAATGCCATATACCGTTTTTCGATATCTAGCCTGCTTCTTGAGATCTTAGGGAGGCGGGTACCCGCCCGCCCGTCAAAGCGAAGGTGGCTCAGACCCCCGTCAATGCACGTGATAACATTGTTGCTTTCACCATAGACACTGCAGCCAAATCTCCACGGCATTGGCCGAAGTGCCGAAGTGTGACATCGTGCGTAGGGAGGAATTCAAACCGCCATAGGGAGGCACAACATTCAAAAGATAGCTGCCTTAAAGGTTTCGGCGTGAAATAAGCAAGACAACATAAAATATAGAAGCATAGCTGGGATAATTGTTACACTCAAAACAAATGCATGGTCTGAATCAGAACTGCAGGGCTGTTTTTATGCACCCATTCTCTATTCTGTTTAAACAAAGTGTGCCTGAATGCTTGAATGGATTGTCACCCCGATTCTAGACAAAATGTGTTTTGCAGGGATCTCAACGCTGTTGCTTCTGGATCTGCGAAAATAACTGATGCTGCGATAATCATTCATCAGCAATTGCTTAATCTTCCTGTTTTCGTTGACGCCGCGGGTGGCAGGTGCCAAATTTGAGCAGAAAGATTCCTGGCCAGGAAGGATGTGGGTTTTCAGACCGGATAATTTTGCATGCAAGAGATGTCAGGGTGAAGAGACGTAAATCACGTGAAAACTACTGCTCGTGGCACTCGTTATGGTGCGGTATCATTGGCAGACGCAGGGAGGGGCCATTCCGGCCATGCCTCCCGCCCAAAGCGCTGGAGGGGGCCAAACTATCTTTTGCCCCCCCCATAAACACCGGAGAATTTTTGAAAAAAGGTGTTTACACTAGGTATGTAAAGCAAACAATTTTTCGCTCCCATCCCTCCCCCTCCCTCAAGGGCGATCATGTACTCGGAGAGGTAGCTTATACTAGGTCTGTCGAGCATTGAAAAAGGTGTTTACACTAGGTCTGTAGAGCAAAATAATATTCACTCCCACCCCTTCCCCCTCTCCCAGGAGGAGGGGCAGAACATGGGCTTGCCCCCCCCCACCAAAAAAACTCGGGTCTGCGTCCGCCCCTGTGTGGTATTATCAGCTTCCGAAGGAAAATCGTGTGCCGGTCTCTACCATGGGTCTAACTAGTTTTAGTCATAGCCTCCGGGAGTTTTTAAAGGTCGAGAAACATCAGTTGTTTACCTATTGTATCTCCTGCATAGGGTGATGACCCAAGTAAAAAGATAGACAAACTTCCAGCATAAGCTGATGATGAATGGATATGGTTTTGAAGCGTGACACTTAAACATTATATTGGCCTCATAGGGGAGGCTGGGTCTAAATGTAACACGGGGCAATTGCAACAGTGGCTATAATTGCTAAAACTTTCAAAGCATCATGCCAGCTTCTACACCATGCATGCGCATTTGGGTGTTGCCTTTATGAACAGAAATTGCTCATGAACTGGCCAAAAAGATCCATAATATTCAGTGGCGGATCTAGCCGGGTGGTTTGGGAGGGGCAAACCAAAGTCGAAAAGCAAAAAAACGTCGCGCAGTGAAAAATTGCGTTACAATATGCCTTTTCGGTAGGATTTTGGGAACTGGAGACGAAAACCAAAAAAAAAATGGCATGGGGTGAAAAATATGGACTCAAGGTACTTTTTTCCTATCCAAGCCCCAATATTTACACTGAACTTCACTAATTCTGTTTGAAGTTGAGAGTTGAAGCACCAAAATCTTGCTTACAAGCTAAAAAGGAGTCGGGGAAAAAGGAGGTCGATCGCTTTGGGGGGGGCAAAAACATAGTTTTGCCCCGAGCTTTTCCGTTTGGGGGCAATTGCCTTTTTGCCCCCCCTGGATCCGCCACTGATAATATTTTCATTTTACTCTTTGGGGTGGGGGGGGGGTGATTCACTTCTGAACCTCATCATCCTACTCAGGTTTCTTAGCAGCATTGTACTTAAGATTCTGGAGGCTAGAAGCCATGATAATTTTTGGTGATTTGAATGCGGTTCACCCTGCTTGAAAGGGAATGTGGCACCTTGGCCGAATCCTGGAATTTAGTGCAATTAGGCGTACTTTTAGCCAAACATAATGAAACCACTCATGATTTCTCTAAAAAATGTACAATAAGCTCAATTTTTTGTTTTTAAAAATACTCCTCTAGAAAAAGAAATAAATATCAACCTGTGGATGATGTCACGATCTGGCAACCACTACCATACTTGAAACGCTTCAAGGGCTTCGATTAGCTGATGTTCATCGTGACGTCAGCATGTGTCGTCACACCAGTAGCTCACAACAATGGCCGCCCGGCGACGGACTGATGGGAGGGGCTGGTGTCAGGTAGGTTTTAGCTTTTTTCTGCAGAAATATCGAGTTCCAAGACAAATTAAATATGGAGTACCGGGTTTTCCGACTTGCTTTACAACTTGGCTATCTCAGTTAAAATCACGTTGTGAAGGTGCCACATTCCCTTTAAGCAAATATTTAGCTTGCATGACAGTGCGGGATGACGGGGTAATTGTAGTGGGTTCAAATGTAACACTATTTCATTTGATAATTCAATTCCTACCTTTGTAATTTAAAGCGTTTTAGCAGGCATTCTAAATTAGTTATTTATATTTGTATATGATGTGACTAGGACGAATATTCGACGTTCAATAGCCAACACCCTGGTCAGATATGTAATATGTGTGCTGAAAGTACGATTAATAATAATTATTTAGGCTTATCGACGCACCAACTGCCAGGGTCATATGGCGTCGCCAATTCTTTCCCTGTTGGAAGGGTTTCTCGGGAGCCAGCTTGCTCCATGTTCAGGGAAGCCGCCGGGTCTTGAGCCCGGGTCGGCCGCTTGGTGAAGGTGCGATTCGTTCGGTCGAATCAGGGCTTTTATCGAACCATTAAATATCTTCATAGTATGCATTGGTACTGCAGTGGAATGATTGGCACCTACTCTGTTCCAATTGACCCACGGCTGAGGTCAAGTGTAACACGCACCGGCGCACTGTGGTCGGAAACGCTGTCGTGGGTGGCCACGGGGCCGATTTTCGGATTTGGGAATTTAGGGGTTTTATGGCTGCCGATGTGAAGAAAATTGTTCAGAGTCTTCTGAATGACCACTATTATCAAGTTAGTTTGGTTGAAAGATGCACTTACTCATCAAAGTAAGGCGACGATGAAATCCAGAAGTAAGGCACTCGATGCGTCTGCTAGATCCGATTTTTTAACTTCAAATAATAAACGTCAAAACTGAGTCAGACTAGAAATAATTGATATCAAAATGTTGCTCATAATGTCCGCTTTAAGATGATTAGCGTAATGTGTATATTTGAATTTTAATAAAGGTATATAATCTGCGTTTTAATTACCACTTTCACAAATCCACCTTACAAACTAGTTGCTGACTTTGAATAGACAAACAAAAAAAAGTAACGTTTCTGCCAATTAGTTTTTTAGTGGAAACATAGATCGAGTAATTCTCCGTCATGGTCTGAAGAGAGCTAAGTGCGCAAATGTGCGCAAGATTGCCCACAGTGTAAATTGTACCGGGCCGCCCGGCGCCTCCGCGGCCTGGCCACGGCCCGCCGGCCGCCCGCGAGGTGCGGGGGACGCTTATCAGGTGCTTCTCATATCGTATTGCTCGCCTTTATGCACATTATCTTCATTGTAAGCTCATAGATTTTCTTGACCCTACCCAGAATCACCCTTGGTCAAGGTCACCCATGCATAAACCATGCTCATATTGCACATGATTCGACATGTTATGATGAGAGGAGTACACTGATAACTACTGTCTTGATCTTCCTGCCGTCTGAATATATGAAATGAAAGAAACCCATATTATCGTGCGAACATTCAACGTGACCTATTGTGATTTCTGGGAACATCAATTTTAACGAGAGTAGCAAATGGTAAGCAGCTCACAAACTCATTTCACTCAGGGGTTCCGAATGGCAATATGTATTTGGTTTTAGCCCGATTAGACGATTACTCTGAGAAGAGGCTGGGTATGCCATTTTGCATGCGGAACCAGCACACCTGACCAGGTCATTAGGGGTCAGGTTAGGTCAATTAATTTGCTTAACACGCGCACTAGAGGGGGGACCTCGGAGGCTCTCTCACCTGTTTCCGAGATGGCGTAAGAACAGCTCGTAGAGCCGAAAAACGACATTTGGCTACATTCGAGAGAATTTAACGGCGCATCGATTGCTGAAGATGTCTAAAAAATCGGCCCACAAATTTTGTGACGTATAGACTTTCAAAGTCAGACCTGCATTTTGATATTGCCACAATCGCGCGGTAGGACCAGTTCGCTTGCATTGGATACCGAGTGGTGACGTCATAACGTCATTTAACCGGGATAATATTCCAAGGTCACCTCACAGGAAGGTATAGGTTAAGGTCGAAGGTCACAGGTCAAGGTCATATAAGAATTTTCAAGGCCTTTGACCCCAGCGCTTCCGGTCAAATAGCGTTACCCGGTTGGAGGTGTATTATTCTATGAAGTCATAGTTAAGGTACCTGAATATAAAGATCAAGGTCAAAGTTCATTTTTAAAGGTCAATCCTCCTAACACTGGCAAAAGTGTTAGTCAAAGTGTACATTATCGGTACATCATCATATTGTGACCTCATAGGTCGATGACCTTGGATGACCTTGACCCCAAAATTGTAGCAAAACTTTTTTGCGACCTTCCCTCTATGACCCTGGTCTGCTCTTTAGCTTATTCCCGTCATTTTCCCACTTAATAACAGCATTTCCCAATAGGTCCCCAGCATGGCCAATATTTGACGCTTATGACATCGTTTGACCTTGAAAATATTGCCCCAGGTTAATGAAAATTGATCATGATGTAGATCACCATAGCCCCCATCCACCCTCCAAACAGAGTTTTTCTGTGTCTTTAAGTTTCCGAGATCTTAGAGGGGGCCTACCACGCCCCCTTACAGTGCGCGTTAGTGTCAGACCCCTCTCCAGTGCGGGTGTTAGTTGAATCAACTTAAGTAAACATCCCCGATTGCAATTGATATAGCATGATCTGCCGAAAATTTGGGGTGAATCGGTTAGGCCGTTTCAGCGCTGTAGCAAAATGAGCATGAACAAAAACCTCGGTGGCCATCCGTGAGGCCGTTTCCGACCATGGTGGAACTTGCACGCACCGGGGTACGGTGCCCCCGGCCTAGGCACCGCCAAAAAAAAACATGAATTTTGAAATGTCATTCGGGTCTACCCGATTCAGGATCCTTTGGGTATGTATTTACGTTCGAAAAATACAAAAATTAAAAATTTTCAACATGCTTGGTTCCCTGCGCATCGCACTTGAAGTTTGTTCCTCTCTTGGTAAATGGGGCCGTGCTTAACGCATTGCCTTAACTCTCCGTTGGCCTCGGTAAAATTCTGTTTTCTTTAAATTTATTAAAACACCCTGGTAATATTCGAGCTATATTTCCGCAACAACTGAACTCAATTTCCCCGAAACATTATCGCATTAGGAACTTTTTGTAAATGCTCAAACCAACGTCATTTCATTAAAAATCACTAATGCAGTAATTTAACATTAAATGTACAACTCCAATAAGAGACCATAGCATGTACATCTGCACAGCAGACATGATTAGTGGCAGCTTACTAACTCTGTAAAGCCTGTGCTTTATGCTAAACTCCTCGTTCTTAATAGATCTTGACTTGATACTGGTTCATTTCCCTTCATTTTTTTAAAATTCATCACGAACAGGCTTAGAATCCACTGATGGGTGAAGTCACAGGTCACAACTGCAGCGGGATGTAAAAGTTATTAAATGAGTCAGTAAAATAATATAAACAACCACATAAAGCACAAATCTATATATGCGAAACACTAAACTGGGTTTGCTAATACAACTGCCGTAAGTCGACTCAAAGCTTTTCTCTTTAACCGGAAACAGCGAGTATCCGTCAACGGAAAATTTTCAGATTGGACCTTTGTTCGCTCTGGAACGCCGGAAGGTAGTCAGATACCACCGTGGCTCTTTGCGCTGTCCATGAACGAACTTCTGGAAAAATCATACCAATATATTATTGTTTGCAGACGACGCAAGTTCTATCACAAGATCGTATCTCCAACAGATCCAAAACTGCTTCAAAATGTTCTTGATCAGCTCATCGCATGGTCCAGTGACTGGAAACTAAATATGCACCATTCGAAATTTCGGGAAAGTTTGGTGTGTCCTTGATTATGGGTGTATCATTTAGGGCGGTGCCGCACCCTCTCACCTTGAGAGAATCGGCAAAATTCAGCACAAATTCCTCATATGGTTAGCCTCTCAAATTCACACTTCACGGTCTTCTGATCACTCTCATATCACGAACTTCTAAAATCATTCAATCTTAGCAGCTTAGCCTAAATAAGATACCAATACGATGTCTGCTTTGTGCACACAATTATCTGCGGTAGAATAGACTCTGCCTTCCTCTTGGATGTTTCCTTACATGTCCCTAAGCGTCGAACCAAGGGCGGGCAACTACAGCTCACTCACGTGCCGTTGGTCCAAGAAGCAAACAAGAGCACTATCAAACGTGGCCTATTTCCACGAGCTGTGCGGGAATCTGACCCCATACCGGCATGTACCCCGCAGTGGATCCCTTCTACACGGCTTTCCCTTGTATTTTGATTGACGGTGAAAAAAACATGTTTTATCAAACCCAGTTTAGTATTTTGTAGTGTACGCATATTTCTGCTTAATGTGACTTCGTGTATGGTTTTACTAACTCGTTTAATATATAACATATTTTACTGCAGGGGCGCGGTAGTGGAGTGGTCAGTAGGGCTCGGTGAGAAACTTGCGGAAATAAGAAAATTGGTATTTTCGTCTAAGGACACATATTTTCCTATACATGTTAAGCAGTACGCTCAATTAGGAAAACCAGTCATTAAACAGCGCGTGACATTTTCTGACCGGCAACTTCTTAATACTTTAAGCTTAGTTTTGTTGACCAGGGCAGGAACCCTGTTTTCCTGCCCTGGTGGAATTTGAGGTGAATCCTGAGCGAATCTTGCGGATTTGAGGTGAAACCCGAAACATGCGTACCCATACCTTAGTCTTAGTAGTATTTCATTTCATCTGTTTGTTAGATTACTTACGGGGAAAGAGCCGATGTATGAGCAGAATGACATAATATTTCTATCGTCAGTATACGATCTTAATTTATCAACGAATATGACACAGGCTTGTAAAGAAACATGCGATATATTGAACGATCGAACATTTCTTGAGCATGGAGTATCGCTCATTTAGCTCCAGGTATTCTGCTCCATCACTGTCTTTCTTGAGTGTCACATCACCCCGTCTCATCTGCCGGGCTTCATGGCGCCCTCTCAGCCCAAAGGCCAAGCTGAGCAGGAACCACATGGTCCGTATCAGTGCTATAGGACTGTGGAAGCCCAAAGAACCCATGTTCCAAAGTTTTTCTTCATCCCCAAGGGATAAGGGCAACACTCGGTTCGGTCTGTTACCCTTCCCTGTGGCTTTCAGTTTTCTCACTTGTGTAGCCTTGGAGCTTCGAGACATCTGGAATGCCATCGACATCGATAATTGGTGTAGTTTAATGGGTCTATCACTATCGGCGGAAAAATCATCAGTCGTTGTCTTTGCCAGAGCGCATTCCAGACACGACCCTCCACGGCTCCAAATCTCGGGTAAACCTATTGAATGCACCAATAGCTTCAAATTCTTGGGCGTCACCCTAGATTCCCGATTGAGTTTCAATGAGCATATCCCCAAAGTCGTCTCTAGCTGTCAAAAGCGAGTCAACATTCTCCGCATGCTCGGCGGCACAGAGTATGGCGGGGATCGAAAGACCCTGCTTATGCTCTACAAGTCCCTGATACGGTCCATTCTCGAATATAATTCGTTCGTTTTTGACTCGACGAACAAGATCAATAAATGCCAACGTTAAGCGTTGAAAGAGTATACATTTGGTTGCAGAAAAGCACCATCAAAAATAAATAAATCAAAGATAAATTTATCTTTGATGGTGCTTTTCTGCAACCAGATGTATACTCTTTCAACGCTTAACGTTGGGCCAGAGGTACAGGCTGGGAAAAAGTGTTTATTAATGATTGATCAGATTAACTAGCTCAAAGAGATGTTTTGATTTTAGGGGTACGTTCTGGGGTTGGGGTTTTTGAAATATGCAACCAATTATTGATAATACTTTTCTGCAGCTAGACGTATAACCATTCAACACTTAACGTTGGGCTAGAGGCTGAGGAAAAGTATTTACCAATGATTGTTCACATTAACTAGCTATAAAAGTTGCATTTGTTTAAGAGGTACATACTAAGGGCAAGGGTTGTTGAATAAGTATAATGTAAAATTTATAGTGTGTTTTTTTACAGCCACACGTATACTCTTTCGACGCTTAACGTTGGGCCAGAGAAGCTGGCTGTGGAAAATGGGTTTATCAATTACAAAAAAGTTGACCTTGACCACTAGGTACAATCTTAACTAAATAATTCGAGGGAGGCTTTTATTGTAAAAATATAGCATTATCTTAAAGGGGAAAGTATGCAGTCTTTACACCGATCTAGTAGCACGTCTACTAGTGCTTAATAGGTAGTTTTTGGTTAGCATTTTAGCTGCAGTCGACGGGAAAATTAGTGAATAAGAAGAACAGAAATATCCAAATAACCGATTAAGGTACTTCAGCGAGTTTTTCACTGTTAATCAAAAGCTAGTGTTTGGCTGAAATAATAGAAAAGACTGTCACAAATACTGTTCTAGGTTTGTCGTATTGTCGGCTTTACTTTTAGGTTAGAGGTACCAATAGGGTTGTTGTCACGACATCCAATCTTATTTTTAACGATTCATTCTTGGGCATGCCGCCCCGGTAGCTCAGTTGGTAGAGCGTTGGGCTCCGGCCCGCTGCTCAGAAGCATGCAGTGGCAGGGCATGCCCAGGCTTGGGATCGGTTCCCCTGAGACGCTCCGGCGCTCAATAGTTTACCCGACGTGCAGGTCGGCTGGCAACTGACTGGTGAGAGGGTGACCTGAGCGGGGCGGCCGTCCCTGTGGTTTGTGGGACGTTAAACTTTGGCTTCTAAATTAACCCTCCATTGAGGGAGTTGCTCGTTCGGGTGGTGGGGTCGGGGTCTCCGTGACAAGTCCCTTGATGACTTTAGTGAGACTCCGACTCCACCAGTCGTACTAGGAACAACTTGAACAAAATTTATAAAAAAAAATTCTAAAAGGCATTTTTGTGTGAAGCTCAATTCGAGGTCTGGCTATACTAGGACTGAGAATTATTGATATTTACTCCACGATTCTGATGAAGGGCTGTGCCCGAATATACAATCTTCAGTGTTTTTGCATTTCCGGATTCGAGGGGAAAGGCCAGGGAACATCTTAACAACTCATCATCATGCTCCTCGCCGCAGCACTTCAAAACTTATCAACGTTTGAATCCAACATTGGCCGTCAAAGAGTGCTGGCAGAAAGTTTGAAAAACCCCGAAAAACTAGCCAAGACCATTCTTCGTATTGAGTTCCTTACTGCTTGCCGAAGAGAATGCTTAGTTCCTCGTTTCATCCAAGATTCGTTGACTGGGCGTCCTAACCAAACGGTCGCCGACGGTCGCCAACCGTCGGCGACCGTCGGCGTCAGTTGCAGAGCGGTAATTTTGGAGGTTTGGCCGACAGACGAAATGTTCATCTTTGGTAGCAATCTGGTAGCTCAAACTGCGACGAATGCTGCTTACCAACAACCAAAACTTAGCTGGCATCAAGAACTATTAAAAGAACGATTTAGGAGAAAAAGGTAATCATGTCCAGTTTTCATAGATTTTTTTCAGCATGAATTACAATTTAAATAATTATTCAAAAACATTTATTACGTTTGATGACTAAAAACAAGAACAGATAACAAGGATATCGGCTTCTGACGCTGACCGTCGGCGTCAAAAAGTTGGACATTGTTCAACTTTTGCTGCGACGCGTTGCAACGCCGTGCGACGCGTTGCGTCAGTGCGTTTTGTGTCTGACCGAAAATCCCGGTCGTTGCGGCAGATCGACGCCGTGCAACACCTTGCGACGCGTTGCATCTTGGTTAGGACACCCAGTAAGACCAGTGACAACAATTTTTAACAACAATGATCGTATTCAAGCTCGTTCTACTTACTGGGTGTCCTAACCAAGACGCAACGCGTCGCAAGGTGTTGCACGGCGTCGATCTGCCGCAACGCCCGGGATTTTCGGTCAGGACACAAAACGCACTGACGCAACGCGTCGCACGGCGTTGCAACGCGTCGCAGCAAAAGTTGAACAATGTCCAACTTTTGACGCCGACGGTCTGCGTCAGAAGCCGATATCCTTGTTATTTGTTCTTGTTTTTAGTCATTAAACGTAATAAATGTCTTTGAATAATTATTCAAATTGGAATTCATGCTGAAAAAATCTATGAAAACTGGACATGATTACCTTTTTCTCCTAAATCGTTCTTTTAATAGTTCTTGATGCCAGCTAAGTTTTGGTTGTTGGTAAACAACATTCGTCGCAGTTTGAGCTACCAGATTGCTACCAAAGATGAACATTTCCTCTGTCGGCCAAACCTCCAAAATTACCGCTCTGCAACTGACGCCGACGGTCGCCGACGGTTGGCGACCGTCGGCGACCGTTTGGTTAGGACGCCCAGTTATTTTGCAAAGACACTTTTGAATGAAGCTATCTCGGAGTCCTTTAGGACGAAGGCTTTTTTAGAGCGTGAACGATCACGGAATTTTGAACTCCTTCGTACATTTTTAGATCAGAATCGTTTCGATTATGTATTCCGAAAGTGCCATCAAGTCTTTGACCAAACCATTTTTGACAACCGACGTCGTCTTATTCGGAAGTTTAGACAACTTCAAGAGAACTGTAGGAACAGCCAACGTCAAGATGTGTCAGTGAACGATGAAACTAAGAAAAGAGTGAACAACTTATCGTCTCAGGGCATAAATGAAGCGTGCATAGGTGTTTTAGCGAAAGGACCGAACTTTGCAATGACTCAGTGCGTTACGAGAGAAGTGTTATTAGACGTAGCTAAAGGAGTGGAACGGCTCGCGTACGCAAAACGTTGGAAGGACAAGATCTCAGGACCAAGTGGAGCCACCCGTACACCATCAGAGAACGTCACAGACGGAGCTCCTACCATCGTGCCAGCCGACCCTGCCGCTCCGACGTCATCATCATCATCTGGCGGGGCAACACCAAGAGCGCTGGGCAGCGGAGCATCGGGTACCAACTCTGTGGCGGACGACCCTGATGGGGGTGTGCGCCAACAGCGGGCAGGTCGCCATCCAAACCTCTCCTTTAGATTTCCTGATACCGGTAAGACGTTTCCAGAACCTTCGAACAGGATCGTCGAGTCTAGCCTTCAAAAACTCAAAGATGATCTTCTGCGTACGTATAAAAGTCACAGAGTAGCTACCCATAATGTAACGGTTGAGCAACGTAATCTTGTCCATAAACTCGCAAAAAACGAAAATGTCATAGTTAAACAGAGCGACAAATGTGAGGGTTTTGTAATTCTAGACAAAGATGTCTATATAAACAAGGTTAACACTATCTTAGATGACCCGGAGAGCTATGAAAAGTTAAGAAAGAATCCTGTTCAGAATGTGGAAGTCAAAACCAAACGTACGCTCAAAAGCGTTGCGAGGGGAAAACTGCCGGATAGGACAGTAACAGATCTAACCCCCGCGCATAGTAGAACCCCCCGTATTTTATGGCTTACCGAAGGATCATAAACCATTAGTCCCTCTCAGACCAGTCATATCTGCCTGTGGAGGGCCCACAGAGAAAACTTCCTGTTTGCTTGAGAGAATACTTAATCAACTTCTCCAGTTTGTGCCTACGCATATTTGGGATACCAAAGACTTTTTGAGCAGACTCTCAAATCACACTCAATCAGAAGGCATACCAGCAGGTAGTATTTTCTTCAGCATAGACGTTGTCAATTTGTATGGAAACATACCCGTTCCTGAAGCTATCAAAGCGGTAGAAGCTAAGCTAGACAATCATTCACAGAATATTGATACTTTTGGCCTGACCAAAGACGACATTTCTAAACTTCTCGACCAGTGTCTGAGTGACAATGTTTTCTCATTTGGGGATCAGTACTACCGACAAAAATTAGGGTTAGCTATGGGGAATCCATGTGCACCTGCCTTGGCCATTCTGTTCTTAGATATGTTTGAAACCAATACGTTAGCTACATGTCCTCTCAAACCAGAGTTCTTGGTAAGGTACATTGACGATTATGCAGGTATCTTCTCGCATGGGCAGGAAGCTTTGGATGACTTCCTTAGCTATTTGAACAGTAGACATCCACACCTAAAATTTACCATGGAGCACACGGGTAGTGGGAGTGGGGTGCCCTATTTGGATACATTAGTCACAGCAGAAACACACGGCCAAAACACTAAGATAGAGACAGAGCTCTACATCAAACCAACCAACTCGGGAATCATCCTCCATAGTACATCTGCCCATCCCACGTCTACGAAACACAATATTATCCGAAACATGTTCCACAGGGCTATGGATAACTCATCGGGCCCAGAGAAAGAGAGAAAAAGCGTAGATAAGATTTGGAATCTGCTTCTAAAAAATGGGTATCATGCAGGGCTTCTCAGGCGTTTGTTGAGGGAGGTTAGACTAGCTAGGACAGGTAACGGAAGGTGCAAGAAAAAGAAAGAAGGCTCAGATTCTTATGATGGGTTCTTGACTTTGCCGTACGTAGACGAACAGCTACTCTGTAAAATAAAAAAGGTCGTAAAGAAATCTAACCTGAAAGTACATATAGCCTGGAAGAATAGCAAGAAACTTAAGTCGTCATTGGTTAGGTCGGCCATTTCTAAGCCAAAATGTCCTGGGGGTCAGAGGTGTCATTTATGCAAGCCTGGTTTTAAAGGCGACTGCACACAGAAAAATGTAGTGTATCAAATAGACTGTAGACTGTGTAACCAGGATCAAAACAGGGCTCAATACGTAGGGGAGTCGATGAGGCCCGTCCGTTTGCGATTTAACGAACATTTGCGGGACGCGAAAAATAAAACTAGGAACACACCTCTAGGAGATCATTTCCTCGAGAAACATGCAGCACAGGTCACTCAGGCTATATCAGAACCACTTGAGCTAAAAAGTAGTTCATCGGGCACGTGATCATCCAGATAGAAAGATAGCCGAATCCATAATCATTCAGGATCGTCATCCCAACCTTAACGTACAAGGTACGTCCTGGCCTATTATGCGGGTCTAGGATAGGCTATCACTTAACAGCAGTGGCTTAAGAGGTAAGGGAGGGATCAGCGTAAGTATATGTGTTCTGGGGTAGGACTTCCTTACATTATTGATAATGTTATTGATGCTAGACGTATATGCTTTTGACGTTTAACTTTGGGCCCGATTTACAGGCTGGGAAAAAGGGCTATGATAGTTGAATTAGTTTAGCTAGTCAGAAGTGATGGACTTAGGTCACAGGTAAGGCTCAGGTTTTTTAGGTATTTATCTTTGATGGTGCTTTTCTGCAACCAGATGTATACTCTTTCAACGCTTAACGTTGGGCCAGAGGTACAGGCTGGGAAAAAGTGTTTATTAATGATTGATCAGATTAACTAGCTCAAAGAGATGTTTTGATTTTAGGGGTACGTACTGGGGTTGGGGTTTTTGAAATATGCAACCAATTATTGATAATACTTTTCTGCAGCTAGACGTATAACCATTCAACACTTAACGTTGGGCTAGAGGCTGAGAAAAGTATTTACCAATGATTGTTCACATTAACTAGCTATAAAAGTTGCATTTGTTTAAGAGGTACATACTAAGGGCAAGGGTTGTTGAATAAGTATAATGTAAAATTTATAGTGTTTTTTTTACAGCCACACGTATACTCTTTCGACGCTTAACGTTGGGCCAGAGGAGCTGGCTGTGGAAAATGGGTTTATCAATTACAAAAAAGTTGACCTTGACCACTAGGTACAATCTTAACTAAATAATTCGAGGGAGGCTTTTATTGTAAAAATATAGCATTATCTTAAAGGGGAAAGTATGCAGTCTTTACACCGATCTAGTAGCACGTCTACTAGTGCTTAATAGGTAGTTTTTGGTTAGCATTTTAGCTGCAGTCGACGGGAAAATTAGTGAATAAGAAGAACAGAAATATCCAAATAACCGATTAAGGTACTTCAGCGAGTTTTTCACTGTTAATCAAAAGCTAGTGTTTGGCTGAAATAATAGAAAAGACTGTCACAAATACTGTTCTAGGTTTGTCGTATTGTCGGCTTTACTTTTAGGTTAGAGGTACCAATAGGGTTGTTGTCACGACATCCAATCTTATTTTTAACGATTCATTCTAAAAGGCATTTTTGTGTGAAGCTCAATTCGAGGTCTGGCTATACTAGGACTGAGAATTATTGATATTTACTCCACGATTCTGATGAAGGGCTGTGCCCGAATATACAATCTTCAGTGTTTTTTACATTTCCGGATTCGAGGGGAAAGGCCAGGGAACATCTTAACAACTCATCATCATGCTCCTCGCCGCAGCACTTCAAAACTTATCAATATTTCATCGGAAGTACAAGTTTGGAGCAAGTAGAAACTATTCGAGATTTGGGAGTTGTTTTGGACAGAAAAACTCACTTTCGGACCTCACGTCGACGGCATTATCATGCGAGCCAATAGGGCCCTCGGTGTACTGATAAGATCATTTCAAATCATTAAGAGTAGAAGATATTTCAACGTCAAATCAGTGTTTGTATCCTACAATGCTCATGTTCGATCTGTGCTGGAATACTGCAGCACCATTTGGGGAGGGGCAGCTGCGGTGCACACAGATCGTATTGAGCGGATGCAACACAAATTTTTACTGTGGATCAACTCATACATCCAGACACAATCACCATCACTATAATACTGCGATTTGCTCAGGCACTTTAACCTCGTTACACTTCGAGCGCGAAGGACACAACACGATCTCATGTTCATTCACAGTATTTTCAATGGTAGGATAAACTCACCGTTTTTACTTCACTCATTTTACCTGTGCACCCCAGCGCGGGCTTTTAGACGTCACACATTTCTACACGTTCCATATGCACGGGTGAACACCATTAAGGAAGGACTGTTTGTGAGACTTCTCCGGGTGGTAAATGCTTTTATTCAACAACGCCCGGGAACTGACCTGTGTTACGACACCCTGAACTCGTATCGCCAAAGTGTCATATCTTATGTCTCGTCATTGTAGTGGTTTAAGCTGTGAGATGACCGAATGTGCTGTTACTGTTTTTGCAGTGTTTTACCCACAGCTTTGTTTTATTTTAGCACGCTGACTTTATCCTTAAATGGGGTGTCCCGTGGATGATTGAGCAAATAAATGAAAATAAATGAAAGGAAATTTTGCCCATCCCAGACGAGCAAATAAAGCCACTCTACAGAAGTGGCCCCCATTTAAGCACAGAGTAGCGAAAACCCTGGAAAGCCTCAATCTTGCACTGCCAGCAACAATAGGCAAACCCCCACTCTCCCGCTTCTGGACTCGGAAAGAGCCCAAAGTGGAATTTCTTTTCACTTCCCGTAAAACGGACTTCTCAGAGGAAGAAGTCTCCCAGAAATTCCCAGAGTTCCGATCTTGTAACGTGGACAAGACTTTTATATTTACAGACGGCTCCAAAATAGGCGAAAAAGTAGGCCTCGGCATCTGGGGGCAAAATATTTGCCTACAGAAAAGACTTCCGGACAACTGCTCTATCTTCACAGCCGAGGCTGTTGCCATCCTAAATGCATTAGCCATAATCAGAACCCAAAATATCAACTCAGCCGTCATCTGTTCAGACTCTAAATCTGTCCTGCAGGCCGTCAGCAACGTAATCAACCCCAGCCACCACGTTATAGCAGATATTCAGAAAGGTATCGATGATACCCCTGATGTCTCTTTTCTTTGGATCCCGGGCCACTGCAAAATTCAAGGAAATGAAAAGGCCGATGAGCAGGCAAAAAAGTCCCTGGAACTTAGAGAGATCGCACCCTTAATGTGGTCTGGAGATGATAGCAAAGCTCTCCTCCAGGACAGTATCCGGAAGCAAATTTGAAATAATTGGACCACAAACCACAGCGCCCACCTATTCAATATCAAGCCTAACATCGGCTACTGGCCCAGTTCCAACCAAAAGAGTCGCCGGCGCGAGGTTATTCTAACCAGACTCAGAAATGGACACACAAAATTAAATGCCTATTGGAACGTGGGTACCTGTGGTACCTGCGACGCAATGGAGAATCCCTATCACATTCTCATCGATTGTCCCCAGCACAATACCCATCGGCAACCCATGCTAGATTACTGCCGAATCCAAAACATCCCTGTAGACCTAAAAACTCTGCTCGGTAACGACCATCCTGAGCTACTCGAAAAAGTCTTTACATTTCTAAAGGACTCTGGGCTAGAGAAGTTTCTATAAATCACCCCTCCCAGTATATATGATGGAGGGTGCATGGTGCACCCCAAAGTAGGGCTTGCCTATTTTCCAATCATAGATGATCCACTGCAAAATTTAAGCAATAGTTGTTTAACCTTTAAATGGTTCATCGTAGGCTAAGGATAGGTTATGTTAGGCTAGCTTTGAAATCTGGTTAGGTTAATTAGGTTAGACTTCTTCACCGCAGTGATACCTTTCACTGCGGGTCTATGCTAACCACACTCATACTCTTACTAACAATCTAACTGTCCTCTCACACTTCTTTTCCTCTGCGCGGCGGCTGCCCAGCCGGAGAGGGGAGCTGCAACCTCACCTCCGGGTTGCAGGGTAAATTCGCGGCACCCTGGCCAGGTGTTTAGCGCAGTTTCTAAAACATGAAAATTATTGATTTAACGGAGGATTTCGAGTAACGTAGACAAGCGGACATCAGTAGCTGACACATAAAATTCTAAATTCTAAATTCCAAATTCTAAATTTAAGGTCTTCAAGCACAGATATAACCTTCGCACTCTGCGGGTCTAAACTTATTAAAAGACCTCCCTTGGCATGGCTATGCCATTGCCACGACCGTCCATTCGCAAGCTAAAACATCTTGCAACCCATTACTTGAAATAACTCCCTTTGCTTTAACAGACTAACGTAGCTTGCCCTCACACAAAATTCTAAAATTCTCCCACGCACTCCTTTAGAGGCGGGCAAAGGTGCCATGCACAGAACGCCTAATAAAAAGCCATTGATTGATTGATTGATTGGAATGTCGGGCTGGTTTCTAAATCCTCCTGATAGTTGTTTCCTTCAGGAATCGTGCGATTAGAGAAAACATGCAATGCACAGTCGAAACTTCATAGTCACCACCATCTCCACGTTTCATAGAAAGGATAAGACTGCTTAAGGGTGCACCTAACTTTTTGGGCTCCATCTTTAGCAAGTCTCCTTTCAGGCCAACCCTTCCTGCCTCTTCCTGTAGCTTTCATGTCCAAAAAGATGTCTTCTTCACCGTCGAATCACTTCTATTTCTGTCCCTTTCTTCTGTAGATTCCTTGTGTATTCTTTCTAAAAATATTTAATAAAAAAAATTAATTTAAGACGGTTTTACTCTTGTGCATTTTCGTAGTTGAGCACTCTTTCCTTTGCAAAATTCTTGCTGTCTAAAAATATATCATAAATGCCAACGCTGTTTACAAATTGTGAAGAACATCAGATGCGTATGCATTTAATCCACGAACTTATATTTCGGAATACAGTTTTGTCAATGAATTTAGAAGAGACACACAACGCCAGCTCACATCCAAGTTACCTTTCCCTGCCCCAAGGGATGCGCCCGGGGGAGCCAGCCAATACACTGTAGGTGGCTAGGCTGAGCACTGAACAGTTATATACCGGCTTAGCAAAACCGCTACAAATTACATCCAGGGCTCGAGCCAGGCGTTGCAAGGGCACGGATTTGTCAGGTTACTCTTACGGTTGTTTGCTATGGGGACCCATGGGTCCTCTACCAGGGCTGAATAGGTCCCTGAAGCCTCCTGGGCCGCCTGACCTGTCACATAGGTCAGCACCATGTGACGTCACAAACGAATGTGTGGGTGCACGACAGCGAGATCAACACAGCCATACCAACAGAAGAAATTGAAACACTTTATGATCCGTCTATTGTTATCCATATCATCCAAGTTCTTGATAGTCTGCTTCAGCTAAGCCTCCATCCTCATCAAGCACTCACGATTACGGGTGCGCGAGACGACACCACCACGCTCACCGCCCAGACTAGGCGCTCAGAGCCGCCGTCACTACCCATGATTCACGCTGCAGAACCCAGCCCGCTAAGCTAGCAGCAGCCTCTGCAAGGAAAAACAGCCCCTCACGCCAGAGCCACCGACCTGACGCATCACAGGGACGATCCCCACATTCCTCCCTACAACTGGCAGCCACCGAACATACAGTTCAAGCCTTCAAGCCCAGGCTTCCGCAGTCGACCCCCGACCAGATCACCGGAGTCGTCGTCGCTCCCGCTCATGGCGCGCCACCATCAATGCCTCGCTGGAGCATTCAGACATATAATGTTGCCAGGATGTGCTTCTTGGCGGTGAGCTCTGGCATCTCCTCCCTGTGGTGCAGCATTGTGCTGATGTAGCCATCTCTGTCTTAGCGTCTACACACGGCAGCCACCGCCTCTGTCGCCAACTGTCGATTGGGTGGGGCAGGAAAACTTTAGGGTAACAAAGGCACGTCAAGGAAGCTCTTATTAGTCGCGGAGATAGAACAGGTGTCCTGCTCCTGCACCTCCCCAGGCTTCCAGCTGATCAGGTTCATCAAGAAGGTGGCCGAAAGGTTCACCTTGGGAGTCATCATCGGCCTCAGGCTGTTGTCGCTATTTTCAGCTCCTCCCCGCAGCTCCAGAATCTGGCTGATGGAAAACTGCCCGTCCTCAGAGTCAGAACCGGCTACCAGGGAGACCAAGAGGCACTCAGGGTGCGAGTACAATGGCCCCATCTTCACGTAAAAGGTGCTGGTGTCCTTCACATTCATTGGCTGAGTTTTTAGAAGCCTGAAAATTGTCAGGATATGATAGAGTGCATCTACAATGTAGTGCTGGACCTACATTTTGAAGTACAATTTGAAGTAGTGCTGGAGGCAGAACCTTACGAATATCTCCAGCATCCTGAGGAGCTGGCCAGTTAGACCGTGCTACTCAGTCCACATGTAGACCAGTTGCTGTCCAGTGGCCAGCCACCTGGCAGGGCATAGCGAGCCGCAGTGCATCTCCTGCATTGCAGGAGGGAGACCGCCATCCTTTAATGCTTCGACCAGCTTGTAAGCTTATGGTATCCATAACCCTAGCCGGTACGCAGATGAGGTCCTCACCTCCAAACAGTCCCCTAAACGCGGTTGTAGGCCATGCCATTGACCTGAGAGGAAGGAGGACACCGGGCCTGGGAAGCCCATGGCTAAGCTAGTATGGTCAACAATGGCAGCATTTAAGTGCCTTAGAGGCAGCTCATTCGTTTCGATGCAGCATATGGCCCAGAAGAGCCTCCTCCCCAAAAGTTTTTTTTCCAGAAAAGCGTGACTGCCTCCCCTCCATGCAGTGTTCATCTTGGTGGAGTCACCAATGAGGATCTGAAGGGACTCGGTGGACTCGTGTTGCTCCAGGATGTCGTGCAGGGCCTGGACAGCCTTCAAAGCAGGCTTTTCACGATGGACTTAGGTCTCAGACACAAAGTGCGTCAAATATCTACCACTTGGCTCATCTGACAATGCATAGTGTTCCTCAGTAATCATCCCCATCTTCAGCTTACCAAAGACATTCGGCTTTATAGCTCTGGTGTGCTTCTTTCGTCTCCCGTCATCAATGGACTTGTCACACCAACATAATGGACCCCGACCCCACCAACCGAGCAACTCCCACAATGAAGGGCTTGATTAAGATGCCAAAGTTTAACGTCCCTCTAAGCGCAGGGACGGCGGCCCCGCTCAGGTCACCCATCACCAATCAGTTTCCAGCCGACATACGTCAAGTAAATATTTAGCGCCGGAGCGTCTCAGGAGAACCGATCCGAAGCTTGCACATGCACTGCCACCGCATGTTCCTGAGCAGCGAGCCGGAGCCCAACGCTCTACCAACTGAGCTACCGGGGCGGCATTATTATCCCATGTCAATTATCATAGTTATTCTCCCTGTCATTTTCCTTTGAACCTGTCATGACGCTCTTTCTCACCCTGACTGACTTGCTGGGGTCGTATGCTGGGTGGACCGTATCAGGTGAAAGGTAACCAGCAAGGTAGTTGCTTTTTGGGTACATTTCTCGGGATCCATAACCACAAAATTCCAATTTCTCGCCACAATGACCCGGAAATCGAGAAAACTGCATTCTGCATGCTCAGTTTCGCAAAGGAAGGAGTGTCCAGATCAGAAAATGTAAAAGGGTAAACCGACAATAAAAATCATTTTGACATCAGAAAACATGTGTCCTGGACAAAAATATTGTATTTTATTTTCTCACTGAGCCCTAGCTGGTCAGCGTAGCTGGCTTCCATTCAGCCGACCCGGGTTCAAGACCCGGCGGCTTCCCTGAACGAGGATATGAAGATTGAACCCTTTGGGTGAACAAGTGCTCCCCCTTCATTGGCCCGACGTCCCCTTGTCAGCGCCCCCCCCTCCAAAGGAACATCCTGAGTGCGCGCCGGATTATAAAATCACTAACCTAGCAACTGCATTTGTGCAGTAGAAGCAAGTTTAATACGTCGTAAGGCCATAGGGGTCTATTGTAACATTGTTACATTTGACCCCAAGAAAAATGTTACAATTGTCCCCTTCGCAACGCGAACATTTTTAAACCAAATTGCTGCTCAACGAGCTGGCCTAGGCGACAGATTCTGTGCTCATTTCATAGATAATCATGGGTGGAGAATATGCCCCGGCCACCCCGGCCATGGCCGGGGTAACTTTCAAGTTACTCCGGCGCGGCCGGGGTAACTTTGGAGTCCTTGTTAATGCTGCAGAAGGTCAAAATTTACGGTTAATATGGTCAGGTGTTAAAAAAATCGAAGATGCATCTACAAACAATATGTACCTACATAATACCTATTAATGGATGCATTTTAATTTTAGCTAATATGATCTTGCTTCCATGCACCTACTTAACCGTTCCTACATTTCCACAGCTACCCGACAGAGACAAGAAGGAGTAACGAGTGTCTGGCGTTTTGAGACGTCCTACCTATCACGAATCCATTTTTTCTTTATAGGTCACATCTTTCCCCTACATTTAGTAAAGATGAAGCAGCAAAAGACTTTGGAGGCATTCTTTTTAACACGCGCATTGACGGGGGTCTGAGCCACCTTCGGATTGACGAGGGGGCGGGTACCCGCCCCCCTAAGATCTCGAGAACCACGGTAGGTAGCAAAAAACGGTAAACGGCGTTGGGTAGCCCATCCGCTTCTCCATCGAAAATATTTGTACCATTTTTTTGTCAGGTCACATTTAAGGTCACCAGAGGTCAAAAACATGCCGTCACATGCCGTCATAGGGATGACATGTAAATTAAGTTTTTCGGCCATTACATCCGAACAAGTAAAGATAGAGCAAAACGACTTAAACTATATGAATCCTTGCAGCAAGCCGAATCGAATGATATATGATCTGACCTTGCTAGGTCAAATCAAAGATTTGACCTGACCTGAGGTCAGGTCAGGGTCAAATTATATAAAATACATATCATTAGAACTGCAAAGCCAAGACGAGTCTAATGAAGCTAAAATAAACGCTCTATCACCATCTGTTACTGAGTTATTCAGTAAAAACCATATTTCCCATGTATTACCAATGGAGAGGTCATGCTTCGTACCTGACCTTAGATCATCGATATCGAAAAGACCAGAACATGTTTTAGGGAACTCGGTGAGCCCATTATGTGATATGAGTTTCAATTGGATAAGTTCACCCTGCTCCAACTTATGCTATCTTAAACTTTTTTTGAGGTCGGGTCACTTGACCTGTACTGGTGACCTGACCTGAGATGACCTATCCTTAAAATTTTCACAGAAGTTGTAAAAATGATGAGGGAAAAGGTATACCAAGTACGGCGGCGCTGCGTGCCGCCGTTTTTCTGCTATCTCCGAAAAACCCGAGGGGGCGGGTACCCGCCCCCCGTCAATGCGCGTGTTAAGCAAGCATCGAAGAGAAAGGTGAGGCATTACGTTTATTAAATAATACAAATGTCGAAAACTAAACGTTCTTGGGGGGACGTCAGTGGAAGCAAATGGATTGTCATAAAAGATTTGTACTGAGGATGATTTGATATAATTTATGATGGCATTATTCATAATAGTCTGCACGGCTGCTTGCCAAGGACTTAGGGCAAAGGCGGTTATTTTAAGTTTGACATCACAACTCACGTACATTGTTCCATGTTTTATCAGTTTGTGTAGACGGATCAATTTCCCATTTTATTCACAACAACCAGATCCAGTGTTTTAGATGGCAGCCCATTTGGTCTCTCCTTTCTATTTCATTTTCATTCGCCTTTTTCCAGTTTGTCAGTCCAGTCAACCTCCTCTGCCACCGCGTCTGGGGTACATTGAAAGTGCATACATTGAGCGTAAATTTAAAACTGTAACTCATTGCCCATTTTAGATAAACTACAATAGTAATTTAATGCAGGCTTTGATAGCATGATATAAACATGAAACGACGCAATATTTAATACTTGATGTCTGGTATTTATGTCTTGATGTCCGGTATTATGTCTTGGTACTTAATGTCCGGGATTTATTTTGTTCAGCATGCGCGTCGGAAAAGGGGGGCCAGGGGGGCCAGGCCCCCACTTTTTGGCGAAAAGTTTTCTGATCTCAGTCAAAATAAGAGAAAGCCGGACATTCTTATATCCAGCCGCTTCGGAAGGCAAAGAGGAGCCCAAATTCGAACAGTTCTTGGTACTGATGTTGAAAGTTTTTGTCAACATCAGGTTGAAGTTTGGCTGCCCCCCCCCACTTTTTTTGCCGGTGGCGACACTTATGTTGTTCAGAATGCTTCTTCGCGTGTCTATAGGATTGTAAAGTAAGCTACGTGTTTATATGATCTCAACTACATGTAAATGCAGATCTTCAAAAGCCCATCCTGGTTTTAGCTGAAATTAAGGCCATTGTGATATTATCCGACGTTGCCTGTTCACTTAGCTGTAAAATAACTCTCTTATCAACATTTGTTTATTCTGCAGGAAGCATTCGATCACCCCTTCCCACAGATGGGTATCCCGGCACCAACATCAATATCAAGTCAACACATACCCGAGGACGTCCCTCTTCCTCGTCATCGTTCCGATATATTTTGCCCATGCCATTTACCGTGTCCCTTTCCAGGAATACCTTTTTGCGGCCATTCATTGCCTCAAAAGATCATACAAGTTGTTATTGAAAATAAAACGAGATTCTGTGTTTCGTCTTTACTTTTTTATTGTCTGTTTTGTACCCTTTTACTTTTCAATGAACCGCTGTGGACCTCCACAGCTGACCTTAGCAATAGGCATGGCAGTTTGTGCGGGGAAACTGTCCATTTTATTATTCCTCTGCAGTACGAAGGTACACTGGAAGCATGCAAGGCACGCTGGCGGATCCAGGGGGCAAAATGGGCTTAGCCTTCCTCCAAAAAAATATGTGGGGGACTAACAATACAACTTAGCGCCCCCCCACGGCTAACATCGCTTCCCCCTCTCTCCCGGTCGACGACACAACACCAACGCCGCTACACAACCCCCCCCGTGGACACAATAAAGGCCACGCCAACGTAGTTTCCCACCCCACGCACCTCCCGGTCGACGAGCCCTGGTTAATTTTTTGCCCCCCCCACAAACAGGTGCGCTGGATCCGCCACTGGCCAGGCATCGGCCGCCGGCCGGGGTAACTTTCAGAACAATTCTCCACCCATGTAGATAATTAAACACTTTTTATGCACTGAAACTTTGTACCTTATCATACCATCAATAAGCTAATCATCTTTTAATATTTCAAATGTTACAAAACACCCTCAAAAACACATAATTGTGAACAGCGTCTGACCTACCCGCCGCACCGAATTGAAACTTCGTTAGCAAAGGCAGCGGCTGATTGCGCATTTCCGGTTGTGCCACCAGCGTTATCCATTGATTAGTTTAGGCAATATGGCCAGTGTTACAATTGCCCCGTGTTACATTTGACCCCAGTCTCCCCCACTGCATCAGCGTTTTTTTCTGAAATGGCATTGGTTTGGGAGTTTACAGAAAGTTCATTTTGCGATAATTGCCGGGTAAAATTGTTTTTTTTTGTTGAGAAAGCATTGTTTGAGTATCAACAGGGTGTGTTTTATTCATCTTGAATGAAAACAAATTTTTACCGAGAGCAACGGACAGTTAAGGCAATGCATTGAGCACGGCTCCATTTGCCAAGAGAGGGGCAAACTTCAAGTGCGATGGGTGGGGATCCAGTGGCGGATCCGGGGGGGCAAAAAGGCAATTGCCCCCCAAACGGAAAAGCTCGGGGCAAAACTATGTTTTTGCCCCCCAAGCGATCGACCTCCTTTTTCCCCGACTCCTTTTTAGCTTGTAAAGCAAGATTTTGGTGCTTGAACTCTCAACTTCAAACAGAATTAGTGAAGTTCAGTGTAAATATTGGGGCTTGGATAGGAAAAAAGTATCTTGATTCCATATTTTTCACCCCGTGCCGTTTCTTCTTTTTTTTGCTTTTCATCTCCAGTGCCCAAAATCCTACCGAAAAGGCATATTGTAACGCAATTTTTCACTGCGCGACGTTTTTTGTTTGTTTGTTTTTTTTGCTTTTCGACTTTGGTTTGCCCCTCCCAAACCACCCGGCTAGATCCGCCACTGTGGGGATCCAAGCATGTTGAAGTTTTTTAATTATTGCATTTTTCGAACGTACATACCCAAAGGATCCTAGATCCGTTCGACCCGAATTGAATTTCGAAATTCATGTCTTGTTTTGGCGGTGCCTAACCATCCTTTAAATTAGAAATTTTAACATTAACCCTTTGGCGTTGACTGTTAACAAATGGGTTAACAAAGTCCATGGTGCCCACCACCTCCCCCT
Source organism: Lepas anatifera (assembly GCA_034440635.1). Classification (NCBI taxonomy): domain Eukaryota; kingdom Metazoa; phylum Arthropoda; class Thecostraca; family Lepadidae; genus Lepas; species Lepas anatifera. Next base: position 452,646 of record JAOTON010000342.1, read on the forward strand.
TAAATAGGAACGTTCTGCTGTCACTGGTAACGCTTACGGAGAAGGTTTGAAGCTCGAATTATGTCATTAAACCTCGCCCCGGCGGAGGGTGTTTGAACACCACCCTCGGGTTTTTTCCGGCTGCACGAAAATACGGCAGCGCGAAGCGCCGCCGTACTCGGCACACCATATTCTTGATTAACACTTAAACCAACACAGCAGGCAGATGAACGCGTTTCGACAAAAATTGTCTTCTTCAGCATCTATGGTAGGAGGGATGGTTAGGCCATACGAGGAGGCACATCCCTCCTACCATAGATGCTGAAGAAGATAATTTTTGTCGAAACGCGTTCATCTGCCTGCTGTGATGGTTTAAGTGTTAATATCTGTCAACCACTGTTATACAATATCCTTGATTGATTCCACAACTTCCCCAAAAGTTTAAGCTTGGGTCTTCTAAGATCAGGTCACCAGTGCAGGTCAAGTGACCTCACCTCAAAAAAATGTTTAAGGTGGCATAAATAAGAAATGGGTAAATATATCCGATGGAATTTTATAGCACGTAATGGCCCTACCGATTTCTAAAAACAAAATCATGGGATTTTTCATATCGATGACCTAAGGCCATGTACGGACCATGACCTCTCCGTTGGGAATACATGGAAAAACAGAAATTGGGCTGTGTTTGTGTAGACAAAGCTGATAATACCTTCATATTCTTTAAATCAAGTATCCTGGCCCCTTTCCAGGTTCACCTTGCAATTTCTACCTGTGACCTCCGAGAGGTCATCTGGAGCTAGTTAAGCAGTTTTCAGGCTTAGGTCAACAACTTTGCATGGAATGATGATACATCTTTTATTTTTACACCATTGCGTTTGGATTGCTTTTGTGAGTCGATTGACATGCATATTGACTATGCTGGGTCGAAAAGTGACCTTGACCTGACCTGAGGTCAGGTCATTTTGTGTTTTGACCTAGTATGGCCATATTATATATCATTCGATTCGCCGTGATGAGAGGAAGCGAATTAAGCCTACAAAATGATTCTAACTCAACTCTGTCAGATACTAGAGCCCAAACAATTTGCTCAAAATGTTAACTTCTTTGACCTGTCATGACCTCAATATTGACCTGAGCCAAACAGTGTCTAACATAGTTTATTAATTTGTACGAGCTCTCCACCATTGTTCGGGTTTTTTCGCTATCCCGCATAGGGGCCGTGTTCGAGGGGGTGTTCAAACCCCCTTACCAGAGCGAAGGTGGCTCACAGGTCCACCGGGGCGCGGGGTAAACATTTTTGGAGGTGAATTCACTTGACCTGCACTGGTGACCTGACCCGAGATAACCCAGCCTTAAAATTTTGGGGGAAGTTGCGGAATTGATCAAAGATAAGGTGTGCCAAGTACGGCTGCGTTTCGCGCTGCCGATTTTCCGTGCCGCTGGAAAAACCTGAGTGGGTGTTCAAACACCCCCACCGGGGCGAGTGTTAATACCTTTTAATCCCTTTGCATCGACCGTACGATCCTTGATTGAGCTCGCGGGAATTCCCTGTACCTAGCGCCACCTACAACAGCCGCGAGTCGGGTCCCCAGCGCCGGACAGCTGGCTCCATCTGTAGATGGCCAGTTTAAGAAGCCACCTTTTTAGAAGTGTCTAATGAAATCTGTTGTTATTTATATTTGTATTTGTTACGAACACTTCCACTCATACCATGGCTTTTCAAGCGCCGTCGTAATGGACGTGAAACGATGAAGACTGGATTAGGATGGACCGTAAGGATTATGATGGATGAGTGTAAAGGAAGGTGGGATACTACCTGGAGAGGTAGCTTAAGGTTAAGGAGGAGGATAAGTATAGGATTGTGGTTTCACTCACGCACACGCGTGTTAAATGAAAACAAGAATGAACTGAAAAAGATGGAAATGAAATCGGTAGTGTTTTGATTTCGTAAACGTCACTGTCTGTTTCCAGTGCTTGTAAATCTCCACCGTCCCTGGCTCCTTTCTTAAATATTTCCTGTCAATTCCATTCTTTTCGAAACATGTCAAACAGATCCCATCGCAGACTGTGTCATTAATCTCCATGCTTTGCACTCGATAAATCCGTCGCTTGCTCCTGGATTTTTAATGGCTTGTATTTGTCATGTGAATTATCGAATTATCGAACTGGTAAACCAGCCAGTGAAGTGGGCAGTGTCGCTAAGCAGAGAGACTGGTAAACTAGCCGGTTAAGTGGGCAGAGTCCCTGAGCGAGAGACTGGTAAACCTGCCAGTGAAGTGGGCAGTGTCGTAAAGAGATTTGTAAACCTGCCAGTGAGTGGGCGAGACCCTGAGCAGAGATTTGTAAACCTGCCAGTGAAGTGGGCGAGACCCTGAGCAGAGAGACTGGTAAACCTGCCAGTGAAGTGGGCGTGTGTAAGAGATAGACTGGTAAACTAGCCGGTTAAGTGGGCAGAGTCCCTGAGCAGAGAGATTTGTAAACCTGCCAGTGAAGTGGGCAGCAGAGACGGCGGATTCCATTTTCGAGAAGTGGTGCAAGACTTTCTGGAGGGGGCGCCTTCCTCCCCAGGGGGCGCCATCATCCCTTGGGGGCGCCTTTGCTATCCAAGGGCGTTCTGCAGAAACTCTTTGGACTCGGCATGCGAGGCCACTTGGGGTGGTTTATTTCTAATATTCCGAAAAATAGGTATTTTAGATTTCGCGAAAACTCAGTCGTATCGGATTTGTATCAGCAACAGAGTGGCATAGCCCAGGATTCTGTGATTTTCATAGCCTTGTTTGCAGTTATGACCAATGATATTGCAGAAACTTCCCGCAAACATACGGCATGTGCTTTTCGTTGAAGAGTTCACAATATGGGTGACAACGTCCACTACAGCAGCTGCGCAGGGGCGGCTGCAGCTTGACCTTGACACATTGCAGCAATGGATCATATGCAATGGACTGAAATTTTCAAGTACAAAGACAAAGTTCTATAATAGACATTGAGACTAAATACTCGATGTTGTAAATTCGCGGAAATCCGATCGACGTTGGAGCAGAAACCAGATTTATCGGGCTCACACTCGATAAACTTTCGTATGTGCCACACCTGAATGATTTCCGCAAAAAAAATGTTTCGATACGCTGAAAATACTGAAGGTGTTGACGAGGATGAGATACGGTGCGGATAGAGAAATGTTTCTCATGCTATACACGTTATACGCTTATCGCCTATATATACGTTATACGCACGTTATACGCTCATCATTATACGCTACGTTATAAGCTTCTTAGGCTATATAGATCACTTATTTGTTCGAAGTCCGAGTACGGCTTTATTGTGTATGAGGCCGCTCCTTGGTCCGCGAAAAAGATTAGCGATATGTCCATCATCATGCTATCAAAATAGTAACAGGGGCGTTCTAAGCTTCACCCATAATGAGCATGATAGTGGAAATTAATGAAATACCGCTACAAATACGCAGTAAGATACTCGCTTTGCATTAAGCCATTTAAGGCAATGTGGCACCTTTAGAACTTGATTTTAACTGAGATAGCCAAGTTGTAAAGCAAGTCGGCAAACCAGGTGCTCTATATATCATTTGTCTTGGAACTCGATATTTCCGTAGGAAAAAAGCTAAAACCTACCCGAAATGTACTTCTCATGTAGCTCTCGCCAGGCGGCCATTGTTGTGAGCTGCTGGTGTGACGACATATGCTGACATCACGATGAGCATCAGCCAATCGAAGCTCTTGAAGTGTTTCGGAGTATGGTAGTGGTTGCCAGATCATGACATCATCCACAGGCAGATATTTATTTCTTTTCCTAGAGGAGTATTTTAAAAATCAAAATATTGAGCTTGTACATTTTTCAACGAAATCATGAGTAGTTTCATTATTTTCGGCTAAAAGTACGCCTAATTACAAAAAATTCCAGGATTTTACCAAGGTGCCACGTTCCCTTTAAAATCAGTCGCCAACATGCCCCTCATGCCAAACATTTTCTTGGCGACGCCTACCTCTGTCAGATAGACAGTGGCTCGCGTGTTGCAACCCGTCATCCGGGAGTGAGAGTCTGTGCCTGGCTGGCACAGGTTGGTATCGACAGCAGCCCCGTAGAACCACATGAAGCAGCGCTTATTGAACCATAGCTCATCTCGACAGTTGACACGAACACAGACCTACTCCAACAAAGCAAAAATTTGCCTCCTGAACCGACGCGCCAGTAATTTATGAACTTGCGTGCGGAGCCGTTCGAAAGCCACGTCTGTTTCTATACAGATGGTTGCAAAAGAAAGTGACAATGGCACAGGGCGTGCATTTGTTGGTGATGATGTTGAGAAGTTTTCTAGTTTGCCTTACGAAGGATCCATTTTTACTTCAGAGCTGTATGCCATTTTTTGTGTTTGGACCAGGTGTCTAAGCTGATGGCGAGGAAGTTTTTTTGTTCTTTACATATTTATTTGCTTCACATAATAATGCTCAACACCAGACTAACACCTCCATCACAAACTCCATCATCACGTCCGCAACACCTCCATCACGACCTCGACTCGACCTCGATCACGACCTCCATCATCACCTCCATTACCACATCCTTCACCACCTCCATAGTCATTTTAATAATCACATTCATCATCACGTCCATCATAACGCCCATCATCACATCCATCATCACCTCCATCATCACTTCATTCACTGCGCCACCTTTGAATTAATCCTAGGATGGCGAGGAAGTTAGCGATTTTTACCGGTTCGCTGTCTTATCTACCGACATTGAAGCCATTTTATTTCTATAATGCGTCATCACCTTGGCGGGCCATGCTGACGATGACCGGATCTTCTGTGTGCACGAGTGGTCCAGTAGGAAGACACAGGCACTTTGGAGGGCCCGTATATGAAGACCCAGCTCCCCCGCTCATGATCCCTCCGTGGACTGACCCGTCGGTCCACATCCATGTGGCACATCGAGTCAGGGAAACAAGGTTGAGGAGAGCTACTCGCTTCTTCCGGACAGGTGGCGCTCCCGATGTCAGTGGGCCTACGTCTAGTTGAAATGTGACTCACTCTCCTGATACCCACGGTGGAAGACGTCGAGGAAGGAGAGACTGGATGGGGAAGGAGATGCGTGCTTGATCTCACATCTCTCTGTCCACCTGCCGCCAACTGGTCACCGGGGAGAGTCGAGAGGGCGCTGTCGCCTCCGCACATCTTCACAGAGGGTCTTCAGGCGGCAGCGCATGGACTTCATCAGCATTCGGGTCGCGAGTACCCTCCTTCTGGCCGCTACGGGGGGAGTCTTACCTCGGCTGGGGATGGGGCGGGTGCATCTTGTGACGATACGCGCTGACGCTTTCATTTTGCGTTCCAGCAGCTTGACATGAAATGGCGGTGTGGCGTGGAGCCACGCTGCGGCCGCTTGCCCCATCGCTCCTCTCACGTAGCCAGTAGCGATGGTTCGGAGGTGCTGTTCGTGCAACCCCCAGTTGCAGCCGGACAGTTGACGTAGGTAGGAGATGCGGGGTGGACCTTCTCCCACAGTCTCTTATAGCGTGGACCGAAGTTGAGGAGCCGATCGATGGTGACGCCAAGTAGCTGTAGGGTGTCTCCAGCAGTGACAGACTTCCCGTCGACCTGAAAACTGAAAGGATCAGCGTCTCTGGCCCACTGGGACATCACCAGTAATTGGATCTTGGCTCCTGATACTACAATTTTGTTCTGTCGGGCCCACTTCACGAGAGTGCCAGCAGCAGCTTGCGCCCGGTCCTTGGCGACTTGGATGTTGTTGCCCGTGCAGAGCGCCGCCGTATCATCGGCGTACATGTAGGGGGAGCATCCGGGAACCGCGCGGAGTGCGTCTACCAGCCGAGCCGCCCATAACAAAAATAAAATTGGCGATAAGACACTTCCTTACGGCAGGACAGTTCGGAAAATGCGCTCACTGGAAAGCACGCCATTTAGTTCCACCTTGACTCTTCGGTCCCGGAACCACTGCCAAATCCAGGCCATCGTGCTATTTGGCAGCCCCATCTCCAGTAGGCGAACGCGTAGCAGGTGGTGGTCCACTACGTCGTACGCGTGCGCGAAATCAAACGCGACGAGGACGTATTTCCACGCGGTCTGTCCATCGGGAGGGCGGCTGTGTCTCGATTTAGGCATGCACAGTGCACGCTCACCTCTTCTCTTAAATGATGCGTCCTGAACTTGACCTGAAGACGATGGTTGAATGTACAAGGGGATGGTCAGTGACAAAATATACTTGTTTTATCAATCTGAATGGTCTTTTCACTTCGATCTGAACACTGCACATCATCATTAAACCGCGCAAATCACAGCCAATAAACGAAAACAAGTTGCCAATTTATCGAGATAGTACTTGGACACGTTGAAACTGTTTTATTTTTATTTTAGTGTGTCCCATTTATCACAAATCACACATGCCTATTCCTGCCATGATTTATTTCAGCATTCAATCACATGGCTACCAAAATTCTCTTAACACCTCTCGAAATTTCACGGACAAGAGCAATTCTCCTGCGATTATTTTCAATGTCCTCTCACCATTATCTTACGAATCGTGGCCACGTTGAAAGGCAAAATGATGCTTATCATATTTAATATTAAAATAAACTTAACCCCTCTTCACAAATAGAAAAATCCTCAGATATGTACCTTTATGTTCAGCTGTTGTATGTTCCCAAGTGTCTTGCATTTCTCCATGACCTAGTGGCAGTTACAATTTTTTTAAGAGGTGCCGAAAAAAGTATGGACTGAACTGTTTAGCAATTCATCGTTTCAAATATCACGCCAAATAGGCATCTTGCTTGCCTGGTACAAACTGTTATGGCTGGGGGAGGGAGGGACAGAACGTTGTTAAAAATACGATCCACAAAGATGACGGCAACCGAAAACCGAATACCATAGGCGCCCTTTGGGTGAAACGTTGATGGTAAAGTGCTCGCTCTGAGACTCTGCTTTCCCCCACTTACCAAAATTCTAGATCCGCCCATACTCGGATCCAGGGGGCATAGGGGAGGGGCAGATGCAGTCTCCCCGATCGATCCTCGGCGCCCCCTGAAATGGTCACGGCGCACCCTGAAAGGTCGATGGCACTCGCCTGAAATGGCGCTTCCCACCCTCCCCCAGGATGCGAAAATCGGTGCTCACCGATAGGATTTTACGCCCAGCCGATAGGTTTTTTTCCGGTCAAAAGTGGCGCCCCCTGCTCCGGATGGCGCCCCAGGGGAAGGTGCCCCCCCTCCGATTGGCAATCCTGGATCTGCCTATGGATCCGTCACTGTTCAAGAGCAAACAATTCACAGGAAAAGCAGGAAAAATGTCAAATGTTAGCGGGGATTGGTGCGGCCAAGGTAATTGATGATGCTAACAATTTTTTTTTGTTATGTGGATAAAATTATTTGGTGGCCACGCGGGATTGGAAGGGCACTCCTGGCTTCCTATGAAATGGGCAGTGTGCTAAAAGATTATTTCGTCAAGTCAATATCAAATTATCAACATTTAGTTTTATACAGGGCACTGTTCACTGCAGTGATACAAGAGTGCTGTCCTTTTTCTGTGGGTTTATGACAACCGGTAGGGATCGTTTTAGCCTCGAATATGACTTTTGTGGTATTTATTTGGCCCGGTAGCTCAGTTGGTAGAGCGTCGGGTTCCGGCCCGCTGCTGAGAAGCATGCAGTGGCAGTGCATGTCCAGGCTTGGGATCGGTTCCCCTGAGACGCTCCGGCGCTCAATCGTTTGCCCGACGTAGGTCGGCTGGCAACTGACTGATGAGAGGGCGACCTGAGCGAGGCGGCCATCCCTGTGCTTTGTGGGAGGTTAAACTTTGGCCTCTAAATCAACCCTTCATTGTGGGCGTTGCTCGTCCGGGTGGTAGGGTCGGGGTCTCCGTGACAAGTCTCCTGAGGACTTTAGTGAGACTCAGACTCCAACAGCCGTACTGGGAAGAACTTGGACGAAATAAAAAAATTAGTGCAAATAAAACTTGACTCCTTTGGCCTTTTCCAAATCTGGTTTGGCCTTTTCCCGTCGAAAAAAACGTGTAGTCCTGGGCAGCATCTCTAATCTTTAGAACATGGAATAACAAAAATTGGGAGACATTTTTTTAACACTAGCACATCTAAATTGTATTAACGCCACCTCCAAATGGGGGTTTGATCCCCCGAAGACACTATAATGACCAGCACAAGAAAATCTCCCCCTCCCCACTGAGTGTTCCATAAAAATGCTTTGTTCTCCAGGGGGTGTCATTCCTATCCATGGGTGATTATTCTTTCCAGAGGGGCGCCTTTTCTCTCCGGCGGGGGAGGGAGGGGGCGCCTTTTGCTATCTAGGAGTGTCTGTGCTAACCGGGGGGCGCATATGATATCCAGGGACGCCGTTCTTCTGTCTTCTTCGGAGGCGCCACTGCTGTCCAGGAGGCGCGTGCGCTATCCAGGGGCGCCTATGCTATCCAGAGGCCCAGATCCTTTACTCAGGGGGCGAGGCGCCCTTTACTGCCCAGGGGTGCCTGTGCTAACCAGGGGCGCATATGCTATCCCGGGGTGCCGTTGCTCTTCTTTAGGGGCGCCTCTGCCGTCCAGGGGTGCCTATGCTATCCAGAGGGTGTCTTCTGTCTATAGGGCGCTTCTGCTATCTGGGGCGCCTTTAGTATCAAAGGGCGTATTTACTGTTTTGGGGGCGCCTATGCTATCCAGAGGGCGCCCGTGTTGTTCAGGGAGCGCGATTGCTATTCAAGGGAGCTTATGATATCCAGAGGGGTGCCTTTGCTCTATGAGGGAGGGCGCCTCTTGTTGTACAAGAGTGCCTGTGCTAACCAGAGGGCGCCTATGCTATCCAGGGGCGTTGTTACTCCTCAGTTGGGGGTGCCTTTTCTGTCCAGGGGCACCTCTGCTGTCTAGAAGTCGCCTTTGCTATCCAGAGGGAGGCCTTTACTCAAGGGGTGGGCGTTTTGCTGTCAGGGCGCAGCTTTGATGTCGGGGCGCCATTCATATTTTAAAGTGTATTTTATTTTACACATAGGGTACTACCTTCCAGATAGGCGACGTGTCTGATATTCTCTTGACCGGCCGGGGGCGCCGGCCAAATCCGGGGGTGCCACCCAAATCCGTGGGGGCCTCCCCGGACGAGGTCAAAACCAGGTGTGCGAAAAGATACTTTTGCACACCATCATTTTTCAAGGTGTGCAACTGAACACCCTGTCCCGCGTAATCCGCCGTCCCTGCCGCCGTTGCTCTCCGGAGGGCGTCTTTTTCCCTCCAGGGGGCGCATTTTCTATCCAAGGACGCCTATACTATCCAGGAGAGCGCCTTTTCTCTGCGGTGGGCGCCTTTTGCTGTCCAGGGGTGGCTGTGCTAACCACGGGGCGCATGTGATATCCAGAGGCGCCGTTTCTCTTCTTCGGAGGTGCCTCGGCTATCCAGGAGGCGCCTACGCTATCCAAGAGCGCCAATGCTATCCAGATGGGTACCTTTGCTCCATGGCTGCGCCTTTTGCTTTCCAGGGTGCAGCTTAAGGGGTGCCATTCATATCTGAAAATGTCTTCCTCACAGAGGATCCTACCTCTTCAGGTAGGCGGTGATTAGGCTTGATTTTCTCTGACCGGCCGGGTGCGCCGGCCAAATCGAGTGCCACCCAAATCCGTATCGTGGGGGGGCGCCTCTCCGGACATGGTCAAAACCAGGTGTGCAAAAATATACTTTTGCACACCATCACTTTTTCATGATGTGCAACTGCAGACCCTGTCACACGGAATCCGCCGTCCCTTCCGCCCCTGCTCTCAAGGGAGCGCCGTTGCTATTCAAGGGAGCCTATGCTATTCAGAGCGGGTGCTTTGCTCAATGGGGGGCGCCTTTTTGGTGTACGGGAGTGCCTGTGCTAACCAGAGGGCGCCTATGCTATCCAGGGGCGTCGTTATTCCTCTACTGGGGGGGGCGCCTTTTTCTATCCAGGGGTGCCTCTTGCTGTCTAGGGGGCGCCTTTGCTTTCCAAGGGCGCCTATGCTATCCAGAGGGGCGCCTTTTCTCTGCGGGGGGGCGCCTTTTGCTGTCCAGGGGTGCCTGTGCTAACCATGGGGCGCATGGGATATCTAGGGGCGCCGTTTTTCTTCTTCCGAGGCGCCTCAGCTGTCCAGGAGGCGCCCACGCTTTTTAAGGGCGCCTATGCTATCAAGAGGGGCGCCTTTACTCAAGGGGGCGCCTTTTGCTTTCCAGGGCGCAGCTTTGATGTTAAGGTGCGCCATTCATGTATGAAAATGTCTTTCAGAGAGGATCCTACCTCTTTGGGTAGGTGGTGATTAGGCCTGAATTTTCTCTGACTGGCCGGGGGCGCCGGCCAAATCCGGGGGCGCCACCCAAATCCGTGGGGGAGGGGGCGCCTTTCCGGACTAGGTCAAAACCAGGTGTGCGAGAAGATACTTTTGCACACAAACATTTTTTCATGGTGTGCAACTGCAGACCCTGTCCTGCGGAATCCGCCGTCCCTGCCGCCGTTGTTCTCCGAGGGTGCCTTTTTATCTCCAGGAGGCACCTCTGCTCTCCAGGAAGCGCCTTACATACCCAAGGGCGCCTATGTTGTCCAGGGGGCGCCAATTCTCTGTGGGGGCGCCTTTTGCTGTCCAGGGGGCGCATGTGATGTCCAGGGGCGCCGTTTCTCTTCACCGGAGGCACCTCGGCTTCCAGGAGGTGCCTACGCTATCCAAGGGCGCCTATGCTACCCAGAGGGGCGCCTTTACTCAAGGGGGCGCATTTTTATGTCCAGGGCGCAGCTTTGATGTCAGGGGGCCCATTCATATTTTGAAGTGTATTTTATTTTACACAGAGGGTACTACCTCTCCAGATAAGCAACGTGTCTGATTTTCTCTTGACCGGCCGGGGGCGCCGGCCAAATCCGGGGGTGCCACCCAAATCCGTGGGGGCCTCCCCGGACGAGGTCAAAACCAGGTGTGCGAAAAGATACTTTTGCACACCATCATTTTTCAAGGTGTGCAACTGAACACCCTGTCCCGCGTAATCCGCCGTCTCTGCCGCCGTTGCTCTCCGGGGGGCGTCTTTTTCTCTCCAGGGGGCGCATTTTCTATCCAAGGGCGCCTATACTATCCAGGAGAGCCCCTTTTCTCTGCGGTGGGCGCCTTTTGCTGCCCAGGGGTGCCTGTGCTAACCACGGGGCGCATGTGATATCCAGAGGCGCCGTTTCTCTTCTTCGGAGGTGCCTCGGCTATCCAGGAGGCGCCTACGCTATCCAAGAGCGCCTATGCTATCCAGATGGGTACCTTTGCTCCATGGCTGCGCCTTTTGCTTTCCAGGGTGCAGCTTAAGGGGTGCCATTCATATCTGAAAATGTTTTCCTCACAGAGGATCCTACCTCTTCAGGTAGGCGGTGATCAGGCTTGATTTTCTCTGACCGGCCGGGTGCGCCGGCCAAATCGAGTGCCACCCAAATCCGTGTCGGGGGGGGCGCCTGTCCGGACATGGTCAAAACCAGGTGTGCAAAAATATACTTTTGCACTCCATCACTTTTTCATGATGTGCAACTGCAGATCCTGTCCCACGGAATCCGCCGTCCCTTCCGCCCCTGCTCTCAAGGGAGCGCAGTTGCTATTCAAGGGAGATTATGCTATTCAGAGCGGGTGCTTTGCTCAATGGGGGCGCCTTTTGGTGTACGGGAGTACCTGTGCTAACCAGAGGGCGCCTATGCTATCCAGGGGCGTCGTTATTCCTCTACTGGGGGGGCGCCTTTTTCTATCCAGGGGTGCCTCTTGCTGTCTAGGGGGCGCCTTTGCTTTCCAAGGGCGCCTATGCTATCTAGAGGGGCGCCTTTTCTCTGCGGGGGGGGCGCCTTTTGCTGTCCAGGGGTGCCTGTGCTAACCAGGGGGCGCATGGGATATCTAGGGACGCCGTTTCTCTTCTTCCGAGGCGCCTCAGCTGTCCAGGAGGCGCCCACGCTTTTCAAGGGCGCCTATGCTATCCAGAGGGGCGCCTTTACTCAAGGGGGGCGCCTTTTGCTTTCCAGGGCGCAGCTTTGATGTCAAGGTGCGCCATTCATGTATGAAAATGTCTTTCACAGAGGATCCTACCTCTTTGGGTAGGTGGTGATTAGGCCTGATTTTCTCTGACCGGCCGGGGGCGCCGGCCAAATCCGGGGGCGCCACCCAAATCCGTGGGGGAGGGGGGGTGCCTCTCCGGACTAGGTCAAAACCAGGTGTGCGAGAAGATACTTTTGCACACAAACATTTTTTCATGGTGTGCAACTGCAGACCCTGTCCTGCGGAATCCGCCGTCCCTGCCGCCGTTGTTCTCCGGGGGTGTCTTTTTCTCTCCAGGAGGCACATCTGCTCTCCAGGGGGCGCCTTACATACCCAAGGGCGCCTATGTTGTCCAGGGGCGCCAATTCCCTGCGGGGGCGCCTTTTGCTGTCCAGGGGGCGCATGTGATGTCCAGGGGCGCCGTTTCTCTTCTCCGGAGGCACCTCGGCTTCCAGGAGGTGCCTACGCTATCCAAGGGCGCCTATGCTACCCAGAGGGACGCCTTTACTCAAGGGGGGGGCACATTTTGCTGCCCAGGGCGCGACTATGATGTAAGGGGGCGCCATTCATATATGAAAATGTATAGGGGAAGTCCGTGTAAGAGTACGCACTTAACTTTCTAAAGGCTTTCACTTTTCTTCTAAATGTCTAACAACTAAAAATGTTATTTGGTTACTTAGCCTGAAGAATTGTCTATGTATGGACCATGTTTCAGCTCAATGGCTCTGAAAGGAACTCGCCATGAGCCCATCAAAATAAAAAGTCACGTGCGTACTCTTGTCGGAGTTGGTTGGTAAGAGTACGCAAAAGAGGGGGCTGGAGTACGCATTGATGCCCCGCTGTGCTTTAGGTGCATAGGCCATGTCGCGAAGTTTTTTGTCGCCAAACTAAGGGATTGTATGATTTTATATCGTTCTAACTATACAAGAACTATGTTGCAACGTTTGGTTTCCCAAATATGAATGACGAACTCTATCCCGAGCGAAAATTAAATTTTCCTATCTCTTAAGCATGCGCACTCTTGCACAATGGCCTACTGCGTACTCTTGCCGGACATGCTCCCTTGGGAGGAAAGTCTTCATAAACATGTTGACGGGCGTCTTAGCCTGAGCTCCGGTCCTGCAGCTCAGTCCCAGCTCAGCTTTCTTCTTGATGACAGATCGTAATACAATACTTTTGATAATAGAAGCATGGTATACACGTTCTCCTAGTTAAGAAATATTACATCAAGGGTGCCCAGAAACTTATTTTAATATGTACTCCCGCAGAAAGAACAGGAGCACGTCGAATTTTTTTGTGCAACCTAGGCACTGACTTTGCTATATTGTACCAGAGTATCCACCATCTCAGTGGTTGCTAAGTAACCAAAACAGCTGCTGCGTACTCTTATCTCCTGCGTACTCTTACCCGCCCTTACCCTATATTTTACAGATGATCCTACCTCTTCAGGTAGGCGGTAACTAGGCTTGATTTTCTCTGACCGGCCGGGGGCGCCGGCTGAGGCTGGGGAGGGGGCGCCTCCTGGACAAAGACAAAACAAGGGGTGCAAAAGATACTTTTGCACCACTTGAAAAAATTGAGTGGTGCAACTGCACCACTTGCACCCTGGAATCCACCGTCCCTGGTGGGCAGAGACCCTGAGCAGAAAGACTGGTAAACCTGCCAGTGAAGTGGGCAGTGTCGCTAAGCAGAGAGACTGGTAAACTAGCCGGTTAAGTGGGCAGAGTCCCTGAGCAGAGAGACTGGTAACCGGCCGGTGAAGTGGGCGGAGTCGCCTGCAAAGTGCCTGCCAGACAATGAGTCCAGCTGGCGAGCAGACACCTGCGCTTGATCGGACTTTTGACGATGCCGCCCCAAGAACGCGCCTTTGTGAGTTGTGGCACCCTCGTACTGCCTAGATCCCCCCTCCCGAATAGAAATCCTGGATGTACATACATACGCGATATTCGACGGTTGGCGAGCTGTATTCGAAGTGGCATTTCACACTACAATGTTGCCAGCAAGTCGCTATCAGGTTTTATCAGTTGTAGCTTAAAACAGCCAGCCAGTTATTTTAACACGCGCATTGACGGGGGTCTGAGCCACCTTCGTATTGACGGGGGCGGGTACCCGCCCCCTAAGATCTCGAGAATCACGGTAGGTAGCGAAAAACGGTAAACGGCGTTGGGGTGCCCATCCACTTCTCCATCGAAAACATTTGTACCATTTTATTGTCAGGCAACATTTAAGGTCAGGAGAGGTCAAAACATGCCGTCATAGGGATAACATGTAAAATCAGTTTTTCGGTCATTACATCTGAACAAGTTAAGATAGAGCAAAACGACTTGAACTATATGAATCCTCTCAGCAAGCCGAATCGAATGATATATAATTTGACTTTGCTGGGTCAAATCAAGGATTTGACCTGACCTGAGGTCAGGTCAGGGTCAAATTATATAAAATGCATATCATTAGAACCGCAAAGCCCAGGCGAGTCTTATGCAGCTAAAATAAATGCTCTATCACCATCCGTTACTGAGTTATTCCGTAAAAAAACATTTTCCCATGCATTTCTAATGGAGAGGTCATGCCTCGTACCTGACCTTAGGTCATCGATATCAAAAATACCGGAACAAATTTTAGAGAACTCTGTGGGGCCATTATGTGATATGAGTTTCAATCGGATAAGTTCACCCTGCTCCGACTTATGCTATCTCAAACTTTGAGGTCGGGTCACTTGACCTGTACTGGTGACCTGACCTGAGATGACCTAACCTTAAAAATTTCACAGAAGTTGTAAAAATGATGAGGGAAAATGTATGCCAAGTACGGGAGCGCTACGCGCCGCCGTTTTTCTGCTATCTCCGAAAAACCCGAGGGGGCGGGTACCCGCCCTCCCCGTCAATGCGCGTGTTAACATCCGAAGGCCTTTCCTTCACAATTATTGCAGTCGGCCCCCGAACCAACGCAATCGCATCCGCGGACCCGGAATCTCCCATCAGGAAAACCCCATCAACTACCACGAGGTTTTCAAACAACACTGCACGGCTGCCTGTGTCAGCTTCACTGAATCGCAAAAGGGCCGCTTTGCTTCAGGTTTTGCCTATACGGCTCATAAAGCTCACGCTGTCTCTTGTATTCTGTCGGCCTAGATTGCGACGTCTTTGCATAAGGGGACAATTAAGAGGGTGCGGTAGACTGACCGGGCCTACTTTCTTTCATAATTGTATGAATCCGAGTTTCGCTTTCGGGTTCGGCTTTACCCGCCTTTAGTCTAACACTGGCACCCGACAGAATTTCGGCTGTTTCATAAATGCCCTATCACAAACGTGTCTGCCCCTATCTGGACTGCTCCGCGTGTCTGATTACGAGGCGGGATCTGGCAGATCGACCGACTCGGAAGTTTCGTGATAGGATTTATAGTCGGTTTACCTTAATCTAAGAAAAACTATCATCCAATCCAAAGGCTCAAGAATACACGTGGATTTGTCTCCTTACCTTATTTTCAAGGCTTAGTTTGGTGAAGAAACGTTATAAAAAACGGACAACTCCGGCAGGAAAATGTATCGTCTGAAGAGTTCCAGACCACAAACCACGTGCATTAGTCAATCTCGCCACTTTGGAGGACGGCTTTTCTTGGATTAAACGGACTTTAGAGTGGATGTAATCGCCCTGAGTGTGCGAACAGAGGTAAAATCAAAAACGTTCGGGAGAGAACGCTCGGGTCACATCATTAGAGCCGTAAGTAAGCCAAAAAGAGCCCCGAGAGCATTGACGTACCTTAAATAAGTACTGTATTTTCATTACAATTCACACTTACGAGGTGCTCTGTAATTACCTGTTGTGGCGTCCCGCACTGTCAGAGCTCTGCTCCAATCAACAATACGACAGCGAAATCCGCTTGACGGCAGTAGATAAGTGCTATTTCACCGAACAGAACCACCTAGTAGTAGAGAAAAGTAGTGATTCGTATCGAGGTCATTAATGTGTCGGCAATTTTCACGGGTATTCGTTGGTGGTCTACATTGGTCAAACAGCTGATCTCAGTTGGTTACGATTGATTCCGCGTCATAACTTCAACGTGGCATGGAAACAATGACTGACACAGTTTGAAGCACTCGTTCGTGTTCAATTCACGGCTGGAACTGATTCTGTTCAGTCCGACGCCCCTTTCCCATGCCGTTTGTCTGCATATAAAATAGACATAGCTCCAGTGTACTCGTTCCTCACACACTCTCGCACATGCATACAACACTTTCAGAGCGGATACTGGTCACAAATTCAATATGCATAGCCCCTGATTGTGGCCGATCAAGGCGTAAAATAACAGCGTCACCATTAACAACACGTTCAGTCTGCTCGGCATTGTTTTCGCGCGTATCGCGAGTGAGCTCGTCAGGGCGTGGGGACACAGCGGTCTTCCTCTTGGTCCCTGCGAGGGCACGCTCATTTCGTGCGGATACCAGGCTCACATCTCAAATTTTCTAATCATGACGGTCATTGAAGAATTTTGGCGTCTCGCACCACCATGATCTTGCTGACCTAGACTGACTCTCACTGTTTGGGCCCCTTCCTACTACACTGCCGACCACTATTTTCTCGCCAGCGTCTTGTGTCGATTCATGTTGTTGAGCATCAGTGAAATGTAGGAGGTTAGAAGGTCGTCCATCTTGTAGCCCAGGGAGGTTTCACACAACAGCTTGGAGCCACGCACCAGGTTACCTAGAGGGAAAGCGAACAAGTTATGGTAAGTGATGTAAGTCAAAATAAAAGCTTATGATAAACGGAAGTAACTCCTGGCAAACATGTTAGCAGATTAAGGGCATCCAATCGAAGAAGTTTGATCTTGATACAAAATTGATGTTTTCACAAGAACAGAATAAGAATGAAGGGAAAGCTTGGTGTTATATAAAATCTATCACTGATCCCACTGACTAGGGTTCTGCTCATACTACACTTCATGTCTCCATTTGAGACAGAGATCCCTCCGACTGAATGAAGCCCGTACAAATTCAAACAGGAGGCGTGCTCTGAGATTCTTCCTCCCCACACACACTAACTCCAACCCACCGTCCGAAACAGTGACTCTCCAACACGCCCACCCCAATGGCACCGCTGCTTCGGCTTACCGATGGTCATGTGGAAGTAGGTGTTCCCTGAAGACCAGTTGGAGATGCGCGTGAAGGGCTGTGTGACCAGTACGTCCTGGAACACACCAGCCAGTCGATCAGTACCGACCATCGTACGGCCTGGATTGGACCTTTCAAAGGATGTACAATCCAGTCCATCGGCGGATTGGATTGGCCAGAAACTTCGGCCAGTCTTTATTAGGCACGGAACTGGTGTTAGGCACGCAGATGCAAGGCTTCAAATTATAAAAAAACATGCACAGAAAACTTCCGGTGGCGCGCTTTTGGCTCTAGTCCAAGAGGAGGATCGGCCGACCGGTACAGTAACCGCCGCAAGCAAAAACAATTACAGGCAGTGGTCAACGTAAATGTCACGATCGCGTGTCGCATCTCTAAGAGCCAATCGGTAACTGGTTTCTCCTGTTTGATTAAGACCAATATCCTTATTTTGTTCGGCGTAGTTTGGGGCTGGTGCGCTACCGTTGTGCATGGGGTGAATAAAGCAATACCTCAGTCTGCGCGTCCATGAAGGCTGAAGCTTCAATTTAGCCTGCCGGCATGTGGCGCCGTGCGACTTACTTAGGTTTGCAAATGAGGGAGGAAGACGTCTTACAACATTCTGAATGTGTAGTGCTGACGCCTCACCTTGGTCTGCGGGTGCATGAGGCCGACTCCTAACCTTAGTCTGTGGGTTTAGTGCTTATATATCACCTTAGTCTGCAGGATGTAGTGCTGACACCTACCTTGGTCTGCGAAATGTCGTGCTGACACCTCACCTTGGTCTGCGGATGTCGTGCTGACACCTCACCCTGGTCCGCGGATGTAGTGCTGACACCTCACCCTAGTCTGCGGATGTAGTAGTGACACCAAACCTTGGTCTGCGGATGTAGTGCTGACGCCTCACCTTGGTCTGCGGGTGCATGAGGCCGACTCCTAACCTTGGTCTGTGGGTGCAGTGGCGATACCTAACCTTAGTCTGCCGGTATAGTGCTGACACTTCACCTTGGTCTGCGGGTGTAGTAGTGACACCAAACCTTGGTCTGCGGATGTAGTGCTGACACTTCACCTTGGTCTGCGGATGTAGTGCTGACACCTCATGGTGAAAGGGAAAACCTTGGTCTGCGGATGTAGTGCTGACACCTCACCTTGGTCTGCGGGTGTATGAGGCTGACGCCCTGCTTGTTGATGGCGATCAGCAGGTGCTCCGGGTAGTTGGGATCGGTGGTCTGCTTGACGTCGAAGAAAGCTGACCCGAACGTGGGCCATCGGTAGATGATCTTGAGGAAGGTAACTTTGGCATCCTCCGGACTCATTCCTGCGGAACGAGCAACACATTGACGAAACCAAGTCTCGACAGAAAAGTGACGGCAACACTCATTTGCGTTGCCCTAAGAACTAGAATGCAGTTTTGATTTAACATTGAAAAATGACTTAGCCTATGCAATATTCCTAAAAACCGGGATTATTTGCTCCTGTTTTCATTTTCTCTATAGAATCTATTCTGACAGCACTCTGTGACTTTGTTCCGTTCTGCGAGCTGGTGCCTGGTGCTGTAAACTGACCGGCGTCCTGGTTGTAGGCGGCCACGATGGCGCGCTTCCAGTCGCTGGAGCCGTGCGCCTTGGCTAGGTCTGCCGGCACCAGCTCACGCAGCAGCTGCGGAATGCTGGCCAGCTCCTGCTTGCTCTCGCCGTACCGCACCCGGTAGATGAGCGCCGCCAGCCGCGCCGCCTCCTCCCGCGTGCACTTGTGGTATCCTAAGGCGAGCACATAACAGGGTTAACAAGTGTGGTAAGTTACCGGGGGACATTGGTAATTTGGGCTTACGGGGCACACCAGCCTGGCAAGGCCATATAGCGCCCATTACCGGGGGACAGACATGGTCATCAACTGTGGTAACTTGATGGGGGACAGACAGGGTCATCAACCGTGGTAACTTGATTGGGTACAGACAGGGTCATCAACTACGGTAGCTTGATGGGGGACAGACATGGTCATCAACTGCGGTAGCTTGGTGGGGCATAGACAGGATCATCAACTACGGTAACTTGATGGGGGACAGACAGGGTCATCAACCGTGGTAACTTGATGGGGGACAGACAGGGTCATCAACCGTGGTAACTTGATGGGGGACAGACAGGGTCATCAGCTGTGTTAACGTGATGGGGGACAGACAGGGTCATCAACTGTGGTAACGTGATGGGCGACAGACAGGGTCATCAAATATGGCAACTTGATGCTGGACAGACAGGGGCATCAACTGTGGTACCTTGGCGGGGCACAGACAGGGTCATAAACTGTGGTAACTTGGCAGGGCACAGACAGGGTCATCAACTGTGGTACCTTGGCGGGGCACAGACAGGGTCATGAACAGGTATCCTGGCCGT
The DNA here is from genome assembly GCA_034440635.1 of Lepas anatifera. Lineage (NCBI taxonomy): Eukaryota > Metazoa > Arthropoda > Thecostraca > Lepadidae > Lepas > Lepas anatifera. The sequence goes on from JAOTON010000342.1 coordinate 472,143, forward strand.
GGGGGGGGGCTGAAAAGGTTAGACTGGACCCCCGTGTGTGGTAAACTGGTCGTAGGGGGAGAAAACATGGGCAGGACATTAGTGGTAGCTTCACCAGAAAATGGATAAGCAGTGCAACGTCCTGGCAGACAGTCCTACCTCTGAGGAGCTTAGGCAGCTCCTGGTGGAAGTGGAAGATCACGTCCGCGTTCTTATCCTTCCCAGGCACTGTGTTGGTCCACAGCTTCTTCATGAAGAACACTTGGTACGTGAACTGCGGTATAGTTCCTGAGGAGCGAAGATGATTTCGTTGCATTTTTTGTCCCGACGTTTGCACAATCACCATGGAGCCCTTCTGTTGGTAGCTAATAGCAGAGGAATACCAATCGATCCGCGCGATTAGTACCAGTCGCTACTCGCAAGGGCATCCCATTGTTTTTCGAGCAGCGTGAATGGCCGGACTCATCGCATAATACATCTTCCCAGATTTGACAGGCCATGTTTCTGACGAAAGCAAAACATCAAAATCAGAAAATGCCCGGTGGGGAGGCGAGAACCCTCATTGTCATCACCCAGCTGATTTAATGTTGTTCCCGCACCATGGTGTATTCGCAAGCGGGCTTCCGCTAAGTCCGTGATGCTTTTCAACCGCTGGATGTTTCCGGAATAATTGTTTAATACGCGACACTGCGGTAGGAACGAGATCCCTTATCAAATTAATAACTTTTAGTAAACCCTGGAGGGGATGGTAAAGTTTTTTTGCGCGTAAACTATTTCCTTAAGATATAAGCTTGGTATATCATTCTTCAGGCGCCTTCAAAACGAAACAGATCAGTTCGGCTCCTGCTTTATGCAAACATCAAATACACCTACCGTCCCTCGAGGGCTTGGCCTTCTTGATCCAGTCCGTAAGATGGCGCACGAAGTCGAAGAAAAAGTCTCCTTCCGGAACGGAGATGACTTTGTCAGCGATCTTCACGAAGAGACTAAAGCCCTCAGCGGACTTCAGGTTCAGCCGCTGTGCTATGTTGTGACAGAAGTCCTTGGCACGTGTAGAGGAGTCGACCTCGAACGCCTGCGGGAACAAAAAGGAGGGTTCGCAGGGACTAAATCAGACTACATCTTCACATAACCATTGAAAAGGACGTTCACAGGACAGGTATTGGACACTCTCTTTGTGTACCTAGGCGATGGGATATTGTTGCTGACAATGGCGTTGGTCATACGGCACTCTGTGCTATACGGCACATTTATAGGAAACAAGATACATTTTGACTTCACTCGTCCAACACGAGCCACATATAAACCATACACCCCATGAGCGATCCCGCCTGCTTCTGCATGACTTCAGAGCTCACCTCGTCAGTGTCGTCGGGGAAGTAGACCTTGTGGAAGATCTGGGTGGTCTTGTGCTGGATGGCCTCCACCTCCACCTGGTGCGGGGGGTACTTGCGCTGGCCCGTCTTCAGCGTCTTCTGCAGTCGATGCAGGGAGTCGATGGCGATCGGGTGCCTCCGAGTGCGCAGGAACTGTGTCAGCTCCTGCGGCAGGAGAGCACGGCGCTCAGCGGAGATGTCAGCTCCGCCAAACTGCATGTACACCGTATGATAACGGATAAATTGACGTAAAAGATACTGAGTAACCATTTTAAGCTTGTTCATCTGTGATGACGCAGTTTCACTACACCGCTTGGATATTTGCCTCACCATGTGACACCGTCTCGACACGCACACACACAACAAAAACAAACTGAAGAGCCCGATAAGAGTAACAGCCTGAGCACGACCCTCAGCCGTTCGGTGCTCAGTGATGATTCTGGCGCTGCCTCCCACCTTGAGCAGTGTCTGGCTGCAGGCGAAGAGGCCGGTGGCCAGCCACATCAGCTCCAGGCCCCGCTCCTCACTCAGGCGGCTTCGGTTGTCCGTCAGCTGCTTCATCACCTGGCAGTAGATCTCGTCCCGCAGAATCTCCTGCCGGCCATACCAGCTGTTGTCTAACGTGCCATGGCGCCGCTCTGGGGCGGGGATGGGTCATTTCTCTGGCTTCAACGACTGCAGTATATCAGAAATGTCATAGCCGGGCACACCGCATCTAAAACAGCCGCCGGACCTCCACCATTACTCGCCTGTCACATTTCCCCTTTCCCCAAAGTATGTCTATCCCCAAAATCACCAGTTTTATTCGTTGACTGCCATTGTTCCTTACATGGTATTAATCTGGAATTCCCAAACCTTATACACCCACATCGTTCCCAGGCTGGAATGTCCCTGAAAAGGACAGTGCGGGCCGATATTCGCCCTCCCCTGGTATACGTGGTCTCGGACGTCGAACTGACACCGACAGCATAAGGTGCCTCAAAATTCAGCTTCTCAGTGTCAACAGCTCTATAGCCTTTCATAGCTGTGTAGTTGGCGGAACGGGATGTCCACATCATTGGGAACCTCGTAGAAGCATACTAATTGAACAATAGCCCCTTCTCATGCCTCCGAGGCTGTAGCTCACGTGTTTCAGCGGTCCGTCGAAAATGGCGTCGGTAAGCTCGTTGCCGCTGCGGGTGCGTTTGCTGGGCAGGTCTCCCATGTACTTGAGCATGGCTGTGAAGGCGGCGCAAGCCTCTTGCGAGAGCTCCTCCTTGTTCTGCAGCTTCTTCAGCAGGGGCAGCTTCAGCGGTTCCCGTGAGTGGCGCCAGAGGTCGTCTCGGTTACTTCGCGTGGCCGACTTCATTAGGCTTCGCGACATCGTTCGTTTGGTCGGGGTTCTGTGGGAAGGAAACGAGAGTATTATTAACAAACGCTTGTACGGAGGTTGGCGCTACCTTCGCCGGTACCACGGGGCTACGCACCCCCCCCTCCTCTCAAGCTCTCAGCAACCATGCTAGGCAGCGGAAGGTGACGTCAATAGCCCGTATTGATCTCTGAAAATGTTGTATACCATCTTTTGTTAGGTCATATTTTAGGCCACTAGAGTCAAAGTATGTTCTCATGGGAATACATTGAAAACTTACGTTAAAAACTCGTGTTATAACGACTAACAAAAAGAGCTAATATATATATATATATATATATATATATATATATATATATATATACATATATATATATAACTACAATTGGAATCCTCTCAGAAGGAGGTAGGAGTAAAAATCCCAAAATGTGTGTTACGTAAGCTTTGATGGACTCTTATTGTACTCAGTGGCTTGATTATGCGATGTGGAGCTCAGATCCATGTGTGCGAAATGTGCTGTCCTTACTACTGCATCTCTAAACGTTTTTAAGGCTGTCACTTGACCTTGACTTGTGACGTGACCGGGTATGACCCCGGCCCAAAATATTGGCAGCAGTTGCAAAAAGAATCATGGAACACATACATTAAGTACGGCGGCGGGCTTTGTGCGCCGCCACTTTAATGTTATCCGTCAAAAAACAGGGGGAGTACCCGTAATATTGATTGAAACAGCATATGAGGCTACACCATTTCTTTATCTAGGAGGTGCAAGCATGACCATGTTGAGAACAGTCCCAGTTAAGTATGCGTCGTCGCGTTATTTTTATTTATATCACGATCGATTAACATCTAACACACCAGTTTTGCATTCAGATTACTAAAACAATCGCGTTCGATGTGTTCTCAATGTTTTTGAAACGAAAAAGCATGGTATTGCCAGGAATCGTTCTCCTAATTTATCCTTCATAGCCCTTCATTAAAATATAGGGCGGCTAGCTTCACTTACTGTGCACATATTACGCAACTCTAGTCCCTTTTACACTAAAACCATGTTCATGGAAGGAGGAAATGTTAACAAAAATACAAAATTTCCCAGGAAGAATTTACGCACTGTCACATCGAGAATCATGCTCCTAGAAAATATTTCGCAGAGTTAATGGTCCACCTATCCTGCAGCAAAGATAAAGTGCTTGTTTTCGATCGCCCTTCCTGATGTTGTCACCGACGGAAGCGATACAGTCGGCCAAAGGATACAGAATAGAGGAGAAGAAGAACACCGTGAGAAATACCCCACCTGGGTTGGGTGAGAGGATGCGTCTAAACATGCCGGCCTTTTCTCATTTGCAGCACAAAGGCAGTCTCCACATCCGATATTTCGCCAAGTTTCCGGAGATGCCGAGTACATCGAAGAGTTCAAAGGGTATCCGGCGAGCCGGCATGCATGTTTTTCGTAGCAAAAGTGAGAGTGGACCGGATCCACATACCAGAACTCAGCATCACGAATTTGTGAAGATCCAATCACTCTTGCAATATGGATTAAACCCGCCCCACCACTCCCCGGGCGGAGATCTCTGACAGTTAATCGAATACATGGACTTAGGCACGCGCAATCGGATATAGGCACACCGCAGAGCCGAACCACTGCAACCGCATAAGAGCACTGCTGCATTTTCATGGGGCAATGCGGCCACCTGCACGATCAGTTATCTGTGCCGGACCAGCCGGATTCCTCGGAGCACAGGTGCGCTTCATCGGAGACCGCGCACGAAGACATTCCAGCCGACCGCACGGTTCCAGATACTGTCAACGACTGCTCTCCCGTATAGGTAGGCAGTCTTAACAGTTGTTGCACTTATCTAAGTTCTGGTATCAACTAAGTTAGAACTTTTCAGGAAATTAACGTAATGATTTGTTTACCATTCCTACACCAGTCTTATTGCCAGTCTTATTGCCCAAAATATCAACACCTATTTTATGTTGGAGTTTACCATTTGTGTGCGTTCAACCACTGACTTGGCATGGCGATTAAGAGCACGAAAATACAGACGGGGTTGTTTCCATTTTTCTTCAAATGTCAAGAAATTTGCACCTCTGCCACTTGTAATCTTTCGCAGATTTGCGCAATCGATCCATGCACATATTTACAAAATATCAGACATACAGGCACTGGGCACGCGGCAGAAGCTTCCGCCGTTTCGGCGCCCTCTCTTGAGGCAGTCATGCCTGTACGCTCCCCTGTAACAGACGGTGGGGCTATCTCGATTTCTCTGGCCCGGCGGAACAGAGGACTGCTCCGGTGACACGTGGCGAGGCCGTGCCCTCGGGCTGTTCCACCGGACCGGTAGCTCACTTCAAAGGCCGATCAAGCCCGATCTTACAATAACAAGGGCGTAGGTTCATCAGAGAAATTCCCGTGTCAATGCGAGCGCTGCAGAACGAACTGTCATCTCCCGGGTAGATGGCAGCCGCGGAAAAGCTCGCCGGGGGTTAGCTTCGATCCGAGGACACCCTGCACTGAACCTAAATGCCCTAACCAGCCGTGCCACCATAATCAACTTGTTTTCATCATAATCATCACGCGCCACCATCAAATTTTTTGCTGCCTTCCGATTAAAAAATAAGCAAAAGAAGAAAAAGCAAGTCAGACCAATCCATATAGCAGAAAATCACTCTCTAGCCATAGGAGGGTTATCACAAATTAATCTATCAAAAAGCACAGTGTTACAAATTCATCCGACCATCCCCTTCAGGTCCACTATGCCTCAGCGCTTACTGACCTGAAGTGGTCGATCGAGTATTCCTCCAGGGTGTGCTTCCGTTCAGCGGAGTCGTAGCCGTTCTGTTGCGGCGTGTACAGCTTCCTGCCGTGCTCAGCGCCCTCCGCCGCGAACAACGCCTGCGGGCACGCAGAGCGGTCACAGGGGTCAGGGGTCACGGAAGATCACCGCCGCCGGGCTAACAGAGTTCGTCCCGGCCAAGAAAATGTAAGATGCATGCATCTTACATTGTATGCAATTCAAACCATTCCAGGAATTCCCACCGATCCAATACGATCCCTTTGAAAACCATTCTTATTAATTCGAATCTGAATGTATTCTAAAATGCGATCAATTGATCAAGGGTAATAATGTCAAATTCATGTCCAGGTCAAAATTACCCGAATTTTTGGGCCGATCTCATCCATTCTGCGAGCGCCCCACGGATCACTGCCCATATTCATTCCGTGACGGACTAGATATGGGTAACGGATTGGAGGCGATTAATTCGGGTTGCGCCGGTCAAGGTGCAGATACAAAGTTTCCTATAAAAGAGCGCAAAACACTGTCTAGTGTTTATATTCCTCTTTTGGTGAATATGGTTGATAGGCAGTTCAATCCTAAGGCGGCTAGTTATTGCTTTAGCAGGACTGCCAAAGTAACAAAAAAGACTGTCCGACCGATAAAAACGCGCAGGCTGCCGCCCGCAGGCAAAAAGACGCGATCCCCCTCGTCACTGTGTCTCTAACCTCAGCACTGAGATGTTACGTCCAAAACACATTGGTTATACGATCGTTTTTGCACGCAAGCTTGAACTATTTCGGGTTCCCAGCCCCTTCCATTGGTCGCCAGCCTTTTTGATTTCCTCTGCTGAGAACCAGCGTCCCAGTACCCCACGGCTACAGGCGTGTTCCTCGTTAGGCCCCAGCCTTTAACCCTCGCCCCACCGGGGGGCCATCGATGGCCCCTAAGGTTTTTCCGGGATAGCAGAAAACGACGAGGCGCAGCACCGCGGTTGAGGGCTCTACCTCTCACTGCATCATTTTCATCATCCCTGAGATTTTTTACGGGTCACCCAAGGTCAGGTCACAAGACGAGGTCAACCAAGGTCACCTCACTTCACCTTTAGAGCTCTGTAAGAGCTACATTTCAAAGTCGATCGATTTGAAACTTCCTACACTTCATGACCCCTCCAGGGTCTACAAGGTGTATATCCGGGATTTTTCGATTTCGTGCCTGAGGTCAGGTCACGAGGCGACCTCTCCCATTGACAAAGCATGGGGAAAAGCTATTTCATGATATAAAAGCCACAAAAATGATTGCAAATACTCCGACTGCTCAGAACAACGTTTTTGGACACCCTTTCACGGATCCCAGGGGTCATATTTGCCCTTTGACTTTTCAAGGTCATCCAAGGTCACCAGAGGTCAAAAACAGTATTTTGACAATAACTTTTGACCTAATTGGGCTAGAGCGATGAAACAAACACCATCGTGTTTGTCTTGTCACTGGCTTTCATTTGATATACGGCAAGGTCACTTTTTGACCTTTCGTGACCTCAGGTCATATTAGGTCACGAGGTGACCTCTGGCGGTCAAACCACTGGCGGGAGGTCTTTACGTTCCACATAGCGGAAAAAGTACTGGCAATTTGCTATCAAATGTACTTTACCAGGCTTCAATAGCTCTAATGACATAAGAGTTGTGCCCAGTTTCCTTAATCATTGCATATTTGAGTGAAAATAGCCGATCTTGACCTAATTTGACCTCTGGAGGTCAAACCATTGACCTGAGCACTAAAACATGCGAAGTAGTTTCTTACTGAATTCACGCGAGCTTTCTATTGCACTTTGCAGATTTGCGCTAACGCCCATATTTTCGGAGTTAGAGGGGGGCCATCGATGGCCCCCGGTGGGGCGAAGGTGGCGCCGGACCCCGGTGGGGCGCGGTTAAGTTTCCCTCCGCTGAGAACCAGCAGTACCACACAGCTACAGGCGTGCTCCTCGCTTGGTCAAGGTCTGTGTGCCCCTTGTCCAATACCGCTATGGTTTTCTAACAAGGTTCAGTGTGGGAAGGAGAAAAACAGTATGCCCTCTGACAAGCGGGCATGCTGTTATACAACAAGAGTGCCCCTTCGAGCGCTAAGCGTGCCTTTTCCCCTGCGTTGCCTTGTTAAAACCTGAGGAAACAGCACCGAGCTTTACAATACATGGAAATGCAGCTGTGTAGCACACATATGGCTAACAAACCCAGGAGCTTCATTATGGATGGGCCATACGGGTCGGGCGAGGAGACAAATTGAGCTGCCGTGCTGGCTGATAGATGGGAATTGGGACCCGCTCGGGTCGGCGCACAAAGGGGAATAAAACAGCTTCGTGACCATAACGAACGCAACCTGCCACTAGTGAAAAAATACGAAGCAAACGTGATTCTCATTAACTGAATTGCCCCAGCTTTATCGCCAGGGGGCAAATAACGGGCCCTTATCCATGCTAGAGGCCGGTAATTAACAACCCAGCCAAGGTGCGAGGCCATAGTACGGCAGAGCGGCCGGCGGACGCGACACAGAAGGTCGCGCCGCCCGCCAGCGCCGCGTTCTGAACCAGAGTGACACACTGGAACAGCACGGCACGCAACAGCACAGACAAATGCAGCATTGTTCGCCAGCCATTGTTGGGCCATCGCCGCGCCTGGATTGCAGAACCGCAGGGTCATAAAAACGGCCACTTCAGCCCGCTCAGCCCACGTTAACGCGTCCCATGTGGGGGTACGGAATGACAGGGTCGCAGGACAAATTGAAGCGTTGCCTCTTCGTGAAGGTTGTTGAGGCTGGTCTTTGGATCTCGTTTTGTGAAACTCATTCCTCTCTACGCGAATTTTTGTCTCGGATTTGGCCATTTGTCACGTAAATTTATTTTTTCACATAAGTCGTCTCGAGCAATTTTTATTTCAATGCAAATTTTGTAGTCAAATTTTGTAATATGAATTTTCCTGTAGGCAAAAATCAATGCATACTGGCACCAGAATTACTTATCGCTTGGTAGATCATGCGGGGCCTTGGAGATGGCTAATGCCATACTCTCACGTAAATGGATATGTTTTATGATTTTCACATTACGGAGATGTGTCCAAAAGTGGACGGTAAGTTCTATTTCAAAGCTCCAGGACGATTATAATACTATACCCTGCTAAAAACACCATGTATTTAACCCTAACTCCCGCCAATGGACGGGTTCTGGCCACCCCTCATGTTTCTGAGATGGCTCCGAAACGGCTCGCCACAGGCTTCTGCAACTTTCTGATTTTCCCTAAAACTAAACTGGACGGATTCCCTAAGAGTTTTAAGTAATATCTTTAGCGGGGTGGGACTACGGCTCGGTATTTGGACCGAATTTATTCGGAAAGCGAGTAGTACTATCTGTTACGGCGCGTTTTCATTACGACAAGGCCGTATGTAGCAATATTGAGAACAGTTAGAATGTTTGAACATCACGAATGAGATGTCAGGTGATAGTTCATTTACATTTTGATATAATTTTGGACTGAGGCGTTTACAGCAACTCAAAATAAGGAGTTCCTAATGTAATTGGATTGTACTTTTCCAGAGTGAATAGAATACTTACAGGAGAGCCGAAAGGATTAAAGGTAGCCATACCATGCTCCCAGCCCTATATTATAGGATTGTAAGACACTATAGGCGTGATAGCTTTTGTAAATGAAGGTTTTCAAGCATGTGGAAGCGTATTCTAGCATGTTAAGTGCATTAAATGGGACAAAAATCTTGGGGATGCATTTGGTTCCAAGATCGAATAAAAAATTCACCCATAGGCGGATCAAGGAAACCAGATCATTCAGAACCTCCCCGGGGTTTCTGGGAAAAATGAAAAGTGTCGATAGCTGAAGTACATGGCTTTTAGTCATTGCCAATATGGATCTTGCCTCACTATTTGCCTTTCCTGTATCCGCCTCTGATGATTTGTTTGGCATTACAGCATTCACCTCGATGTCAAAATGTAACGTAGCATCTGACGTTTGTTAACCTATGCGACAGAACACTGATAACATGAATATATTTCACCATACAGATCTGGCCTAGGAACCGCCATTGAATTTTGAATTTCCACATAACTGAAAAATTACAATTTTGCATAAATTAGCTATTAATACGTACCAGTTTCGTGAAAGCCATACAGCAGGGTCAAGAGTAGCGAAAAATCTATAAAAAGTACATTTTGCAGCCCCGTCCACAAGTTGCAAGACTTTGATTTGTAAGAGTTCAGTGTGAGAAATGATTCCAACTTTGATGCTTCAAATCGGACGGGTAAATTTTGAGAACTTGGGGAATAGGGGGTAGCCAGGAGCCTGACAGGCAAAGCGTTTAAAGGGAATGTGGCCCTTCATAATGGGATTGGAACCGAGATAGCCATGTGATAGCCATGCATGTGCAGAAACCACTTGATCAATATTTCATTTGTCCCAGAACTCAACGTTCGCGGAGAAAAATGGTCAAATGCATCCCATTTCGACCCCTCCTCCACGAATCCACACATGGTATGAGGTGACCTCGCGAAAGTAACGTCTTTTTAAAACCAGCGTGCTACACGGTACTACAGATTATAAATCCGTGTAACTTGCTTTATCTGCTAGTTTCAGCAGTGAAATACATTTTATTATATCGAAAAAAACAGGAATTTTAAGTGTTTTTGTCCCAACAACAACCCTTTTCAGCTAAAAGCACTTAATTTGTTCTCGTATTCCATGAGATGAGCAAGTTTATCGCAGCGCCGTTGAACAGCAAGCGCAGATCACCGGATGTGACATCACACCGCATAGGATTTAACATGCAACAATTAAATGGTTAATTTTCCAAATTTTTGCAAAAAGGTACTTAGACTTGAGTATGAAATGTTTCCTTGTTCCATTTGGGATAGACTTGATTACAGTGTATTCTCACAAATTCGCAAGAGAGCAGCGCCATTAGCAGCAGTTTGGTACACGGCCCAAGGGCGAAGGAATTCCTTCACGCCTGAGTGACGTCACTCAGAGTGAAATTAAATGAAACAATATTGGGCGTATTAGCCATTTGCAACACAACAGGGCCAAATCCATTAATTTCAAGAATAATTGCCCCTAGAATTACTCCAGTCGTGAATTGCAATAAGGTGCCACATTCCCATTAATTAGCTTGGGCTTCCGCCCAATAAAACCAACGTCTAGCGCGCCACATTTTGGGTTCAGAAGACAAAAGACCACCCATTGGAACTCAAAAGAGACGAGTGCTTGCCAAAAAATGTGACGCCTAGAAAAAATAAAGACTCACAAAAAACTGACTTAACCATGCTGTCTGAAAAAGGTGAGTACAAAACATGCAACCAAACAATTTTACGCACGATAAACACATTAGCAGATGATTCAGCAAATATGAGTTGGCTACGTATTCTTCCGAATAACTGCATTTATAAATGGCGTGATACAAACATTTGTCCGGCTTAGGACTATAAATCTACACTAAGAACAGCACATTAATGTCATGCATGAGGCACGCGGGACAAAAAGTAGAAGGATTTCATCACGTAGAACGTTGTACAGAATGCAAATAGGTTATAAGCATGTTTAAAATGTACCATCACCAGGAGTGGTGGCGGTACAGCTTTCTCTGAGATTGCAAATGCCTTGGCTAACTCGCTGGGAATGTAACGAATGGGGAAGAGACTGAGGGCAACGAAAGCACCAACATGACCGGAGAAAGCTTGCTCTTTGCATTGGCTGATTTGCATTAAGCACAATACTTGCAGAAAGAAAAATCACTGAGAGTGGTCGAGGAGCGTTTCCATTGTCAAGTTCCCGTAATAATTGGCTTTCACAAGGTGAAATGTAAAGTTACGCCATACGAAATTACGCTTAAAAACACACCACAACTTTGCTTGCTTCACACACTGAGCGTTTCAAATGAAGCCCACACAGGCCGCGAACCGGCTGGTCACGCACTGGTAGTTATTCTCCAGAAAATCCAGACAACTTGTTCAACAGAACTGTGCCTCCACGCTGAGCGGCCTCCACGCTGAGCACTGTGAACTTTACACACAACCTCTGGCGATCCAGCGGTGAGCCGTACCACCGCCCGCGACGACAAGTCTGCTGCCTCAGTTACTTCAGTACTCCACAGCAAGTACCATTCAAGAAGTGGGAGACCCCGCCCCGGACAGCAACACCACCAGCAGACCCACACGAGCCACACCACGCAGGTACTGACACGGTGCCTCATTGACAGTCCCGGGGGCCGGAACGGACGCCAGTGGCTCAGCAGCGCGACAATGCGGCGCTGGGCCAAATTCGGTGCGGCTGCGTGAGTGCGAGGCCGTAAACATCCTGCCCGCACCATCCAGCAACACGTCATCGACACAAATCCGGCTGTTCCGACTCAGCAGAGCAGATGTTAGGTACAACTACCGAGTCCTTCAACTTAGCTTAACGGACATCCTGAAGAAACGGCGCCGCCCGTACGGATTATCTTCCGACCGCGCGCTCGGACGCTCAGGTATGGAGAGGTGTTTTAGCTTGACAGCAAGTATTGGGATTATCGAGTCCAGCGCCTCTCACAACGTACCGACGAAACGCCGATATCGAAATCGAAACCGTGGAGAGACGGAAAACCACGCGCCGGAGATCTCACAACTACCCGGCTCCGCAGTGCAAAACAGTTATCTGCATATATGATTTCTACGTACAAGGTTAATGTTTCAAGTCAGAAAATGTAAAAAATAATAATAAAGCAGCGAGTTGACCCGGATGTGAACTTATCAGCCAGGTGGGCAAAGTAATCCACGAGGATGAAACCATATTTTGTAATGCACCATGAACCCATCGCTGTAATGGTTGAGCAGGAGGAGGGAGCCTGATTGTTCGCTCCGCACCGGTGAATTTGTTGGAAAAGAAAATCACCAGAGGTAGGCCGAAAATAACCAAATCACCGTTTTCACCTCTAAATAATCCCTGCATGCGAACTTTCCTCAAAGGTAGCACGGTGAACTCCAGCGGCCGTGGCCAGGGGCGTAGCCAAGACAGCCGCCCCTCCCTGAGGGGCCCGAAGGGCCCCTGAGGACACTAGCCGCGCGAAGCGCGGCTCGCCCGCACTATGCTTTGTGGCCAAATTTGGCATTTTATACCAGACAGGGCCCTCTTAAGCGCTCTATTCTGTAACAAGCAGGGCCCTTTTTACCCATCAGGTCCCTTTGGCGCTGTCGCAGGGGCCCTTTTCGGGGCGCCGCCCCTCCCTGAGCGAAATCCTGGGAGCGAAATCCTGGCCACGCCCCTGGCCGTGGCCGTCTGCCGAGTCAAAATAAATGGCCAGCGGCAGTGCGTCCTGACACCGCTCCGGAGTAGTTGGCAATGCACGACGCAGGTCGCTATGGCGAGGATCACGCCCCCCGCCCCCTCCTGCACGGATGACGTCTGTGAGGCCCACACTAAGCCCCAGGAACAGGTTGGCGCCTCAACCAGGTCACCGGACTGCGACAAATGCAGGAGGCGTGGGGGCGCGTTAGCTGAACTGAAGATGGAGAGGGCGTCAGGAACAAGAAAGGTGAGGCACGATTTCGTCACAACCGAACTTTGATTGATAGAAAAAAACTTATAAGTTTGTGCAGCATTGTTTTCAACAACAACAAATCAGATCCGTATCCGAGAAATACATGACTAAGTCGGCAAATATGCGCATCCAAACCCATACCCAGGTTCGAGACTGTCCAAATTATCAGGTCAATCCAATCTGCCAGATGTTTAGAGATCCGTGAGGAGCCCCCATTAATCCAATGTAAGATATCCCCATTAGAGATATCCTATCCGTGCCGCATTCCAGACTAAAGGCATCTCTGACCGCGAATACCTTAGAAGCTGAAATGCCCAAGGCTATTTACACACATATGTGAACGAAGGGCTTTACACGGTTTGAGATCGAGTTTTCCTCAAAATTATTTACCGTTCATATACAATAAAATCTCAAGCAGTTTGGAGGCTTAGGTATTTGTTTCCATGGATACTAAGCTCAGACACTGCAGGTGCGCACTGGTCCAAACCAGGTCTCCGGATGATGACGCTGGGCGGCAGATGCTACCACGACGCCGGAGATGGTGGTACCTCACTAGCTACCGCGCCGCCACAATACCGCACCTGCACCGATCTGTAGGCCACGGCTGAAGCGGCGAGGAGCACCTCCCTCTTGCGCCTGCTCGCAGACTATCAGGCTTAGCACCGCACTCACTCGGACGTGAGATTGTCGAATGCAAGCCCGGTAGCTACCTGCACAGACAGTGAATCGACGGCACAACACAACTGTCCAGCGAAGCCGCCGCGCTCCACCCGCAGGCACGCGGCACTGTCCTGCCCGGTGATCTCGCCGGTATCAGCAGCGGACGACCACTAACCAGTTTCAGACCTGCTGACCGACTCCGGCGCCGACTCGCGAATGAAGTCCGCCGCAGCCGCAACCACCCCCTCCTCCCCCGCTGACGGCGTCATCGCTCTCCCGACGCCGGATGCAGTCACGAATGACGCTGGACCGGCCGGCACGCGCCCACAAAGTGCCGCGTCCGCCACATGGCGCGACGCAGAGGGGCAAAAATACCCACAACGCCTGCGGAAAAAGCTGCAGCCGGCCTCTTTCGATTAAAACGATAACGCAAGAACGCGAGCGTTTGCGTTGGTAACATACACCTCGCGTTGTGGATTACCACAACTCGGGTGAGTTGCCGCCTCGGCGGGCTGTTTTGCCGGCCGCCGGGCCGGAGACGGGGCGCGTCACGAAGAAGGCTGCGACAAACGACAGATGCACTTTCACTCTTGCTCTCGGAAAAGTGGCGGCGCCGTCAGGTCTGATCGAACGGCGTGACTACGCGCTGTCACTTCTGTCGGTGACACATTCAAGCCGGGCTGTCGTCCGAAGCTGAGCAGGCAGGCGCTGCACACACCCCATTGTGCCATCCCCACTGCAGGGCGGACGCACAGCTTCCTGAGTACCTCCGCGAGTCGGCGTGTGTTCTGCTACCGGGCGGCTTCAACATGTGATGCGCGGGAATGCGCAAGACTGAGAAGCGGTTACACCCCACGGGCGGTGGGAGTAAAAGCTGAGGATACGTGCACAAACGGAGATCCCCCGGATCAGTGGGTACTATACGATACCGACGCTTCAAGTCAAGTTGAAGCACACCATCAAAAGAAAATGCGATGAGAGAGGATATCTAAAAAACGGACCAAGTGCCTCTCATTGTGTAACAATGGGAGTTTTCCTTGTCATTATTCATATGGTCGACTTTCACGGAAAAACAAGGCTTTGATTATCTTGGTGTTATTTATAGGCACTTCAGGAGGTGCACTAAGTAAAAATGAGCAATACACCAGGAAAAGTCAGGAGACAACATTCATTCAAAAAATGAATGAGAGATTAAATTACACAGCTTAGGATATAGTATAAAACGGAATATCGGCCCCAAAACAAGCACGTGGATACAATCAATGAAGCCTCCATTGACATGCTCCCGATTCCTCCCGCTTGATCTTGTTGCGATTGTTGGAAACTGACAGAAAAGAAAAATTAATTATTCCTTCCACATGTTTGGCAGATCTTCGTGCGGCATTGCAGAGGAGATGTAAAAGACACGGCACGCCGTTTGCTTGACAAAAAAACCGCCAAAGCCAGCAAAGCAGCGTTAGCTTTCCGCACAAGTTTGCACAACAAGACGATAAGACCCTCGCCGTCCTATTCTTCTGGAATCCCAGTAGCAACAATCCCTTAATATCCCACTAAAATTAATGCATTCCTAAAAGCCAAATGTTTTCCTCCTCGCTCGTGCTTGAAATATACAATGAATTCACCCCGACCCTGGATCCAATACACGCCAGCACTGTTGGTCCAAGACGGGGGCGACATCCGGGTCATGCCCCCTCCCCAAACCTCCCCAACACTTCCAATTTTTCCCCACATGTTCCTCAAAACACTGTCTTTCTAAATATTTCTACTGCTCCCCAGAACGGATAGTGTCTGGGATCGCTCTTACACCCCAGACAGTCCGTAAGCTTCGGTAACCAACGGGGTGGCAGCGTCACAAACTCGACAAACCCAGCAGAAGCCGGCAATCAACCCACGAGGTGGCAACGTCACAAACCCAGCAGTGTCGGCAGTGGACGTGAAACGGTAACGTATGCCGGCGCCGGCGGCAGTTACAGCATAGAAACTTCCCGCCGGCCAGCGACGGTGGAAACTGAACAGTCGACAAGAGAGTGCGCGTGCGGTTTATATAAAAGGTAATGATGAGACTTCATGACGGGTATAAGGGTGATGGGTATGAGCCACCCTCGCCCTGGTGGAGGTAAAAAGATATCCCCTAATGCGATAACTAAGAGGGCTAAGATGACGCAGAACTAAACAATTGAAAGTTTCTTCCAAATGCAATCGAACTTACCTTGTGAATTTTTCGTCACGCAAAAGTTGAGGTTACTAGAGATCGAATTAGATCAAAATTCCTGAAATGAGGTTTCTACACAAAGTCTTGTCCACCCCAGTAACTAAAATAGATAGAAACACCTTCCCAACATCTTCTATAAGCGCTTGAATGGTTCTTTCATTACAGTGATTTTGGGGTCATGTCAAAGGCTAGGGTGCTGCAGGTCACTGAACGCCGGAGTTTAAGTATATACGTTCAGGGTGAAATATCAAGCACGCTCGAATTAGACACAAGAGGCAATATGGGGTTATTAACGCATATCCGATAGTGGCTATAATGTTTCGGTGAGTGTAGATTGAGGTAAATCGAGATCGAGGACGAAGTGTACGCTATCCATGGGGTGTTTAATCTTTAAGTAACTTTCAAAATTTATAAAAATAACTTTCGAACCAAACATGATACAATCATTGCGGCGATACCATCGTAATTCACCCGTCAAAACGCATCGATTAATATACGGTTGTATCATCCAAAGTCAAATTCAAACATTAAAATAGCCTTAGATCAACCAATTGACCTGAACTTATCTTTGATGGCCATTATGTACACCATGCGCCTCGCAGCAACAACACAATGCAATGATAGTAAAATGAAACATCATATTTCTATGCAAAAGTCATTGGGTAAATTATCCAGAATTGCTTACTCGACTTCAGGTGACCTTCCAAAGGTCACAGGTCAGATGGTGGTTGGAGTTTTAGGGCACAGGTCAATTTTTCCACCAAAACTTAGGAACGGGTCCCGAACGCATGATGTCGAAATTTTTAAGTTGATCTGAGATGAAGGTACTAAGAAAAAGGCATTTAAATACTTTCCAGCCGGCTTACAATGGAGAGGTCATGACTCGTACATGACCATAGGCCATCGATAAAACAACAAATATTGTTACTACACATTGGGGTACTCGGTGGCATTATTGTGTGCTATAAATCTCACATCGATAGTTATACATAACCTCGCTGTTGTCACTGGGAGCATTTTGGGGGGAGGAGAGGTGACTTGACCTGCCCTGATATGACCTTGACTTGAAATGCAAAGGAAATGTGCGAAATTCGGAAGTGGATTATTGCGTCTGAAAACCACGCATTGAGCTCCACTGCAGGTACCTCCCATTTTGCATAGAGGAGAGGCTCTGAACATTTCCCCGGTCCCCCACACAGTCTGAACATGTCAGACAAACCTTCCTACGATCATAAGTAAGCTTTAAAATATTTGTTAAGTTCGAACCAAGGCCCCATACACTTCGTTCGAGCTGCCTGCCACATTACACGCCGCTGGAGTTCATGAGAAGAGGGCATCCATATACCCATCTCCTTTATTACAAACCAGCGGGTTTTCAACACCCAAGCATCTTCCGACACTTCCTCAATCAAAGGATCTACCAACGTTGAACACAATAAGAGGAGAAAGTGAACGAGACGGAGATGTGATATTACCAACAGATTTCAGGGTCTATCAGCGCTTTACATACGGTCTCTCCTCCCTTCTCGGTTGCTGAAATAACTTCCAGACAGTGAGCACGGAAAATAAACCCCAAGCTTAAGCACGATTCTACGCCCCTGCTTTTTTATATTGCAGTTTGTTGGCCCTATTGAAAATTGTCCAGTACCTACCTAAATATGGTCACACAAAATCCGAAACAAGTTCCAGGAATACATACAAAAACAAAACAAAAAAAACGGCCGGGAGGTGTACTAACTGCAATAATCTAGCAAATGCATCAAACAGAACTCCAATGACGAAGGCTATGTCCTGCAGAAGCAGGGGAAAATAATACTCGGGTAGGGCACGAATTCTTACGCAATGGGCTTTCAGACAATTATGCATTTTCCGCCGTGCATCATGCCAGAAAACTTACGCAGCGCAAGAAACCGGTGGAATTTTTACGCATTTTCGTAAATTTCCTGTAAACGCACTCTGCTTATGCATATTTTATTTTTCCTTGACAATTCTGCAACACTTCCGGAACCATTCCTGAATCAAATAACATGTTTAATCTTTGACACTGTTGGAAGTTACCCAAGATTTCAAAGCAGTACTATCTCACGTTCCAGATTTTGCACACTTTTCACCCGAAAGTCTGGGGGAAACGTAGACGATTTCGACTGGTTCGCACTTAATGTTTTGATGACGATGCCGTCACTCTGCTCTGTACGTATTTTTACGTTATGTTTTATGAGGTGGAAAACTTACGCATTCGGCATAAGCTTCCAAATTTTACGCCGTGGTTTCTCGGCGCAAATCAACTTTTATTTTCCCCTGTGCAGAAGCACTCCCATATCAAGAGTCCTGAAGCCAGTTTGGCTTCCTACTCCACTCCGAAGAATGAGAGCGAACAGTAACGGCCTATGATGGTGGTGTTTAGCATGATTCGACAATAATGCAGGATCGTCAATGGATTATCTTTGCAACCGCAGCTTTGGCAAACGACATTCCTCACTTCCTAAGACAATGCAGCATTTGCTTATAGCAATCCAATACAAAATTTGCCGTTATGAATTACATTTCTATTGCGCAAGCTGCAGATGTATCTCGGTTTTAAGTTGCCATACAACCAAAAGATGCTGTCAAAACTGTGCGCAAGACCACTCCTGGCCCCCGTTTCATAAAAGTGTGTAAAAGCAACGTATTTTACATCACATAAGTCCACGAAGTTACGCCGTACTCAGAATCACGTTTCATGAAGAGCGGCGACTTTCACGCGAATGCGGGATAGATATGAAATGCAGCGTGAATTACACCCAATTCCAAAATTAATTACCACTTCTAAATATAACATACAGCTGTTTTATTAACATAAAAAGGATATGTATTTCTAATTAACCGGCTGAAAGAAATTATCGAATTTATTTGCTTTTATTCGATTTATTATTTATTTTTTCATTAACTTTTAAACATATTGCCGAAGAAAGCGCGCTAATCGCAGACATAACAGATATGCGACGCATCTTTGGTAACACCTTTTGCTTGCTGTGACCCGTTACCGTCTTGCTGTGCAAGTGAACTCAAGTGGATCTCGAGTGTGTCTGCTAACCGTAAGTGAAGTGGGAAAGGCTTGCGAGCCTAATAATTTTGTGAAACTAGGAAAGTAATAGTGAGCTAACATCTTTGAAGAATACCTAGACGCCCATACCTAGGTATCTATATCATCATTTTGGTCACAGGCCTCAGTGGAGATAATTGGATTTTGTAGGTTACAGCCACCCTAAATGGAATAATTGTTCACCTTAGACTCCATATAATCGTGTCAGTGCCAGCCTCTCTAGAGTTTTGTACTCCCTAGGCTGCAAAATAAAGATCACGGAAAAAGTCAAAGTAAAAAATCAATGTCAGATTTCCTGTGTAGTAGCAATAGCTATCATCATTTGTTGCCATACTGAATGGCCATAGAACTCTGTTCTATTTGACATGAGCAACTCTAAACTTCAAACTTATGCAAGGAAGAACTTAAACACCTTCAAGTCTATTTTACATTCATGGCTGTATTCCCAACAATAGTTTTACCCGAGATTCAACATTTCAGAAGAAATTATATATTTTCCATGTTGTGCACCATTGGTGATAAAACTAACGCTGCTACTTCTTGCGTAGCTTTTCAGGACTGTTTTACATATTCAACGTACACTTTCTCTGCTATGTGAAACAAGACTGTGAATATTTTACGCTGCATTCCAGACAGCGTAGTTCACAATAGCGTAGCTTTGCAAGTAGTTGTATTTTACGCTGCATTTTCATTAACAAGATTGTGGCGTATTATTCACTTTCTACGCTGCATTATGCTACTTCTACGCTTTTAGCGTAAGTTACACCTTTTATGAAATGGGACCCTGCTCGATATGATCGTGACCAAAATTTGACTCACCCAGCAAGTTAAACGCTTGAAACATGAGGCTAATACACATGAATAATTTGAGGAAAAATTTAAAAAATGCACCCGACCAGCTTTTTACAATCTAACCCCAACATCACTGCTGCTCACCGAACGGGACCGCAAGCACAGCGGTAGGACTGCACCACAGCGGTAGGACTGAACCACAGCGGTAGGACTGAGCCACAGCAGTAGGACTGAACCACAGCGGTAGGACTGAACCACAGCGGTAGGACTGAACCACAGCGATAGGACTGAACCACAGCGATAGGACTGAACCACAGCGGTAGGACTGCAACCAGTTGTAGGACTGGACCACAGTGGTAGGACTGAACCACAGCGGTATGACTGCAACCACAGTGGTAGGACTGAACCACAGCGGTACGACTGAACCACAGTGGTAGGATCGCGACCGCTAGCTTCCAGGACAGCAGTTGGTTCACACTACACCAAACGCTCCGCTTTCTTCAGAGACCAGTTGGTCTTCCGCTCACCTTCGGATGGTCAGCAAGGATGCACCACCGACAGACCGAACACTTCTCCTGCTCACAAATGTAGCCGCACACGCGCATCCCGGCCACAAGTCAGCGGACCATCCAAATCCTGCGGAACCGACCTGCGCCCTCTGCCCCCTCCTCAACCATCACCACCACCAGCTACCGCGCCAGCAACACCGCCAGCTCTTCACACCGACGCTCGGTCTATGGTGAGGCGTCCCCCACGGACCTCGTCCTCGGAGCACTCTCCCTTCGAACACAGTCCGGTGACGGACGCCGTGAAGCTGCGTGGTCTCCCGCTCAGTGAACCCGCCTGTCACAGCCCACACAGCGAGGTGCGGGTGCGTAGTCGGGCTCTGCTGTAACCAGCTGACCGTTAGGGCCGTGGCCGCCCCTGGGCCCCACTGGCTCCAGTTACCGCTGACACGGCACGGCTCAGCTCATTATGCCCGAACGCTGGCCCGCCAGCTCATTCTCCGTCTCGGCGCCCCAGTCGACCACAGTTACCGTGACGTTTCAGAAATACGGCGCTCTACACAGCCGACGTTTCAGTCGGGAAGAAAACCACTCTCTCCGTTATAACTCTGGACTTGTTGCTTCGCTCTGCAGTGGGACGACACCGCCATCCGACGCTACACTAGTCCCGTGCCGCGCGGTACCGATGGTCGGCACGGCGGCGCTCGACACGCGACTGTGACGGCCGCGGCGCGGCCAGACCCGCAGCTGCGCGCGCGGCGGGGGAGGGCCGGTCACTGTGCGACACCGCGACCGCGCGACACACCCACTGCCGTCTCGGCACCGCAGCGTCTCAGCGGAACAACTCAGGCGGTGGCGACAGCGGCGAGGGAATGTCTTCACCCCGCACTCATCCGGCAGCCAGCCAGCAAACGGGGGGAAAATAATCGGCTAGTTAGTTAAGGGAGAAAAATAAAACGCCGAGCTATTGGATTGACATTACTAAACGAGGATGCAAACAGCAGCGGTGTAACACCAAGCGTATGATTGGAACAGCGCGACACGCTAAAATAGGCTACGAGTAGCTATTTCCCGCTGTTTCAAACAACTTCACACCAATACGGTGGTTATTCAAGTGCCGTCGTGATGAACATGAAATGATCAAACACTATAAATCAGGCGATATGAATTAAGGAGACACAGCACTGAGCTGCTGACCAACATATCAGCCTGGTAGCGCGGCGGCACGTGCGTGTGTCTGCCGTCTGTAGCGGACCAGCTCAGTAGAACAGATGCCAGCTCCTCCACCCAGACGACGCGGCGCCCACAGCTTGGCTGTGAACAATGCCCCGCGACACGCGGCGCGACTTCGCAGCTCATCTGATAGACGCCGGGGCTGGCCAGTGCGGCAGATGGCGCAGACCGCAGCGAACGCGGTGTCATTGGAGGCTGCTGGCCGCCTGGTCGTCGGAGCTCTTTGTCGGCGCGGAGAGCTACGAGCCCGACACTTCAGCAGCGTGAGGGGTTGTTGGAGGGCAGCCCGGCTGGCTCGGACGGCACCGTCCTACGTTCGACCCAGAACCAGCCGCACGGCGACACAGGCCGCCCCGGCTCAGAACCAGCCACGCTCCCGGCCAGAACCAGAGCATCACGGCCACGCACGCTGGATAACTGGCTCAGAACCAGCAGCATCACGGCGACGATGACCGCCCCAGCCCAGAACCAGCCGCGCCACGGCGACGCTGGCTACACTGGCTCAGAACCAGTCAGAATTTTGTCCTATGAATATAGACTCAATAAATTAAACGTGCTTTCCTTAGGGGATGTCCAGCGCCCCCCCTCCCATCCAATAGGGTGAGGTTTAATATCGAGGCATATCAGGTGGGCATGCGCACATGGGAAGCGAAATTACGTTTGACACAAATCAGAAGACTAACCCTACCGTGAATCCCCCACTGAAATTTACCGTAACTTCTAGGTACCAGTTGCCACTGGTACAAACCATGAACAAAACAAAAGGCCGGAATAGCACAGTCCGATCTGTGTCCTGGGGCTAACCACCCTGCCTCGGCACGACAGCGCCGGAGGGCAGAGGAGGCGGCGGCGCGCGTGTCTCGACCGTTACCCGAGTCCGCAGCTCCCCGCCACTATCTACAGAGAGTCGACCCGAGCGGCGGCCGGCGCTTCTCCACAGCTGTAATCGGGTCTACACAACAACGGCACACGTACTGCCAGCCGAGGCGGAGCCGCAGGGCTGCCACAGCACGCAGAGCTGTCTCAGCTATCCTCCAATACTTGGCTGAACTGCGGCACAACACTGACCACGACAGGCTCACTGTGTGGATTGTGTCTCCCCTCATTTTTACTCAATTGAATAGATGTTCGTTTAATGCAATTGACATGCTTGCAATCTGACTTTGACACGTTTATTTTAGACACTACTTTACGATACCTATTTTCAGATCATACATAAATCCAATATGTATCATCACACGCGTCGCCAGGGGCGTAGCCAAGGGGGGCAGCAGGGACAGCCCCCCCCTGAGGGCCCGAAGGGCCCCCTGAAGACACGGGCCGCGCGAAGCGTGGCCCGCGCGCACTCTGCTCTGTGGCCAAATTTGAAACTTCATACCAGACAGGGACCTCTTAAGCCCTCTTCAGCACTCTATTCTGTAACAATCAGTTTATCAGGGCCCTTTTTACACATCAGGGCCCTTTTGGCGCTGTCGCAGGGCCCCTTTTCGGGGCGCTGCCCCTCCCTGAGCGAAATCCTGGCTACGCCCCTGCGCGTCGCCACCGAAGGAAAAGTATCTGGTGTGAAGATTCAGTTGCAGGAGGCAGGCATCCATATTATGCATGTATGTTTGCATTGCATACTTAGCATAGATCTACATATAGCCTGAGCTTTCGAAAAGGACGACTGAAACTTATTAGGGAGTGCAGAGAAATTAGGGCCACAGACAAAGTTGCCATGAATAAAACCTTTGTTTCTGGCCGCACGAGACTAAGTCGATAACAGAATTTAATGTTAAATTATTCTACCGGGTACATCCATGGATCATTAGTCCGAAGAACACAACCAGTAACAATTACATCAGAGTGGTGTTTGTTGGTAACCGCAGTATTTCAGGAGATTGACACCGAGACTTTCGCCAAGCGCAATTTCATGACTGGTGAATGGAGTAGTGAGGAATTGCATGGTGCATGAGGCGGCCCAGTGAGCCGTCAAGGTCGCGTTTCCGCGCCGCTGCGAACTGCCGTGCCCTGCACCGTGTCAGCGGCAGTGCCGCCGTGCTCTGCCACCGTGTCAGCGGCAGTGCCGCCGTGCCCTGCACCGTGTCAGCGGCAGTGCCGCCGTGCTCTGGCACCGTGTCAGCGGCAGTGCCGACGTGCCCTGCACCGTGTCAGCGGCAGTGCCGACGTGCTCAACCAGGCCAGCAGCTTGACCCACCCCACCACACAGGCCAGCGGCCTAACACGCCCCTCCACACAGGCCAGCGGCCTAACACGCCCCACCATACAGGCCAGCGGCCTAACCCGTCCCAAGGCCAGTGGCCTAACCGTCCTCCACACAGGCCAGCGGCCTAACCCGTCCCAAAGCTTCACTTTTTAAAAGAAATCAAGTTCCAGATTATCTACAACCCACGCCAAACCAGCCGTACCTAAAAACCTACAGCTCTATCACTAACTAGCTGCATGTAGTCACGCTTTGCAACCCACTACATGCTTTTCGCCATAACTCAACCAATGATCAACTGGAACTGATTTAACCCTATAACGATGGGCACATATAGCCTAAGCAGCTGACGTGCCCGAAAACCCCAATCATCATCCACCACGCAGGCCAACCTGCTGCCTCACCAGCCCCTCCACACAGGCCAGCGGCCTAACCCGTCCCAAAGGCCAGTGGCCTAACCCGTCCCACCACACAGGCCAGCGGCCTAACCCGTCCAAGGCGTGGCCTCGCCCCTACGTCCGCGGCTACCGTAGGGGGCCAGGGCCTAACCCGCCCCTCCACACAGGCCATCGGCCTAACCCGTCCCAAAGGCCAGTGGCCTCACGAGCCCCTCCATACAGGCCAGCGGCCTAACCCGCCCCTCCACACAGGTCAGCGGCCTAACACGCCCCCTCCACGCTGGCCAGCGGCCTAACACGCACCACCACACAGGCCAGCGGCCTAACACGCCCCACCACACAGGCCAGCGGCCTAACCCGTCCCAAAGGCCAGTGGCCTCACCAGCCCCTCCACACAGGCCAGCGGCCTAACCCGCCCCTCCACACAGGTCAGCGGCCTAACACGCCCCTCCACACAGGCCAGCGGCCTAACACGCCCCACCACACAGGCCAGCGGCCTAACCCGTCCCAAAGGCCAATGGCCTCACCAGCCCCTCCACACAGGCCAGTGGCCTAACACGCCCCACCACACAGGCCAGTGTTCTCACCAGCCCCTCCACACAGGCCAGCGGCCTAACACGCCCCTCCACACAGGCCAGCGGCCTAACACGCCCCACCACACAGGTCAACCTGCTGCCTCACCAGCCCCTCCACACAGGCCAGCGGCCTGACCCGCCCTCCACACAGGCCAGCGGCCTGACCCGCCCCTCCACACAGGCCAGCGGCCTAACCCGTCTCAAAGGCCAGTGGCCTCACCAGCCCCTCCACACAGGCCAGTGGCCTACACGCCCCACCACACAGGCCAGTGTTCTCACCAGCACCTCCACACAGGCCAGCGGCCTAACACGCCCCCTCCACACAGGCCAACCTGCTGCCTCACCAGCCCCTCCACACAGGCCAGCGGCCTAACACGCCCCTCCACACAGGCCAACTGCGCTTCCAGCCCCTCCAAACAGGCCAGCGGCCTAACCCGTCCCTCCACACAGGCCAGCGGCCTAACCCGTCCCAAAGGCCAGTCGCCTCACCAGTCCCTCCACACAGGCCAGTGGCCTCACCAGCTCCTCCACACAGGCCAGTGGCCTAACCTGTCCTTCCACACAGGCCAGCGGCCTAACCCGTCCCAAAGGTCAGCGTCCTCACCAGCCCCTCCACACAGGCCAGTGGCCTCACCAGCCCCTCCACACAGGTCAACCTGCTGCTTCACCCGCTCCGCCACACAACTCGCCAAGAGGCCTCATCCATCCCATTGCATAGTTCGCCAAGAGGCTGAAACCTACGTCGCAGACTATCCAACAAAAACCTGATTCGGTCACACTCCTCTGTGTCAACTGGTTAATTAGTTGGTTATTTAGGCTTAAGAGCGCGCCAGCCGTGAGGTTACTTAGACTTAGCCATGGACAAAATACGATCCGGATGAGACCGCCCATCAGGAGAATGATGGAGTAATTGGCTCCTTAAAGGGAATGTGGCACCTTGGTAGAAGCCTGAAATTTAGTGTAATTAGTCGTACTTTTAGTCAAAAATAATTAAACCACTCATGATTTCTCTGAAAAAATGTACAATACGCTCAATATTTGGTTTTTAAAAATACTCCTCTAGAAAAAGAAATAAATATCAGCCTGTGGATGATGTCACGATCTGGCAACCACTACCATACTTGAAACGTTTCAAGGGCTTCGATTGGCTGATGCTCATCGTGACGTCAGCATATGTCGTCACACCAGTAGCTCACAACAATGGCCGCCGGCACAGGGGGCTGAGGGGGGCTGGTGTCAGGTAGGTTTTAGTTTTTTTCTACGGAAATATCGAGTTCCAAGACAAATGAAAGATGGAGTACCAGGTTTTCCGACCTGCTTTACAACTTGGCTCTCTCAGTTAAAATCACGTTGTGAAGGTGCCACATTCCCTTTAAAGAGCCGTTTCACCAGATCCTTAGCACAGATAACGCTGTAGTGCTAGTGGAGTAAACTAATATTCAGATACGGATCGCAATTTGGCCATGGAGACTAAGTCATAGCGCCCGTGTAAGCCGGTGTCAAGTGAAACTGCTGATCGGGCGCCGCAATGCCATGCAATGCCAAATAAATTTTAACGTGGTTCCTGGCTGGCGGCGGAAGTTGAGTCGCGCCCCAGCAGCGAGAACCCAAATCTGACTTTCATCAGATCTCGATTACCGCGCTTGTTTCAATCTCGACTGCCAGGCTCATAAAGCCAATCGGTAGGGAAATCCCAGTTGCAGCAGTGAGTGATTCGGCGGAAATAATTCAGGCAAACCCTGCGGCATGAAGCTGGGGTCACGAGGCGTGGTCACGCCCTCTTGCCCAACCAACCTTTCCTTGGTCGGAATCTGACCAGAACCAATTACCAATTAGCCAAGATACATGATCAGCCCCGGTGCACTACCAAGGCCCCCAGTAAGCACCATTACGTCTAGACGAAATATGGCGCGGGTCAGACAAATTTAGCGACGCGGAACGTGTCGTAAGAAATAAAATGATTTTATTTGAATGGAACATTCACGTTAGCTCATAAAACTCATTTTTGCCAATTCTAAAAATAATGTATCGTACAATCACTGATACCCAATGAGCACTAACAGCCTTGTGGTATTTTTTCTAGAGGACCAGGACCGTGTGGCAGAACCAGACACCCGGATAGGTGAGTCGATTGGGCTGTTCCCGCGGTCGGTACCGTAATGAGGCTACTCATGTATCCACGGTATATGGCTGAGTCTCCCCGATAATAGTCGGAGGGGTTTAACGGCGCACAAACCGAGCTGGCACGACGCTGATGGGCTTTGTAGATGGGCTTTGTAGATCCGATAACACATATTCAGAGAACGTGCCGCGACTTGAACTCGGGATCTGTGCCCCAGGGGGCAAGAGCCACAGGTTCATGGAGCGAGGCCTTAGGTATC
The DNA here is from genome assembly GCA_034440635.1 of Lepas anatifera. NCBI lineage: Eukaryota > Metazoa > Arthropoda > Thecostraca > Lepadidae > Lepas > Lepas anatifera. The sequence goes on from JAOTON010000342.1 coordinate 499,231, forward strand.
TAGCGAGAAAACACATTTGGTATGATTTGACACCGCCGCCTCCAGCACCTCAGTTTGCAAATCCATGGGCTTCGGTGCACTGTTCTAAACCCATGCGGTAACAGAGCATGGAAGGAAAGGACTTGGGTCGTCTCCTCTGAGGCGCTCCAGAACAATAATTTACTGGAAGTAGGTCGGCTGGCAACTGGCCCGATAGAGGGCAACTGAGCGGGGCGCCGTCCCCTGAGCTTTGTGGGCGACGCCTGTTGGCTTCAAATTCACTAATCATTGCATGAATTGTCCATTCGCATGGCACGGCCCGAGATTTCGAAGGTCAAAGCCTTAGAAACCTCGGCAAGAACTGCAGATTTTATCTTAACTGAGGCCCCAACCTCAATAGTAGAACTCGGCAAGACTTCGAAAGGGCTTACAAAGTGGAAACGCGCCCCAGACAAAGGGATACAAACAAATTACTGAAAGGAAGGATACGCGCCCCGGAAAACGGAATAAAATCAAATTACTGAAATGAAGCATAGCAAATTACATTCAAAGATGTGATGAAACCTTGCACAGCGCCCAGGAACGGCCTCATACATTGTGATACGATATGTTTTTGTACGAAATACCGCATCGCAGCACGCTAACTCACGCAACCAACCGACAGCACCTGGCGTTACAATCGCAACTCTCATCACCACAAATCATCCGATGCGGACGCTCGTCGCTCCGTTTCGTGACGTCACACGAGCGCTGTTCACGCGATCTCCGGCGGCCTGCGTGACGTGTCGCCGGTGCGCTACACATCAGCTGCGGGACACGCGCTGTCGCGACACGGTGCCCTGACGGCGCGGCGCGCGCTGTCGCGACACGGTGCCCTGACGGCGCGGCGCGCGGAACCAGGCAGGCCGGTTTGTGGCCATTAACCCAGTCGCCAAACTGGCCCACTGTGGCAACCGGTTGCCCAATCCAACACAAAACACTGCGCTCAGAGAGGTGGTTTTGTTCGCGTTAGCAAATTGTCAGATACGAAACAGCGTGCAATGATAAAACTCACGCAGCATCTCACTAAGGGCTGTTTTTTAATACCTTCGATCTAGTTCTCGTAAGCAATTGCTTTGTAGCCTGAGCTAGAAAACCATCCAGGAAAGCTGGATCAAACTGGAAGATCCATAAGAGCATTAAAATATCACGGATAGCATACTCCTGCCAAATCGTTTAAATTTAATTAAAGTAAAAAAATATCAACTATCTAAGAAGGAAGCTTACCATACCAACGTCGGCATACCAATGTTCGTTAACGGGGTGAAACCCGTAGGTATTTCACCCCTCGAAGCGATTCACTATCACATTTCTTTGGTGAATAATTTTACAAATACAAAAACATAACTTCGACAATAGGCCTAATAAGATGCAGCTATCCTGGGTAAAAACGCAAAAGACATTCGCCAGAGTTAGAATACTTCTTAACTCTACAAAATTTACAAAGATATGCAGGCATTCAGCATGGTTGACCTTCGATGAGCTAATATGCTCGCAAGGCAAACGTTTCGCCGAAAGGAAGCATTCTAAAAGAACGGCCACGTCTACCGGCCGGGGTTGGAAGGATTTTGTTGAGTGGAGGATGGGATGGACTGTGCTGACTGTAGTGAATGGAGCATCGCTAGAGAATGCGGATAGCCTCAACTTAAATGAAGTGGAAAGTATCGCTCCAAGATGGTCTCCAGAGCATGAGGATGATTTCACACATGAATACCGAGCCTCTGGTTTGGTGTCAATGGCCGGTCTCCACAGTAAACTCCAGAAAATCTCGACTGAGGCTTCGGGCCGGAACTTATTGCCACACTAATTCTTAAAAACCACAAAATAACGACAGACCACACAATGTCGAAACGCTCTTTGTAGACCGAAAGGTTGCAGGACAATACTCAGGTTAGTGCTATGCCAGCACTGAAAACCTCCGAGCACCACAGAGCTAACATGAAGCACAAGCTGTTGTCAACGGCGGCTTCAATAGGCATCATCAGTGGCATGCTCATCATCCATGTCAGCCCGGCTGATACTGGGTTCGGGGTAATCTAGGAATGCTTTTCTCGGAGTTGTTACGTACAACAACTATAATCTACGGACAGATGTCAACACGTACCTGAATGAGTGTGTTTGAAAGACACCGATCGATCGTTTTTATGGCGAACCGTGTTTAGCGACCGCTTGTTGTGTGCTTATTGCTTAACCACCTAAAGTTGGATATATATATTCCTAGCAGATTGTGGAAAATAAATCCATTTTACCCAAGAAAGCAAAAAACTGGAACGCGGTAATCACACCACGCTCCAAGTCAAATGAAACATATTTCGGGGGCTATAAGCTGCTGCCGCTTATTTCCCACATGATGTACCAAAGTGAAAGTGCGCAAAGAACAAAGTCGGAGTGTCACGTTAAGATTACGCATGAAAAGCAGGAGCTTGTACGTGCCAAATCTTCCGAAATATCGCCCACCTAGAGTCGATTTTGCCCAACGTTCTAAGCTACCTAGATGAAAAGCTGGGGCGGAAGACTTTGTACGTGGGAAACATGCAATCAACAACGCGTCTGGCTATGCCCCGTTACCTGAGTTGATACTTAGCTTTCACGGTCGTACTAATACCAGCAGCTCTAACCAGTCGAGCGAGGAACCACAGAGTTAACGCAGCACGTTGGTCGCAAACACGCTCCAAAGGACAACCTCTGAAAAAGCTCGCGTCACCTCCACGACAATATGGAGGAATCTGCACGTGACCGGTTAGCTGAGCCATCTGGCATGAACAAATGGTCGTCACCCATCTGCCGAGGGCCTCGGACGTTTAACGGACCCGTCGCTGTCGGCACGACCTCTGAAGTCGAGTCTCAGACCCCGAGTGCGTTACCAGCTTCGGTGGCTCACTGATGCAGTGTGGGCATCACTGGCTAGGCAAGGATGACGGCGGTCACATTCGAGACGACAATATAGCCAGCGAGTCCAACCAACTTCACAATGACAGGTGTGTCATTGTGTTTTACCTGTACGTTACAGAAGAAGCTTTGACATCAGGGGCGGATTTAGGATTTTACTAACGGTGGGGAGGCTGAAATTAACAGGCGGTGCTTTGGAGTCGGAGAGGGGCGCAATGATTCAAAACAAGCACTAATTTACTTTGGAAGTTAATTTCATGTTTCCTGAGCTGCTTTTGCCCAAATATGTCTCGCGAAGCTTCATAGATGTCTTATATCCTCCTGTAAAGTCTATTTGTCGACTTGATGGCGAAATGGGCCCCGTATCAAGCTTTAGGTTCAAAACATGGATCGCTTCTATTGCGCCCCTGGCACAGGGCAGCTCCATTTCTACTGCCGAGGATGGAGCCGCAGCCCTGTGTACGCCAACGTTCGCCACATTATTCTCCAGCATAGTCCCCCACGAGCGTCAGGGACGTACGCTGAATGAACCAACAAACGTTGTGGCAGCAAGGTGAAAGAAAACGGAATCAGTATGTATGACACTGTTCAGAGTGAAAATCAGTATGTACTCATTATCATCGCACTTGCCTGCACTTGCTTCGCCGTTCACCCTCGACTTCCGTAACGTTTCCACAGTATTGATGCCGTGCATGTCTCTAATTTCGTCAGACAAAATATTTCAAACATTCGTTACATGTCTTCTCCCTTCTCCAATTAACCCTCGCCCACCGGGGGCCATCGATGGCCCCCTAAGGTTTTTCCGGGATAGCAGAAAAACGACGAGGCGCAGCACCGCGGTTGAGGGCTCTACCTCTCACTGTATCATTTTCCCATCATCCCTGAAATTTTTACCCGGGTCACCCAAGGTCAGGTCACCAGACGAGGTCAACCAAGGTCACCTCACTTCACTTTAGAGCTCTGTAAGAGCTACATTTCAAAGTCGATCAATTTGAAACTTCCTACACTTCTGACCCCTCCAGGGTCTACAAGGTGTATATCCGGGATTTTTCGATTTCGTGCCTGAGGTCAGGTCACGGGCGACCTCTCCCATTGGAAAAGCATGGGGAAAAGCTTTTCATGATATAAAAGCCACAAAAATGATTGCAAATACTCAGACTGCTCAGAACAGCGTTTTTGGACACCCTTTCACGGATCCCAGGGGTCATATTTGCCTTTGACTTTTCCAAGGTCATCCAGGTCACCAGAGGTCAAAAACAGTATTTTGACAATAACTTTTGACCTAATTGAGCTAGAGCGGTGAAACAAACACCATCGTGTTTGTCTTGTCACTGGCTTTCATTTGATATACGGCAAGGTCACTTTATGACCTTTCGTGACCTCTGGTCATATTAGGTCACGAGGTGACCTCTGGGGTCAAACCACTGGCGGGGGTCTTTGCGTTCCACATAGCGGAAAAGTACTGGCAATTTGCTATCAAATGTACTTTACCAGGCCTCAATAGCTCTAATGACATAGAGTTATGCCCAGTTTGCTTAATCATTGCATATTTGAGTGAAAATAGCCGATCTTGACCTAATTTGACCTCTGGAGGTCAAACCATTGACCTGAGCACTAAAACATGCGAAGTAATTTCTTACTGAATTCACGCGAGCTTTCTATTGCACTTTGCGATTTGCGCTAACGCCCATATTTTCGGGTTAGAGGGGGCCATCGTGGCCCCCGGTGGGGCGAGGTGCGACCCCCGGTGGGGGCGGGTTAATGTTTGGTTTTAGCTCACCATCTGATGTTAAAACTGGAGGTAGCACTTTTGCTTCCACGTTTTTACTTTTTATTTGATTATTATTAGTACCATTCTTCGTATTCTTAGTATTAAGTTAATTTACCATTATTTCTCTCGTCAATTCTTATTGTTGTTATCATTCCTAGTATAATTATTATTCAGAGTGTTTTGGGCTTCGTGTCATTCCCACTAGATTCTTTGCCGCAAACCTTTTCCTATAGGGCGTTACGTTTGGCACCTGACCCTACTCGATATTTTCGGCTCAATATTTTGTGCTATCTGTTTTACTCCGACACACTGCATTGCGATATTTTTCCTTCGGAAACATTGATACTGAGTGGTGTTCATACACCGAGATCAGGGAACTAATAACCTATAAATAGAGAGATGCAGTACCAAACCACTATCAAAAAAACATCGCCAAAAACCTGTTTTTTCATGGGAAAATTTACGTATCACTAGGCTGACTTCAAATGTGAGCCTGAGAAAAACACACAAGCACACTAGCTGTTCTCACTCGGTTAATACAAACAGAGCAAATAATGGCGGCAATGCACCTCACACCTCAGTTTTAGTACATGCACAGGCTACATTGTTCGTTGGGTGCAAGTCGAAAGATTTTCTGTACAAGGGTCCACATTTTGCTCCCGTGTCCACTTTCAATCCCTATGCGGACGTGATCTCTAAACGCGTTCGTATTCCGCAATATTAAGCCAATATCAAATGTCATGCATATACGAACATTGAGTGAAACGGACAATATCTGAGTCGTTTGGCGGATATTTTGTTAGGTTTTCAAGTTCATCTTCCGTGATAAATCACCCTTCGTTCCCCGATCAGTAGCTGGTCGTCCAAAAAAAGCGTTGATGACACAGAAAAACAGTCACAACACTGGCAATAGTCTGCATCTGCCCGTTTTACCATCACCACATCCAACTCCACACATTCCCCTAATGTCCGACTACACCCCACAGACAGCAGTCCCCGCAATACTCACCACACATTCCCCTCAATGTCTACACCCCACAGACAGCGGTAGCCCGCGGTACTCTCCACACATTTCTCTCAATGTCTACACCCCACAGACAGCGGTAGCCCGCGGTACTCTCCACACATTCCCCTCAATGTCTACACCCCACAGACAGCGGTAGCCCGCGGTACTCTCCACATATTCCCCTCAATGTCTACACCCCACAGACAGCGGTAGCCTGCGGTACTCTCCACACATTCCCCTCAATGTCTACACCCCACAGACAGCGGTAGCCCGCGGTACTCTCCACACATTCCCCTCAATGTCTACACCCCGCAGACAGCAGTCCCGGCGGTACTCACCAGGATGTCGGGCGGCGGCTTGGTCAGCGCTGGCAGCACGTACACAGTCTCGGCCGGGAAGTCGCCGTGGCCGCCATCCCTCTGACAGGTCCCCACGCACCAGCCACAGTTCATCACCGTCTCCCCCGTGCTGTCGTCCTCCAGGTGAATCAGGTCACCCTTACGGAAGTTCAGGAAACTGCTTCCCTCGCCTGCGCACAGCAGAAGTTGGTCAGTATTGGGATGTGGTGGCTAGCTGATAGTGCAGCGTCCCGAAATGGGTTTGAAAAAGGCATCGCCATCGGATATAGGCTAAGTGCACCCTAAGTTGGTCATCGTTTTGGTTCCTTAGGCTGTTAGCTGTAAATTTCCTCCCCTAATACTACATTTCGATCATATTTGATTGCTTACACCTTGCCTTGTTGGTGAATTCTAACGTATATTTTTCTTGGGATTTTAAAACGCACCAACTACTATTATTTTAAGGCGTTGTCAACTCCATCCTACCGGAAGGGTTTTCGGGGATTTAGTCGCATCTATTCAGAAAAAATTCAGAAAACCAGCTGGGCTTGACTCTAGGACCTGTCGCCATGAAGCGGGCACTCGCTGGTTCGGCGCCCACACCTCCATCATCACCTGGAGCTTTGTAGTCCTGCAGAGCGATGACGTATCTGGAGCGTTTCTTCAGGCCCTCCAGGAAGTAGACCACCAGGTCGCGGATGTCCTCCGAGTTGGGACTGGTGAAGGTGAACTCCTCCCCGCGCACCGTGGCCAGTGTGAACGTCTGCTGCTGCGTTTTGTTCGTCCTGCGGGTTAAGCATGACACCGTGTCACGTGCACTTTTTGCAAAAGTGAACAATAGCCGACTCAAGTCCATATTACATTAAAATAATAGGATGAAACCATCCGATTTTCAGGCTGTTTTTAGGATATCATATGATAACTCAACAATCCGTTGGTGTGCTGCATTCTAGATTTAGAACGAAAAAGAACCATGCTGTTCTCAATGAAATCCTGTCCGCTGTCTACGACACAGGATTTTTGTAGTAACTATGCACCGTTCTAAACTTAAAATAAACATATTCGCTCACATAAAAAGAACAAGGAAGCGGCCCATCACGGTAAACTGAAACGTTCTCAGTTCTTCACGATTTGATAGAGCAACAGGTATTTGTTTCGGTGTCACTCATTGAAAAACACCGTTACTACAAATGACGGTTTTTTATCGACGAATTGACGTTTAGACATACCATAAAAAATGACATCCGCTAAGTCGTACGGCCTGGAAGGAATCACACACAATCCCAATCCTGAAGGAATCCTGTAACGGAGCGGCCACCGGCAGAGGCACATTTATAACGTTCTCGACAGAGCAGCAGACGTCGGATATGCATGACAACAGACGAAGCCTGCTCTCCAATCGCGCGGAACGCAATGGACGCATCAGCGGCGCCGCGGGTACTCCGGCCCAACCTGAGATCCCGGCACCCGCGTCACCGCCAGCTCATGTGTGAACAAACCGTAGCTTCAGCCGGTTCCGCGGGCTTACTGCTTAATCTTCTGAGTCGCCTCGCATCCATACAGGTTTCACCCTACGCTGCGTCGCTACATACATACTCAAACTTTATTCTAATCATGGAAGTCGGATACGTTGTCGAGAGTTCTAACGTCCTGCCGTCTCACGGTCACAATTGAAGGACGGGCTAAGCATTCGTCCACGGCTCTTTTTGTTCCTTCTTTTATATGCCGTTAAATCAAGAAAACTATCGTCTAAAGTCCAAAGGCTCACATTTACACGTGGATTTGTCTCCTCAGATTATTTTCAACGCTCAGTTTGGTGGGGAAAGATTAAAGGGAATGTGGCACCTTTATAACGTGATTTAACTGAGATATCCAAGTTATAAAGCATGCCAGAAACCCCGTAATCAATATATGACTTATCTTGCAACTAAAAATTTCCGTGGAGAAAAGCTGAAAACTTACCTGAAATGTACCCCAAATCTACCCCAGTCAGGCGGCCACAGTTGTCAGCTGTTGAGGTGACGACAGCGCTGACATCACGGTGAGTAATCAGCCAATCGAAGCCCTTGAAGCCTAATGAGTATTGTCGTAGTTGCCCGATCATGACGTCATCCACAGGCAGAGGTTTATTTTTCACCCTAGAGGAGCATTTTAGAAATCAAAATATTGAGCCCATTGTACATTTCTTAGAGAATTATGGACGTTTTCATGATTTTCGGCTAAAAATACCCCTAAGTCCACTAAATTCCTGGATTCGACCAAGGAGCCACATTCCCTTTAAAGAGAATGTGGCACCTTGGTCGAATCCTGGAATTTAGTGTAACTAGGCGTACTTTTAGCCGAAAATAATGAAGCCACTCATGATTTCTCTGAAAAATGTACACTAAGCTCAATATTTTGATTTTTGAAATACTCCTCTAGGAAAAGAAATATCTGCCTGTGGATGATGTCATGATCTGGCAACCACTACCATACTCGAAACGCTTCATGGGCTTCGATTGGCTGATGCTCATCGTGACGTCAGCATATGTCGTCACACCAGCAGCTCACAACAAAGGCCGCCTGGCGAGAGGTACATGAGAGGTACATTTCAGGTAGGTTTTAGCCTTTGTCTACGGAAATATCGAGTTCCAAGACAAATGACATATAGAGTACCGGGTTTTCCGACTTGCTTTGCAACTTGGCTATCTCAGTTAAAATCACGTTATAAAGGTGCCACATTCTTTTAAACCTACTATAGTAGGGTGAACATTTCGGCTCGGGTGCGGCAATGGTGACGCAGTGCCCTCGTCGTGCTCTTTATCCTCTATCCGTCATTTCTCCCCTGCTGAAACTACGTTCGGACAATGTTACAAATGCTTTCTTTGAAACGATGACTGACTTTGATGGTTGTGGATCGATTTCATGTTGTCTCTTATTAATTACAATCCCGGAAAGTAAATTACAACATGAAACGGCTACTTTAGCCCATAAATGTGTCATTCAGCTTCCAAACGATTCCATGAAATAGTTTTCGGGCATGGCGAAATAAAATTGTATTCGTATGTTGTTCACATAAGCGTGATGAATCGTGTCCAAATAATAAAGAAAATCTACTACCGAAATCGAGGAAACTCAAATATTACAAAAATCTCACTGAGAAAAGATGAAATACTTTATGAGAATATGTGAAAAGGCCCAAAGCAAAACGCAATTACGCTCCTCACGATAATGTTTTGGCCCTTTTGCTCTAATAAGCTTCCTATGTGTACTTTACACAGTGATAGGCCACAGACATGGAGAGGAACCCGGTGGCTGGAGTGCGCCTCACTTTTGGCTGGAGACCTGGGTGATCTCGGGGAAGCTGAGCTCCAGCAGCACCTGCTCCTGGTCGTCCACCACGTACACTCCCGTCCAGTTCACAGCGATGATGACGTCATTCTTCGGCAAGTTCGGACCTGGCATCAGACGTGCGCTGTAACAATCTAAAGCGACAAAACGTCATCGTAGCCTGTGGTCTTTCGGTATTCATTTGGGAATTTATCCACAGAACCTGCAAATCCGGGGCGTATATACCGCAGATCAAGTGTATGATGCCAACATATTCAAAGACCCTGATAGGCATTCCAAACATTTAAACATGAATAATCAAAGAAACGAGCTCCTCATGTCATCCTATGAACAAAATACTGACGACAAATCTTGGACAGGAGGCAGGAGGGAACCTTATAAAAAAAAAAAAAAGAGGTTTGGACTGACCAGAGTATTTGAAGGCCTCGTAGAAGCGCGAGAAGAGAAGGGGCCATTTGAGCTTGGCGTAGCTCACCACGTCTTCCTTCACTTTGAGAGCTGGTGCCCGCTCCTTCATGTAGTAGCTCTGTCCAGGAGAGATAGCATCACTAACCGGATCACGGTGGAGTACAGCGACTTAAAAAAATGCAGTCCAACGGCGGGACAACAGCTCACAACTCAGCTATTTGTTCTGGAAATCAGAGTTCAAGTTGTCAGAACGTTGCATATTTAAGCGATAAATCAACGACCATACATGAGCCTCTCACCCTATTTTCTTGCTTTAGGAAACGTCCAAGAGCAGCACAAGGTTAGGCGCCTGGGATGAAGCCGTCAGCGGTACCTTTTTGAAGGCCTGCTGCACCAGCGCAGCCCACTTCTCCACCGTGCTGTCAATGCCGTTGAGGCAGTAGTCGGGGATGTAGTTGGGCAGCAGGCCGATCAGCCGCTCCTGGTTCATGTCCGAGGCGAACTCGATGTAGTACTGCTGGGCGGCAATCATGGCCAGGTCCTCCTCCTACCGGCCGTGGAGGACAGCCATCAACTCTACCAAAAGCGAGCCTACCGGGGTTATTACGACACTAATCCGTGGCTTTACCTTTCGCCCCAGTGGGCCTTCCATCCACCTTCGCCCCAGTGAGGGGGGTTCGAAACCCCCTCGATCTTGGCTCCTCTGCGAGAAAGCGAAGAAAAAGACGCGAATGACGTTAGATAGACCGTGAAATAATTTCGGAACCATATCAAATAGTTTCTGGCTCGAACCAAAAGGAGCCTTTCACGGGTCAAAGACGATGGCAAGCTTGTCACGATTTTTTGGCACCAGATTCTGTCTGGGTTGAGTTATAGCCGACGTTTAGGTTATTTCAAGGTCACTATTTGATCAAACATAATCGTGATGCACATTAATTGACTGCTAATGACAATACAAACACAATGACATCAAACAAAAGCTCTATCTCAAGTTCTTGAAAAAATATTGAGCTTAGCCTAAAGCTGCTGATGCCACAGATGACCTCTTAGAGATCACGATTCAAGACTTTAAACTTGACCTTTGAGAGTGGCCAAAAATTCAATTATTTTGAGAAAAATCATTCTAAGCCACATCTACAAAAATAGACCAACTTTCGGCAATTTCCCATTTCCCCATTAATCTAACATTAAGTTGTAAAAATGAGGACAAAGTATGATGACATTCAGCGCTGTCGTTTTCTGACTGTAGCAGAAATACCTGGGGAATGGAGGGGGGGTTCAATCGTTCCCCCCCAAATGGAGCGAGGGTTGATGGTCACACCAGGAGTGTTCAAAAATTTCCCACTGATGCGAGGACTAATAGCTAGGTGACTCACCCCCTCTCTATCCTCCGGTCATGCCCCCCTACTTCTGGCCGTAGATCCTTCACACAAGTTTACTGGAGGTAAACACAAACAGCTACAGTAAATGAAACAGGAGTTGGGAACGACAATTACTGAAGTCACTTGCTCTGTTGTTTTCGATAAAGCTTGGCACTGGAAGGAATTTCATCACAGATACTTTCCGCCCACTTGGTGGTAATGTTTCAGTGTCCGACCCTCGGTGGATGGAAATACAAAACGGAAGACCAAATAAAAAGAAAGCTACCAGGAAACATCTTACGAGCAATCTAACACCTGACACTTTTCAATGTGACGCGCGATTTTAAACGTGCTCCCCTGAACACCCTCAGATTTCAGTATCTAATCTTTACCAATATCGCAGATCAAAACATTTGAACGTTTTAAGGATTTCCAAGTTATCGACCAGCGTTTCCCTTCTAGAAACAAGTCCCACTGGAGTTTTCGCAGTGATAGTACGGCACGCACCTTGTCGCATCTGTACTCGCCGAACTTGACGCCTCGCACCACCTGCTGGTAGATCAGGTTGGTCGCCACGCTATCCTCCACCGGGTCGTGCCAAGGAGCGAAGATCTCCTTCCTGAACAGAGGAGCGAGAAAGTGACAGAAGAGTGGAACAATACATTAAGAATAATGGTAGCTACCGCCAACGGCCGGTGAAAGCAGCTTCAACCGAACGCTGGCGAGTTTAAAAAATGATAGTATTGTTCTCTATCTCAATGACGCAAACACGATTGCCGAATAAATTTGCTCCATCTCACTTACAAGATACAGCAGTCAACCTTGTAGCTCAAAAATTCAGTTTCCTCAAGTGCCAGAAGTCCTTCAATAAAGACGCTAACATTCTTTCAACCAGCACATACTCTCGTGGGCCATCGGCGCGCAGGTCTTACCTGAAGAAGAGCCTCCAGGGGGCGTTCCTCTCCTGTGCACCCTGCTCCTTGGCGTACTGTTCACACTGGGAGATGGCGTCCATCACGTGGTCGCCGCCCGAGCCAAGCGAGGAGACCTGCCAGGCGCAGGAGGACTCTCACGGTAACGGGCCGAAGATAAGACAGCGATGCGATGCAGTGTCATGGGACTAAGAGACCATCGCCATTATTTCAACACCCTTTCTAGGAAAAAGGGCTAAGTAGAACTGTATCCCGGATAACATTTGCAAACTTCAATGCGTCAGTCGCGGTAAAGCGTGTAGCAGTTTTTCGCAGTTTCGTTTCAACGGCCCATAACAGTGCATATAGCTGGGTGTTTGTCCCCTTTGGAAGCTCTCACCAGTTTATGGAAGGATATCGCTAGCTGTTAACGCGTCAGACTTAAAGACCACGATCACAGTGTATGCTGAGACCCAAGGTGACTAAAAAGTATGAGGTAAATATAAACCAGGCCAAGCCTGCGATAACCGACGAAGATACCGACAATCGCATGTTCCGTTAGATACTGTCGTTCAATATGAAGAAAAGCTCACACGTAATTTCACGTATGTAATATTTTGTCAAACATACATTTTCATGGCGATTTCCAAGATATTTCCCGCCGACTTCGCACTACTTTAAATTTCATGGCAGTGTATTGTATACATGAGTATGCATGCAGCCGGGTCACACGTTGTAGGTTACGCCTTCTACAGCTGCCCTGTAGACCAGAAGATACGATATGCTGCGCATGACGCCCACCTTGTCGAAGAGGGCGATGTAGAGTGAGAAGCCGAACTGGTCCTTGAGGCCGATCTTGTCGCTGAGCTGGTTGCAGAGCTCGCGGGCGGTGGTGGCCGAGTCGGCCAGCAGGGTCTTAGTGTTGCCGTCCATGAAGGTGATGGGTAGCATCAGCGGCTTCTTGTTCTTCGTTGCCTGCGAAGCAGAGAGGCGTGAGGGGCCACAGAGCGAAGATGCCAACACAGGTTATTCAACATATTTAACAACTCCAGCATCACTGTCATTCAAGTCCCTTGGCAATTTAACCGGATGTCAGGGAAAATAGCAAATGTGCAGAATCACTTGGAAATAGTAAAACCAGCATCAGTAACAACAATCGCAAAAAGAAGGGCAGCACCCAGCGCTCTCCAGCGGAGTGTGCGCTCTGTGTTCGCGGCGCCGCTGGCACCCGCTCCGTACCTGCAGCTCCAGCCAGCTGGGCGGCTGGTTACGCGTGCCGTTGGTGAAGGTCCTCCGTAGCCGCTCGTCGCAGTAGGGCGCGTACCCGGGCGGACCCTCCCGAATGAAGCAGCGCAGATACTTGACGAAGCTCTCCGAGGGCGCGAAGCAGCCCACGCACAGCGACAACAGGATCCAGCCTCGCGCGTGCGACGACTTTGACGGGTTGTTGGTCAGCTGTTTGCATATCTGACAGTAGATCTCGTCCCTGAGAACGGTACATAAGTACGACTGGTCATATGTACTCTCGGTTCGCGGACGAAAGGATTGTTCTGAGTGGTATGGAAAAACTATGAAAAACTGTGCTCAAAACACAAAGTCAGTGGATAAACAGAATAGTATACGCATTTAAAACGGTCTGATCTACCCTTACCTCCACATGAGCAATATACACCGACACAAAAATCTCGCGCCCTCGACCAGCCAGACTAGAGCTCGGTACGGCGTTCTTACCTGAGCTCGGCACGACGTTCTGACCTGAGCCCAGCACGACGTTCTAACCTAAACTTGCTACGACGTTCTAACCTAACCTTGGCACAATGTTCTAACCTAACCTTGGTGCGACGTTCTAACCTAACCTCGGCACAACGTTCTAACCTAACCTTGGCACGACGTTCTGACCTGAGCTCGGCACGACGTTCTGACCTCGGCACGACGTTCTTACCTAACCTTGGCACAATGTTCTAACCTAACCTTGGTGCGACGTTCTAACCTTACCTTGCTACGACGTTCTAACCTAACCTTGGCACGACGTTCTGACCTAACCTTGGTGCGACGTTCTGACCTAACCTTGGTGCGACGTTCTAACCTGAGCTTGGTACGACGTTCTAACCTGAGCTTGGTACGACGTTCTAACCTGAGCTTGGCACGACGTTCTAACCTGAGCTTGGCACGACGTTCTAACCTGAGCTTGGTACGACATTCTAATCTAACCTTGGTGCGACGTTCTAACCTAACCTTGGCACGACGTTCTGACCTGAACCTGGCGTGACGTTCTAACCTGACCTTGGCACAACGTTCTGACCGAGCTCGGCACGACGTTCTAACCTGAGCTTGGTACGACGTTCTAACCTGAGCTCGGTACGACGTTCTGACCTGAGCTCGGCACGTAGGATGCCGTGGCCGATGATGAAGTGCAGCTTCTCCAGGTTAGACGTGGGCCGGGACTCCAGCCAGCTGGTGTAGCTCTCCGTGGTGTAGCTGTCCTCCTCCAGCTTACGGCGCACGTCCTCTCCCAGCTTGGTCTTCCTCTTCAGCGTGAGCGAAACCAGCTTGTTCCGGATGGAGCGCGGCTTCGACTTTAGGTACTCCTGTGCGTACAGTGAGGTGTGCTACAAATTTAATCAGCTTCTTGGCTCCAGTAACAAGTATTGAGGCAGAGGATAGAGCCGTAATTTACTGAAGAATGAAGAAAGGGGGCAAGAGCAAGGGCAAGAGGGGGGGGTCAAGGGGAACATGGTTTCTTCATAGCCTGAAAAGGGGAACTCGGCCACCCCAAAACGGTTGTCTATACATCGAATATGAATTTAAAGCTGCGAAAATGTGTAAAGAACCAAACGGCGTCCTTTCCAAGTGCTCCGCGAAAGCCGAATTACCTAGAACGGGGAGGAAAAAGAGTTTTGTATTGTCCATGGCTGGACTCTCGGGTTCCGGGTCCACCGGTGTACCCAAGCTTACAAAGTGGAAGACGTTGCATTCCGCCGCCGACTATGGCTTTGTCGACTGGCCCTGAAAGGCTACGAGTGGCGATAAAGTGCATGGATTTTACGAAATCTAAATTTCAAAGCTTATAAAATCTGCATACAAAAATATTGGCATATATGAGCACATAGAGCATATATGCCTCTTTCAAAAAGTTTCAAAAAAGCCAGGACGGCTGACATATTTAATGTATCTGTAACTCCTGAGTCCTAATTTCAAGCTTTACAATACTGGTGCTTTCATTGCTTGGCTGAGGCTTGTTGTTCATTTTATTGCTTTAGCTGCAAAGTCCTGAATGATGAGCAATGAATAGCCCTTCCTCAGTGTAATGGTCAGATCAAGCGTAAATAAATAAACATGTAAAAGTCATGAAGCGGTAGGAATAGGAAGTGCATAAAGCGTGAAAAGAAGGCAACTTGCACGTAATAAAAATGTGATGGGACACCGTCCCATTTTCAGGTTCACAAACGAAAATGAGTGAAGGTGAGCGCCAGTGAGCGTGGAAAACGTGATATAAAACTGAAGCTCGTGTCACATGGTGAAAAATATAGCCACAGGAAGCATGATCAGAACAGAAGTGCCTGAAAATATCAGGAAACACAAACGCAGTAGATTCTGGCAAACACAAACCCCACTACTTACTCTGCCAACGAGCACAAAAATAGCAACACTTATAGCTCAATTGTTCTGACGCACAAAGCTATCACACTCGTGTACACATAGCTCTGAGATAAAAAAGTAAAGCGCCGATGAACAGAATCTAGCAAGTGTACAACATATTCCACCACCAAAAACACGGCCACACGTTCACTACTGAACACTGTTCAGTCCACCACCGTGCGCGGGACCCCGTGAGCTGAGGGTAGGGAGAGAGGTGAGGAAGGCAGAAGTGAGACGGTCCTCACCCCACCGGCGAAGCCTTCCGCCGCGCCTGCCAGGGGGTCCTGAAAACGTTAGTCTGCATTAGTGGATGGCCAGAGGATCCAATCAGCCAATGCATGGGAGTTAGAGAGTCAAAGTTAGCCTCACAGCATACTCGGTGATAACACGAAAGGTCAGGGTTATCCGTGCTGGTTCAAGTGTGGGACTCACGAGGAGCGACACGGTGAGTTTATGACCGCTTACTATTATATGTATACAATATATATATATATATATATATATATATATATATATATATATATATATATATGTATGTATATTATATTATAAAATGTGATAGGCTGCCGCCTCTTTAATAAATACCACCAACTTTTCCGAACGTCCGTAAATGGAAGCATGTAGCAGACGTACCTACATATTCAACGTCAGTGCAGAAAATTAGATGGAAGCCTTGGCAATTGCATTATTCTTAAATCTGAATCGACTGTAGCACTACCATAATTCAAATGGTGCCCGTTGGAGACATATAATGTCTTTCAAGCACAGATGAGCTACAATATAATACAGTACAGATGAGCTACTGTATAAATAGAAGAATGTGTAAAATATGGACGAAAAATGCAGCCAAAACTAAGCAAAAGCTCATCACCATCGGAAATATTGCATTAAATGGTAAAGCTGATTTAAATTGGATAATTGGATACGATCAAATAATTTCGCTCAAAACATCTCTGCTGTAATTAACATACCTAATCTTTTAAAAAACCGAATCAACATAGGCCGATCCAGGATTGCCGATCCGGGAGGGGGTACCTTCCAGGGGGAGGGGCGCCACTTTTGACCGGCAAAACCTATCAGATGGGTGCAAAATCCTACCGGTGGGTGCCGATTTTCGCATCCTGGGGGAGGCGACATTTCAGGGGGCGCCATCGACCTTTCAGGGGGTGCCGTGACTATTTCAGGGGGCGCCGAGGGTCGATCGGGGGAGCATGCGCCTCCCCCTTGTCCCCCACTGGATCCGCCTATGCGAATCAACACACGTTATTCAGGAAGCTCAGCCCTTGGAATTTCAGACACTGGTGCTGGCTATCTACTTCATGCGAAACAAAACAATGGCGGGTGGGGGGGGGAGAACATACCTGTTCCATGCCCATCATCTGAGCCTCCTGGAACTCCTTGGTCTTGACGAAGTTTCTGCCGAGAGTGGCCGTGACCTTGGACATGACGGATGTGTTGTCGCGGTCCATGGTGTGGTACTTGGGCTCCGGCATGTCTCCCATGAAGCGAAGGATTGTGATCCAGAGGGCCAGACCAGCCTGCGAGAACAGCGGAAAATCAGGCCCGGCGCCGTCTGCACTCGGACAAAAGTGTACGTGCATTCAAGCCTGAATAGCTGACTTTGTTGCCGACCAAATTCGGTATAGAAACCTGGCCGTTTGATGGAAAATGCAGAGCACCAACGTGCTATTGAGTTAAGGCAGTGACAGACACCTGCTTACCAGCTGGTCGCCCTGTGTCTGCAGCGCCAGACACCCACTTACCAGCTGGTCGCCCTGTGTCTGCAGCGCCAGACACCCACTTACCAGCTGGTCGCCCTGTATCTCCAGCGTCAGACACCCACTTACCAGCTGGTCGCCCTGTGTCTGCAGGGGCAGCAGCGACTGCTTGAGCGCCTTCCTGGAGTACTGCGGACCAACGTTGCCCTGGAAGAAGGTGGCGGCGAACTTGGCGAACTTGAATTCGGAGAGGTCCTCCTGCTCCTCAGGCGGTGCCGGCATAGCAGAGATGACTTCTCCGTTCTGAGCTCCCTTCTGAATGGTTGGGAACCCCTACCGGGCGAGAGACTGATGTTAACCAATCAGCCCGCATGCAAACATCCCCACCAACAGCAGGAAAAGGAACGCCCATTAGCTTTGTGAAAAGGAAGTAACGGTGAAAATGATAAAGCGAATACATTGCAACAGTGACATATGCACTCGCCGAAGCAGTAGTTAATTATTTCACAAAATATAGCATTTACAACCTATCTGACAAACTTAGACTGCGTCAGTAATTCCTACTCCGAATGCTGATGTAGAGACGGCCTCGCTGTTGGCGTCGGGCGGGAGGAACTCGAAGATGGCGTCCACCAGCTTGGAGTCGTCGATGGGCTCCATCTGGCGGCGCTCCGCCTCGCTGATGACCACGCGGACGGCGTCGCGGCTGCGCTGCTCGGCCTGCTCCACCTCCGCTCCGCGACGCTCCAACTCCTCCAGACGGTCCTGCGCACACCTCCAGCGTCACGCCTCAGCCCAGGCGGAGGAGAGCGGCGTGGTCTGTTTAACGACTGGTTATCAACCTGGCTTTGGGGAGGGTGTCGGACAAGGGGCGTAGTGGGCTAAAAAAAAACAGGCAGGTAAAATTTAATGGTGACGAGGTCCTCCTTTATAAAAAAGGTATGTGAAAATGCTTCGGTTTAAGCTCAGGAAGTCAAGTGATACAAATTATCCCATGGCGGCAGGCCTGCGTGTGATTTCACCTTATTTCATTGCATCCGAAGGCGTCGCTACGGAGTTTTCAGGAGAGGAGGGTTTGGAGCTAACTACGTAGGTATACGTCCAATTGCCCGTCTGTTCAGTGGGACAGAGAGTGCAAAGCACAAATTTTGTTTTAATAAATATGGCTACCTACGGACATATAGAACTTCAGAAGAAAACATTCTCTCTACTAAGTTGAACATTTCTAAAGCGAATTTCAGACCTGAAAGTCCTTCGCAAAATTGGCCTTGGCAGCCAAACATGCCAAACAATCTCTTTCGACAGCGGGGACGGGGCAGGGGAGACAAGGAATTTTTGTATACGAATCCCGTTATGTATCGACAACCATCCTCGTCCCTTTCAAAACCCTGCACAACGTACCCTGAACTTGCCCTCGGCCAGCTCCCTGGCCTTCTTCTTCCCGTGCTGGCGGCGCAGTTCTTCCTCCTCCTCATCCCGGAGCCGGATCGCCTCCAGGCGAGCACGATACTCAACCTGTCGCACGAACACGGGGTGTAAAGGCGAGCATGGATCTCAACCTGTCGCACAACATGGCGTATAAAGGCGCGCATGGTTCTCAGCCTGTCGCTCAACACGGGGTGTAAAGCCGCGCACGGTTCTCAACCTGCCGCTCAACACGGGGTGTAAAGGCGAGCACGGTTCTCAACCTGCCGCTCAACATGGGATGTAGAGCCGCGCATGGTTCTCAACCTGTCGGCTCAAAAACAGGGCTTTACACTGAGGTGCATTTGTCAGCGTTATGGTGCACACGTTGCTTATCCTGTCGCAGAAAGGGGACGTGAAGTAGGCCCATGTGGAACTAAGGCTGCCACACATCACGGGCGTGTGAAGGCATCCAAATAGCTACGGAAGAGAAGTGCAAGGCATGATCTTGCTAAACCCGAGGCAAATGGCAAGGAATTTCGTTTTAATGTACTGCACGCTTTTCATACCATCACACTCAACCCAGAAAGGTAAGACGTTTTTTCGGAAAACAGAATTTCGACAACATCGAGCTGCCCCGCCCTACTTGGCAGCACAACCACCTGCACTAACATAATATTATTGTTCGTCCATCTCGTCTCAACACGGACTTCTGTCTGAAGCCGTTGACGAAGAATAGCCGGTTTTATTCTGAGTTGTACCGGTCTCGTTGATCTTTACGATAATTACTTCACTCACAAGTCGGATCGGCTCGTAGAAGTCGCTGAGCCGCTCCCCAGCTACGACTGAGGCCCGCGCGCCGGCGCAGAACCACCGCGAGTGCATCCCTCCGAGGCGTCACGTTCAACCAACTAGCATTCACCGGGGGCTACCACCCGACAACGATGTCCACGGCCGGACACCGCCATCGTAGAGATTGCAGCGGCCCGTCGAATAATCCAGTTTAAGGGCGACCTTTTCTCACTTTCCTATCCCAATTGCAGACGATTGACACTGCAACCGAATACTCGACCCTGTGCCATCCGCAGATGGTGGTGGACTCAGGACACAGCACTAGCCGCTACAACACACCCACCGACCGGTTCTCCAGCCTTCTCAGCACCCGCCCGACATCAGTACTGAGACCGCCGCCAGAGCAGATCACCTCTTCTGCACACACCGGCGCAGACAGTGGGCCGTGTCTGCCGGGCCGGCGCCGGGGGGCACGGTGGCGTGCGGCGCGCTGACTGCACGTTCACCACAATAGCTCTGCCCCGCCACAATACCGGCACCTTGCACGTGAGTGCGCTGCAATGTCACCGCACTGGAGTGTGCGCGCGTCGCCCCAACGGCAGCCCGCAGCCCTGATCACGCTCTTGGGAGATGCATCAATGGAGCGGGCCCAGGATGGAGCGCGCTTTTGTGTTTTATGGCGTTACTCATCCGACCTTGCATGGGGAGAGGAGGGTCACCACGCACGCGGCCGACACGCACTGCGAGAGAGAGAGAGAGAGAGAGAGAGAGAGAGAGAAAGTACGCGTATCATTACTCCACCACATACATCCATGTTTGTGCCGTGACCGTGTTCAAAGAAATGAGTAGGATACGGCCCGGCTTACTCAGCTCTCACACAATCCATCAAGGTCACAACAGGTCACTCGATGACTGTGGCAGTGCTTACAACTCTTGTTACTGGGTTCGGGGTCAGTTCACACAGCTATACCAGGACCATGTCATAGTTTCGCGCGCTAAATTTAAATGGAGTCGATGGTTTTCAGATATGTTGAATTAACGTCACTTCCTAACGATCGGCAGCAATATGAACAATTTCTTATGGGCCTGCTTCTGTTTCATCGAAAAATGTCGCAAAATGTGGAAATTCTGTCGATTACCTCTCTGTGTGAGATAAACATCGCAATTAAGATATATGGATTCATATTTTAGCAAACAAAAGTCAAAAGCAAATCGATCAACTCATCATGCTTCGGCTTTTACAATTATATACTCTTCTGACAGGCTCCAGTCTTTAAGCTCGCAGCTTAACAGAGGCATAAATGTTTGCAAGTGCAAACAGAACACCGGATAATAGTCACCTGTTTAAATCAGCTTTAAGGGTTTACGTCAGCTGCCCACTTGGTTAGGAGACCTCCCGAACCAGTGCCGTGCACAACTGATTGTGCACGCGCAGATGCACAGAAAATTGGATAAGAGTCAGAAGAAAAACTGGGATTGTAAAAAGTCCCCCTGAAATGCAAAACTTTATGCCTCCAAAACTATGTACTCACCTCTTGACTCGGTAGTTATATTTTGCCAACTTTTGTAATGAATGATTGCTGACATTTGGCTGACTTCCCCCAAAAGCTCAGCGCAATCCTGCTAGAGTCTGGACTTCTAAGTGTTTGTCCATTGGTCTGGATAATGTGGATATATATGAAAATAATGGCATCTCCAATTTTACGTGCGTACTTATCATCTTCTCCACACACATTCGATGCTCATTCCGTAGATATGTTAGGACTTCTCCACTAGAAAACAAAACGTAAAGGACTAGGGGCCTTCGGCTAAATTTTACAAACCTTCGTCAGCGTAAAGGTTCGGACCGGATGAAAACACACGGTTAGAAGACACGGCTGGTTTTGTGATTCGACACAAACCTTAGAGCTGACGAAGGCTTGTAAAATATAGTCGGAAGCTCCGAGTCCTTCAAACTGTTTTCTTGTGTAGACGTCCTAAGATATTTACGGAATCCCGTACGCCTTAACCCTTGCCCCGGTGGCGGGTCGAGCCACCTTCGCCCGGTGGGGGGCAAAGACCCCCACGATCTCAAAACTAAGAGAGCTAGAAAAAGCGCAAACGGCAATCAAGCTCTTCGAAATGATATCGAAATACTTCGGTCATTTTTTGTGGGTCAATATCAAGGTCACCAGAGGTCAAAATAGGTCAAATCGCTAATGTGAGGTGTACTAAGAAACCTCTATATCTCAGAACTTGTAAAACCTGGAGCCGAGAAAGCCGAAAAGCCAAAAAAAGAAAAGCCAAGCAGAACAACGCCAAGAATTAACTGATGTCATTTCGTGAATTCGATTCGCATCTTGAGAACATGAGAGAAGGGTGATTTAAGTCAAATTTTCTGGTGCCATTCACATTGGATCCCATTCACGCGCCCATCGCACCTACAAACACACTCAGGACGAAATGGAAGAAAATCCTGCCATATTGGCAGGCGACTAAAATGCTTCTAAACAATTTGAAACAATTGTACAGGGTCGGACCCAGAGGGAATGAGGGACAGCAATGCTCTCCCTAACCGTTTTACATTTCTAAAATAATTTTGCCTGATTTCGGACGTTCTCTTCCCTGCAATCACCCCATAGGGACTTGACGCAGAAATAAACTTAGTAAACCCCGTCCGGCTCCTTATCTAAACCATTCTTGATTAAAGCCCAATATAATGACAAAGCTTTCGTAGCATCCCCATCTCGAAGCCGTTTACCTTGCGCTTCTTGTAGAGTCGCCTGGCGATCATGCCGCGGGCGTACGCCTGGATCGTGGTGGTGGCCCAGGTGCGCCGGTTCAGCTCGCGCCGCACTAGGAAGCCGCGGCAGCGAGCCTGCAGACGGTCGCGCCCAGTCAGTCACCTCTGGTCTATCACACGCACTGTCCAGGCAAGTCACGATATTAGTACATGCTCCAGTATATACAAGATCTTCTGGTTACAGCCATGCAACACGGAAAAACAACAGGCGGGATGTTATCGGTTATAACCAAGAGGAGGCAAGCGATTTGTCCCCTTATGGTTCTCCCTACTTTGGATCTTCCCCAAAAGTCAATCATGAATCATGTTCTGTTCCTTGTCGAGTTTCTGGACGGACCGTGCGAGAGAAAGAGCATACAATCCTGCGGGGGAAACGAAGCTCCTACACTGACCTGTAAATACGCAGTTATCACACACTAAGGAGTGTATTGAACTGCTCTATCTTTTTCTTTTCTTTTTGTTGGCGCATGCTGGCCGATTTTTTCAATGCTCGTGGGAGTGGGTGCTGTTGGGCACATTCTTGTCATACTCCTGTCTTCATATCTGTTTTTATATGCCTTCTTTAAAAAAAGAGAAATAAAAATGCACGGAAAACTAGGTTCACCCCCATGTCTCCCGTCTCTATCCCCCGTTCCTAGTTTGTATCTGCGCGCGCAGGCCCAGTTTTCACCTGCAGTGAAACCACGTGGCCGCGCAGGTGTTTGAAGCGGTGGGAGAGCACACGGGAGCGGATCAGGGCCTGCAGACGCATGTAGCCCACACGCATGTGCTGGTAGGCCCGCTTCTGGGCGTAGCCACGCCACACGCGCTGGATCGTCACGGCAGCAGCGCGCATGCGCAGGAACCTGACCACGCGCCGATTAGTGAGCATCGCTAGGACCTGGGAGGGCTTCGGCTCTCGTACGCGAGAAACGCTGCCAACGTCTCAACGATGAGTTCTGCATGGATGTTTTCTTTGCCTTACTAGGTTACCTGGGAAGAGTGCTTACTTTCAAGGCTCCTTCATTAGGACAATGTGTGATGATCTAACTCTTTTCAATGGTTAAGCTAAGAGCAAGTTTTATTCCATATCCTGCTTGACAGAACGTATTCGATGAGTGTCTAGCTTACCTGCGTCGGTGGTACCAGGCCTTGATGGAGCGCTGCAGGATCAGGATCTTCTTGGTCAGCACGCGGTCCCGCTCCTGCTCCAGGAACAGGTCCTGAGAATCCTTCAGAAACACCTTGTTCTTGCCCAGTTGGTAGTCTGAGCGACCGAGCACTTGTTCACAGATGCGTGACGTCGCCGCGCGACAGTCCACCTGAGGAGGAGAAGATGACAGCCGGTGAGAAACGAGAGAGAACATGAGAACAGAACAGCTGCACGCTGAAGCACAGTTGGGACCTATGGAAGGTCTTGAAACGATTTAAAACGATAAAATAGTCAGGGTGCACAATCAGGACAATCTCCTTCCAACAAGAAACCTACAAGATTCGTACAACCATTTCCCTTCACGCCGTCAGGATGTTCCAGCATGTTCACTGACCTTGTGCGGCGGCGGGCAGCCGCTGATGAGAAAGCGGTACCGCTCCACAAACTCCATGAAGGTGTGTCTGATCGGGTAGCCGGCCCGTCGGATTCGAATGGTCTCCATCATCCCCGAGTAGCGCAGTTGCCGGCAGCACAGCTCACGGTCGAAGATCTGCCGCAACACCATCGTCGTCAGGGAAAATAATCAGGGGAGAGAGAGAGAAGAGAGAGAGAGAGAGAGAGAGAGAGAGAGGCGGGTGGCCGAAGAGGAACGCTGATGGTGACACTTGTGCTGGAAGTCGGGGCACATATGAGTTTAAAAAAGCAAAGAAAAAGAAATATGCATTGCGATGAAGT
This sequence comes from Lepas anatifera, assembly GCA_034440635.1. Lineage (NCBI taxonomy): Eukaryota > Metazoa > Arthropoda > Thecostraca > Lepadidae > Lepas > Lepas anatifera. The sequence continues at coordinate 523,465 of JAOTON010000342.1, forward strand.
TGTGAGTGCGTAACAATAAACAATCTCCATTAAAAATAAATACTGCATATTTCGTAATGAAACCAAAACATTATGAAAACACCAGTCGCAGCAAAAATAACGTCGGTGGACAACAGCCAAATACAAGAAAAAAACTACACCACGAGCTGATGACGCCACCTACGAGCTCCGGCCCCCGTAATGGTTCACCCCAACGCATCACGTCCCCATATGAGGCACAGAGTGACGCTCGACGGAAACAGTGCCGACTGCACACATCGACGGGGCGTCACGCCCGTGACAAATGCACCGCCGTCACTTCCACCGCCGCACGAAAGCGCACGCCCAGCAGAGCTTTCTCTATAGCCCAATATATCTTACATGCTGATTATACTTTAGGTAGAAGGTGAGGTAAATTTACTGATAGTTTTAGCTAAAAAAAACAGCGATCTCATCAAGCTGATAAACAGGGAGCGTAATGCGGGAATGCCTGGGATGATGGCGGACTCCTGTGACGTGCTGGCCTCCGCCCGTGTGCACACCTGTTTCCCTCCGAGGGGAAGCAGCGGAAAATGTGCGGCCGTATAGCGCAAGCAGGGTATGAGGTGGAACTGGGAAATAGTCGGATTCATAGCTATTGCCCAAGGGGAGGGACAGAAATATAGAATTAGATCAGCAGCAGAGATCACCGAAGGAGTGGGGGAATTAATGACAATGATGAATGATTGTAATGAATTAGCCACACAGGTACGACGCTTTCTGACAGCATTGACATTCGTGCCCGACGCCCTTACCATGGGCTTCTTGAACTCGTTGGGTTTGACACATCTGATGAAGAAGGGCTGGCAGCTGGAGAGGGTTCGCATCAGCGAGTCCAGGGACTTCTTGAACTGGGTGGACAGCGTCGGCGCCCTTTTCCTCGTCTCTGCGCAGGCAGCTTTGTGTCAGCACGCAAATGTACGCGGTGAGCATTTTTCTAGGAACATGTGGTCGGGCCAGGGGCGGACCCAGATGGCTGGGGGAGAGGGGCAAATATTTTCCCCGCAATCCTCTGGTTTAAGAATTCTCTTAAAAAACACTTTTCAGGGCTCTAGCCATTTTACTCCCCACTAAAATCACCGTCCAGATCCGACACTCAGACAGGTGGAGCAGGTAATACTGTTAGAACGGTATGCATTAGTATCCCCGCCTCAATGCCGTCCAAAAATACCAGCTACATACATACATATAAATACATAGCTGCATATACATACATACATAAAAATACTGTAACAGGCTACAAGGTGCGGTCAAGCAAAATAAAACCACAGGGATGACACCCACACACATGGCGAGGCATTGGTACCCGTTATCAAGTTAGAAAACGATGTCCTGCTGTCCAACGAACCACAAACAGCATGTTCCCGATTGAGTTTCAATGAGCATATCACCAAAGTCGTCTCTAGCTGTCAAAAGCGAGTCAACATTCTCCGCATGCTCGGCGGCACAGGGTATGGCGGGGATCGAAAGACCCTGCTTATGCTCTACAAGACCCTGATTCGGTCCATTCTCGAGTATAATTCGTTCGTTTTTGACTCGACGAACAAGACCAATAAATTAAAGCTAGAGCGAGTCCAAAATGCCAGTATCCGGGCAGCCACAGGCGCGCTCAGAGAATCCCCCATCACCAGCCTGCTAACTGATAGCGGGCTATGCCCACTGCAGACAAGACGCGACGCCCAGCTTATTTCTAACTACATTAAGGTCCAATCCACCGAAAACCACCCGGCAAAACAATGTTTTGCCCATCCCAGACGAGCAAATAAAGCCACTCTACAGAAGTGGCCCCCATTTAAGCACAGAGTAGCGAAAACCCTGGAAAGCCTCAATCTTGCACTGCCAGCAACAATAGGCAAACCCCCACTCTCCCGCTTCTGGACTCGGAAAGAGCCCAAAGTGGAATTTCTTTTCACTTCCCGTAAAACGGACTTCTCAGAAGAAGAAGTCTCCCAGAAATTCCCAGAGTTCCGATCTTGTAACGCGGACAAGACCTTTATATTTACAGACGGCTCCAAAATAGGCGAAAAAGTAGGCCTCGGCATCTGTGGGCAAAATATTTGCCTACAGAAAAGACTTCCGGACAACTGCTCTATCTTTACAGCCGAGGCTGTTGCCATCCTAAATGCATTAGCCATAATCAGAACCCAAAATATCAACTCAGCCGTCATCTGTTCAGACTCTAAATCTGTCCTGCAGGCCGTCAGTAACGTAGTCAACCCCAGCCACCACGTTATAGCAGATATTCAGAAAGGTATCGATGATACCCCTGATGTCTCTTTTCTTTGGATCCCGGGCCACTGCAAAATTCAAGGAAATGAAAAGGCCGATGAGCAGGCAAAAACGTCCCTAGAACTTAGAGAGATCGCACCATTAATGTGGTCTGGAGATGATAGCAAAGCTCTCCTCCAGGACAGCATCCGGAAGCAAATTCAAAATAACTGGACCACAAACCACAGCGCCCGCCTATTCTATATCAAGCCTAACATCGGCTACTGGACCCAGTTCCAACCAAAAGAGTCGCCGGCGCGAGGTTATTCTAACCAGACTCAGAAATGGACACACAAAATTAAATGCCTATTGGAACGCGGGTACCTGTGGTACCTGCGACGCAATGGAGAATCCCTATCACATTCTCATCGATTGTCCCCAGCACAATACCCATCGGCAACCCATGCTAGATTACTGCCGAATCCAAAACATCCCTGTAGACCTAAAAACTCTGCTCGGTAACGACCATCCTGAGCTACTCGAAAAAGTATTTACATTTCTAAAGGACTCTGGGCTAGAGAAGTTTCTATAAATCACCCCTCCCAGTATATATGATGGAGGGTGCATGGTGCACCCCCAAAGTAGGACTTGCCTATTTTCCAATCATAGATGTTCCACCGCAAAATTTAAGCAATAGTTGTTTAACCTTTAAATGGTTTGTCGTAGGCTAAGGATAGGTTATGTTAGGCTAGCTTTGAAATCAGGTTAGGTTAAATAGGTTAGATTTCTTCACCGCAGTGATACCTTTCACTGCGGGTCTATGCTAACCACACCTATATTCTTACTAACAATCTAACTATCCTCTCACACTTCTTTTCCTCTGCGCGGCGGCTGCCCAGCCGGAGAGGGGAGCTGCAACTTCACCTCCGGGTTGCAGGGTAAATTCGCGGCACCCTGGCCAGGTGTTTAGCGCACTTTCTAAAATACGAAACTATTGAGTTAACGGAGGATTTCGAGTAACGTAGACAAGCGGACATCAGTAGCTGACACACAAAATTCTAAATTCTAAATTCCAAATTCTAAATTTAAGGTCTTCAACCACAGAAATAGCCTTCGCACTCTGCGGGTCTAAACTTATTAAAAGACCTCCCTTGGCATGGCTATGCCATTGCCACAACCGTCCATTCGCAAGCTAAAACATCTTGCAACCCATTACTTGAAATAACTCCCTTTGCTTTAACAGACTAACGTAGCTTGCCCTCACACAAAATTCTAAAATTCTCCCACGCACTCCTTTAGAGGCGGGCAAAGGTGCTATGCACAGAACGCCTAATAAAAAGCCATTGATTGATTGATTGAGCATGTGGGTGGTCCCCTTCAGGACAGTCTCATCTGATACTTGTCGACTGCCAATAATCATCACCAATGACGGTGGTCTCCAAACAGAGTTAATTGCCCCGCAGTTGCCTTACCAGAGCCCATGTTGAGGTCCTCCTGGAATAGCGTGTGCATGAACTTGTTGGTGGAGGCGTGTACTATCTGCATCAGATCGGCGCTGAACGAGTCGCGGTTCTTCTCCAGGAACCCTGCCACACACCCCGCTCGGTCAGGCTGGTCATTTCCGCCGGTCGGGACCAACAGAGAAGGAAATCCGGGAAGGATTTAAGATGGCGGCACAGGGTGGTACACTCTACCCCGGGCACATGCGGGGCACCCTGTTGCATAGGCGGATCCAGGGGGCAAGCGGGGCACGTGCCCCCTCAATCGACCCTTGGTGCCCCCTCGATCGACCCTTGGCGCCCCTCGATCGACCCTTGGCGCCCCCTGAAAGGTCGATGGCGCCCCCTGAAATGTCGCTTCCCACCCCCCCAGGATACGAAAGTCGGCGCCCACCGACAGGATTTGGCGCCCACCTGATAGGTTTTGCCGGTCATAAGTGGCGCCCCCTAATCCGGATGACACCCCTCCCCCCGGGAAGGTGCCCCCCCATCGGCAATCCTGGGTCCGCCTATAACTTGTTGGCCGCTGAACGGCGACCCCTGGACCCATCTCAATCACATGAAGCTGCTCCTCCTGAATAAAATGTTATACCCACAAAGAATGCGGCCAAAATCCCTAGAAACATAGTACAAATAAGACATCTAGTTAGCATGGCTTTCACGAAGCGAACATGCACATTATAAAATGTTCAGCAGTTACTAGAACCGCAATATACCAAGGCAGCTTTCTTTACATAGTTTTCTCAAGCCTCAAATCTTAACACCAACCACTACATTCCACAAAAAAACGCACTCCAAATAAAAAACACCCACATGATTCCGCACACAGAATCAAAAGGTATCGGAAGCAGATTTGCACAAACGTTTGTCAGTTTGCACCTTAATCGCACGCATTATGCGACATCATGTTCCGAATAGTTTCTTAACCCACCGCGAGCATCGTAGAAGACGACGCCGGCGAAGTGGTTGAGCCCGAAGGAGGCGTTCATGTCCGACTTGGGCTTCAGGTAGTTGACGTTGTCGCCGTGCGTCTTGTGGAGCTTGTTCAGCATGGTCTGGTCGGTACCCTGGAAGAGGAGGATGGCGAAACTGACACACATGAACTGACGAACAAGCACATCACTGATACTACATGTCGAAAAAGACAACGAGTGCACCATTTTGATGATACATTTTACAGTCAAAAGATAAACATTTCCAGCGTAATTTAGAGCTCTTGCAATCCATGCCCCACTCAAAATCGTACGATTACGAAACATAGTTCAAAGCTATTTACCTCATCTAATATGCAAAAGAGTTGGTCTGAAATTATGGTAACCGGAGCATACCGCAAGTTTTGAAGAGTCTGCTCACACTCAAAGTGTATGCGGGATAGGACAATTCGGCCACGCCTCTCTCTCTCTCCCTCTCCTCTCTCTTTGACCAGCCCTTTCTACACGCCAGATGGCGGCCAAATTCGGTCGCCACGCTATGCACCCCTCGACTAACGTTTGGCTACGCCTGCTTACTATTAACGTTACATTCAAGACATACAGAGATTATAAGAACGGCGCTTTGAATTGATCCGAACCTTGGGGAACTTGCTCTCTTCGTCAATCAGCGCCATGATGTTGAGCTGCTTGATGGCGATCATGTCCAGGGCATCCTGGTTGTCGACGAACTCGATGTGGTGCCAGTTGATGGCCTCCAGGTTGTACTCCTCCTGCTCCAGCTTGAAAATGTGCTGCACGAAGAACTGCTGCAGGTTCTCGTTGGCGTAGTTGATGCAGAACTGCTCGAAGCTGAAATACACGGGCAGGGCATTCATTGATGGACAACACATCGCCTACCTATACGCGCCACATATCTAGAAAACAGTATTTGATGAGCCAAAGAAAGCCAAAAGACAACGCCCGGACAGAGCAAAATCTCAACTCTGCGCGTTGGGTTCGTACAGACCTGTTGGTCTTGAAGTTCTCGAACCCGAAGATGTCGAGGACACCGATGCAGGAGCGGAACGTCTTCTTGGGTCGGTAGATAGCGGAGTTGATCTTGCTGACGATCCAGACAAAGAGTCGACCGTAGATGCCCTTGCAGAAGGCGTCCCGCACGTCCATGGCCTGGTCGACTGACATCTGGGAGCGCTGCGGCGAGGAGGCGAAACCTCAGAAACAGCCCGCCGCAGAGCGGAGTTCAACACCGGCTCATCCCTACTACTCCAGCCCTACCCCATGAGCTGTCTGCCCAGTCCACAGGTATGTGTTTCAGCCCTACCAGACGCTAGAAAATTGAGCGCCGACAGCCTCTTGCCGGATTCTGTTTTATAAACACTATATAGAATCATCCTAAAGCTAGTTTTAGGCAGGTCTGAAAAAGAGTATGATGAGACATGAGGGACAAAATGCTCGAATTGTACGCCCCATTTCCGAAAGCAAGAATGGAATCAACTAAAATTACACACACGGTTTTCTGATGGGCAAAATATCGACTGTTCCCTAACCCGGGAAAGTTCAAAGATTTTCAGATATGTTGAGGGCCCGATCGCACTTAGGCACTCTCAATACCACACTGCTCACCATTGTTAAGGGATTTGTTTCTAACCTAATCAATGTATGCACTTTGATCCCGCTTGCATAGAACACCGTGGAGTTTCGCACACGATTTCCCCATAAACGTCCCACAAACTATGCAAAGTTTTCTTAATAGATCGAACGCTGCAGCTTTCTCTATCCAATGACACTGGATAATACCTGGTGCGTGCCTTATGATGGTGGCTGGACCCAGCTGAACAAAGAAAGGCACACGTCCCTTTTTCTAGTTGGAGCCGTTTATAAACAGTCATATACTATTGGCTTGTCCCACACCAAATTTATTTTCTTCCTCTCCTCACCGACCTGAGCCAGCTGGGGGCGACACCTACCACAGTCTCTCCCTGTGCGAAGATGGTCCGCGAGATGATGGCCATCTTGAGTGCCTGCGGAGTGGTGCCCAGCAGCTTGGCCACCCGACCCACGTTAGTCATGTCCCGCACTTCCGAGGCATCAATGTTGTCTGCGACACAGGAGGGAAGGTTTCAGACATGCTCATCTACCCTGGGGCAGGGTTCACAGCAGACAATGCGCCCGTGGAGACTTCGGTAGATTTGAGCCAGATTGGTAGTATGCTGAAGCTGAATCAAGGGATTAGCAGCAGCAGTGGCGCCACCTCGCACGCTCAGTTTTGGTACATCATTACTGATGCATAATCATCTACTTCTTTTAAATTCCACAAGAAAATATGGTCCAAATGGTTATATGCTTCAGACAGAAGCAAAACCTGCCTGAAGACCATCACTACAAATAAGGAAACTCCACTCACAATTTTCTTAAGGCAGGCAAACAAAAACGGAAAACAACCGTATGGTTTTATTACAGTACGTGTTTTCTATTACACGACCATGCACAGAATGATCTGAACCACCTACCAACAACGGTGGGGTCGAACTTGATGTTTCCCATGTGCAGAATGGCTGCCAGCAGCTTCATCACCTCCAGGATGTCTGTGTCGCTGAACATGAGCACCTTCATGGCGGAGCGGATGTCGGCGAACTCGGCGGCATCGTCCCGGCCCTCGCAAGTGATGGTGCCACCCTGGGGCACCAGGACCGATGGTCAAGATCAGGGCAAGGGTGTGGATCGATAGCTAAATCCATTAGCATCCCAATGTAACGGCAAAGATATGGTAAAATATAATTTACATTGTCCTGTTTATTTCATCTTAAGAACTTTACTTTGGCCTGATGTACTTCAGCAGGCATATGGGAAGGTGAAATATAGTACATTGTACGTTTGATTTAAATATGGCGGCTATTAACATAATCATTTCAAATTCTGGTACACCAACCATGTTTACAACCCACGCTCACGGTCAGGGCAGTATAAGGTGAGACGTCGCGTCCGCTGCGAACGGATTTCTAGGTCATAGGCTCAGTTGTTTGGACAAAACACTCATCAAACCCTTAGCGCGTCAAAGCATCGTGCGTAATGCTCCTCTTCCAAGAGTTCTTTGAGTTGGTGTTCATGGGAATTGACGGGATTTCGACTGCGCAAGATATCGATTATCGTTCCTGGTATTGGGTGATATCTGGTAATTTAGGCGAATAATTTCGAATTCGAATAATGGGTCTGGCTAACCCTTGATTTTCATGGCATAGGCATATGCAGGATTGCATGGCATCTGGCATAGGCGGATGCAGGATTTCCGATCGGGGGAAGAGTATATGGTCGGGGGGGTGAGACTTTTGGACGATAAAACTTATCAGATGGGCACCAAATTATATCATGGGGTGTCCATATTCGCATCCTGATGTGCAGAAGCAGCGTTTTTTTGTTTACCCACAGCAAGAGAAAAGCATTCGATATGCCTTCACACTAAAAGAGCTAGCATAAAAAGAAGCGAATTTAGAGCTGAAAAACTGGCGGCAAATCACTGAATTTGAGAATGCATCTGATCTCCAAAACTCCTAGGTTCAAATTATGCTGTTGTTGTACCGAAAAAAGTTTTCTACGTCTAGTTTCCTCCCCTGTGTTTATTTGTATGCAACAGCTTGTCACGTCCAAAGCAATTCTATCTCCCTGCAATGTTTTCAAACCGCCGGCATAGTAAGGAAAGAAGTCCTCACCAATCATTTCGTGGGTACCCGGAAAGTTCCTGAAATAAATGAAACATGCTGAATCGTACCAGAGCCCTTACAAGTACCCTGCATCGAAAATCGTGTACTCGGATCCACGGCTAATCGAGCGTTCCCAGTGTTTTCAAATAGCGCACCATCGGACGTGTAAGACCCTTAAACGCCTTTTGTTCGTGCTGTGGCATTCGACTGTTGGGGCGGGCGTGACTTCACCAATCACCGGCCGCCAGCCGTGCATAATGCATCAACACGGCTGACCGACACGCCTATATGGTGCCAGCGAGCTGGTCGTGAGAACTCCCCACTGCGCATGCGCCAGCGCAGCCAGGTGAGCTGCGGAAGATCAAGGTAACAGCAAGCACGGAGAGGTTGTACGAAGCACTAAAACATGCACTTGGTGCAACCAAGCGATATTTCCGGGGGCGCCATAAACCTTTCAGGGGACGCCAGAGGTTGATCGGGGAGGGTACAAATGCCCCACCTGTCCCGGCCCCCGATCTGCCTATGTGACTGGCAATAGCTAATGTTTCATAACCAAGTCGTTGCATTTAAAAGAATCCCTGCCGCGTTGCATAAGTGGCCTGCACCAACTCCAATATTGGATACCGGTAGATTAATCTCCAAAAGTGGCGTTATTAAACAGGCAGGTTAAACCAACTCACTGAAAGCATACAGCAACAGAGCTTTACGCGTTTCCAAGTCCGTAAGGCCCTCCAGCTCAGCACTACGCATTACTCATTATTAGAGCAAAACAGAACTTCACCGATCCGCCAAGAACACATGCACGACATCAAGCGGCCAAGAGAAGGAGCCGTCGTTTACGTTACAACGTCAGTTAGACGCCCGTCGTTAGATATACCGCCTCAGGGGCCCGGCAGAAATTGTGCAGCGCCGGCGGGCGCGGCCAATCTTGGCCCGACTCCGTTAGCAGCCATCCGTGTGGACTATCGAAACGCCTCGTTGCGATCATGCACGATTACTGATGTATCAGAGGGAAAACAGGCTGACGGAATAGGCGGCGTCATGGTCAGCTTCGCACTTGATATGATAAATCTCCGGACAAACTGCATGCGCCATGTCGCAAGCCGAGGTATTTCCAATGGCGAATGTGCTAAGACGTTTCTAATGGTGAATGTGCTCAGATGTTTCGAACAGTGACATTCACCTTTTTGGGATATCAGCGATGTCCACAACATACATTCCAAGCCGACAACCAGACGGGGTTGTCAATAGTTCTAGATTGATAACACTTACACGGACAGAAGGGCTAAGAAAGTACAAACATAGCAAATTTCTGGAACACCCAACACGTTTCCTAAGACAGAACTCCTCCATGAGTTCATTAGGAAATACCACAATGCAACGGCAAAAGACAATATAATTATATGAAAGCACCGAGTGATCACAAGTTTTAGAATCACTTTGAAACACCAAGGCAAAAACCTATCATGCAAAACTACCGAAGTAACTCGTTATTTCACTGCTGTGTTAATCGCACTGCTGCTGACGCCCCCTCGAAAAAACCGGGATCGTGCTTGTAACCAAATCTAATTGGCGTTTAATCTTAAATCTTCTAAGTGTAATATATTCCTTTTTTTGTTTGAAGGCTTTTATCCAATGTGCAGCTCGAACTTATCAGTCGAACTGCCTCAACTGTTGGTATACATAAGCACTTTGCTAGGTACTTGTAAATTTGGCGCGTGCTTCTCGAAAAGCCGTATGCATGCGAAGGACAGAGAAGAACTTATCAAGACAAACTCCGGGAAGGCAAGCTGAATAAGAAACACAATGCCAATGAACAAGCAAAACAATCCTAACTTACCTAATATACCTTGAACGATAAGCGACTTAAAAAGTCGACAAGAACAGGAGCAGTAGTTAAGGTGACGACTAAGACACCGGCACAAGGTTAAATCAACAACTGCCGATAGGTGGGTCGTCACAAAATTCCCATCGGGGGGGGGTGGACTGGTGACAGTCGGGAGGGGGGAGAGATTGGAGCATATCGGCTGCCTTTGAAAACGCTAGGCACTTACAAAGACTCTTGCTCTAAGAAAACGCTCTTCACCCACATATTTACGCTACAACACACAGGCCTTAGGGGACATGCAAAAAAACTAAGAACAGTCCCAATTTTTTTGGGAGACGTCCCTCTTATTCGCGAGTTGGGGTGAGGCCACACCCCCTCCCCTGCTTTCAACGCCGCTTGTTAAGACTATCTATTACAGGACAAAGTCGGTACTCTGTGACTGACGTAAATCCGGCAATCGATCTACACATCCCTCGTCTAGAGATAACTATACAGGTCTCGAGGAGAAGCTTAGCACACATGGTGCCAGGTAAGATTTCTAAGAAATGTGATTAGTTTGATGTTGCTCCTGGTTGAAGCTCAGATCTGATTAGGGGCTTTGGCACCATGATTGATATGGACTGAAGGCATCATTGCGCGGATATAAAAATATGGTGCTTTTTAATAAACTATTATTTTTTATATATAAATAAAAACGACCATCCGATAAACACCTTAGCCGATTTGTACTCCATGCACCTAGAGTTTTGTATTTACAAACAAATAATTCCTAGATTAGGAAGACACATTTAGATGGATGTAAACCTTCAAATAATAATCTGCTGAAAAAGATGGTGGAGGCACAGCTCCACACCGGTCCCAGCATCCCTTCACGTCTGGGAGATTAGTGTTTTTTACCTAAAAACCAGGCCAGGACCTGACATCGCCTCCATCCCGCCGACGGGGGAATTGGATTGTTCCTCACCAATCAGTCTATCTTAACCAACACAGCCGGTTGAGAGCACCTAGGCCCACAGTGCAGCGGTTCAAATCTGGAATAAGATGCGCTGGGTGCTGGGCACCACATGGCCCACAGAATAGCGTATCCCAAGTAGGCACATCTCACTAACGGTTGGCTTTTTTACCGTACGTGGGTGGTGCCGTGAGTCTGGTCACTGGCTTTTGTGCCATACTTCTGCCTACAACATTTGTGCGAAAACTGCTCTGCTATGCAGTAAGGCTGAATTGTTTTGGGGTGGCGTGAGGCGAGTTAAAGGGAAAACGACACCTTCATGAGATTTTACTTTGATATCAATTGCGTAGAGCATATCGGAAAACTCCTGGTCACATATTTCGCTTCTCTAAGAACGCACCTTAACAACAAAAAACAGCGCTTCACAAGACATTTTGAGCGCAAGGATATCGTATAACAGGCCCCGCCTCCCTATAAGCCAATACGGCTGGCGGATAGTATTCAACTTCGGGACGGAGAGTTTGGGCTCGGTAAGACCGGTACCCCGGTCTAAATATACCCTATTTCTCCAACAATTGTGATTTCATAGATACCAATATCACAACTAGGGTTTTTCAGTATGCTCCAGAATGTCAATATCAGTTCAATTCTCACTATAAAGGTACTATATTCCCTTTACGTTGCATTGAGAGGTTACAGCGTACTAGACTAGGGAGGAATAAACTAGACCTCATCGTCGTGCTTGGGGCTCTAGGGCAAGTTGACTGCGATGCCATTCTACGCTCATGTCACAGTCATTTAGAACATGTCATGCTCTTTTCGATGAAAAATGAGTAGGCAAAAGCCGACATGTCAGCAAAATTTCCCATAAAACTTCTGCAGATATGGCTTAAAATTATGTGTTGTGTCTAGCGATAAAAATTACCCTAATTGGTCCCGGAATATTTCACACATGATTCGGGGGGAGAGTAGATCACAATAAAATTAACAATCTTCAGGAAGCAAGCAACGTTGGAGGAAGTCTAAAAAAACCTCCCGGATGAGTGCACTCGACATAAGGCTCAACTTTACTAACTACGCCAGCGCAGGCGATAAGGTCTGTCTTTGGCTGGGCTCGAACCCACGACCTCCCGGGAAAAACTTCTCTAACTCACCCCGGTCAGGTATCGGTAGTTAGTGGCCGTTGTGAGCTCCAGCTGCTGCTTCTGCTGCTGTGTCATCCCGGCCAGCATGCAGTAGAAGACGTGGTAGTTCCTCTCGTCTGCGTTCTGACCCACAATCCGCGACTTCTCCAACAGATATTGCTCGATACGGGCGCCCTCAATGGTGCCCTGCTCGTTGAAGTGGATGTCGATGTACTTTCCGAACCGAGACGAGTTGTCGTTGCGGATGGTCTTGGCGTTTCCGAAGGCTGCGCGCACAAGTGACTGGTTAGCGCAAGTTAATGACAGTATCTTCAATGAGTAGGCACAAGCTTCAAATCGAATATAAACGCCAGAACAACTGTTACAAGAGGTTAGAAGCGCGCTGGGACAGGTTCAAAATAATTAACATAAATAAAAAACTAACCGGTCTTTGATTGTAGCCCTGCAAACACAAAGCTACCAATCCAAACAAGTCTGAGCCGATCCTGACTCCGAGTCAAACACATGCAACCAGCGTGGCGACACTCCAGCGTTAGAAAACCTCCTCCTCGCGGGGCCCCATGAAAAACCGTTCCGCGGTCTCCTGTGGCGCTTACCCTCCAGAATGGGGTTGGCTTCCAGGATCTGCTGTTCGATCCAGGAGTGTTTGCCGGATATGGCCGCCAGGTACTGCAGGATCAGCTTGGTGCTCTCCGTTTTACCGGCGCCCGATTCACCGCTGGGGAAGAGAGCAGGTGACGTCAGGCCAGGCCAGCCCTGAGTTCACACTACGGACACAGCCCCGTCTCAGAAACAGAGCTCATGGACGTACCCAATAAACGCACAACAGACTGCCACCCTGGTACAGGGTATTTTTACTATTTCAGATGAAGTCACGGTACAAAACATGCTTGAATAGTCTTTGAATATTTGGTTAGTTTTTCCTTCACACACAATCAGATCTGGCGCATCCAGAAGCTCTGTCCTTGCATGTCCCAGGCAGCAGGCACGGAGCAAGTTGGCAAGGATACAAATGTACCAAAACCGACCGATCATCCTTGTGCCGACATGCTTTCCCCAATCAGCACCCGTTTCCCCGTCCATCTAAACCCGCGTGTTTCCCATCAGCGTGCTCGTTCAATCATCCAGGCAAGAACACAGCACATCAGTCGAGAATCGGTGCGTTCAATTTAGCCGTAACTCAACAGGGCTATCATGGCGCCTGCCGGTGAGTGGGGCGCGCCGTGGCAGCGCGTCTGCTCCTTCCGTTCCCACCACCCCGCCCCTGCGCGCCGTCAGGTTCGACAGTTTTTGTCAGGCCGTGGTCACGACCGCTGCCTTCCCCGCCTCCACGCCATGACACGCAGCACACCCGGCCAACCCCCGCCCCTCAGAGACAGCGCATCATCATCACTTGATCATCATCCTATCAGAGAATCATTCAGAAACCAACACATCGGCTGACTTGTCGCAGACGTGAAAGCGGTACAAACTGACAATCATGGAGCGAAATTTGGTATGCCATGTATTTTTGTCTCCTCTATCAATGGTATCTGAGGCCAGACAAAACCAGTCGCGACAGGCGGTGTGTGTGTCATGACAGATGTTTTTGGCGTGGTAATTTGCGAGCTCAACCCGTAGTGCGCGGGAAACTGACCGCAAAACCGCGCAGGTGAGCCTACGTGGTGCCTTGATCGTGGGGCCGATGGAACAGCCACTAATAATACTCGAGGCAAACAGATGTTTCAACTCCTCCCATACATCAGACAAAGAGCGGAGGAGCGCCCCATCATTCATGTGGACCTGTCGCACAGGCGACGTACGATAGTAAATGGGATATACATATATCGGGTAGCGAAGTCTAATCCTCTCGCGGTTGTGATATCTTTGATAGGTAGATATAAAGTGGCGTAAGGGTCGTGTATTAGAAAGCGTTTGAATGCACAAGAAACTGAACCATAGCGATCCTCTCTCTAGATAAAGAAAGAGTCCACTTAGAGGGAAGTCACTCCAAAGTTGTCGGGCCTTCACCTGATGACGATGCACTGGTCGCTCTGGTGTCGCTTCATGTTGGCGTAGCAGTTGTCTCCGATGGCGAATATGTGCGGGGGCAGCTCGCCGATCTTCTTGTCGCGGTACAGTTTGATCTGCTCTGCTGTGTAGATAGGCAGAATCTGGTACGGATTCACCGCCACCAGAATGGAGCCGGTGTATGTCTGTGGAAATAGAGGACACGTCAGTCGAGCTTTTCTGCAAGGTGGCTGCCGCAAAAAGCTACTCCAAAAAATGGCTGGGAACCTTGCACAAGCGGCGTTGTCCAAGACCCCATTCACACAGGTGTTTAGGATTCACTGGCAGATCCAGGATTTCCTATTGTATGTGAGAGGGCACTCTGTTCAGGGGGCGTCATTTGGATCCGGAGGGGCGCCATTCAGACCTCAGAGACGCCATTTGGACCAAAAGCACCAATTCTTGTTCCGCTGATCACATCAGATGGGCATCTAATTGCATCGTGGGGGCGCCAACACAGGGATCGGAGGAAGGGGGTGGGCGAAGCTTCAGGGCGCGCCAGAGCGGTTCTAGGGGGTGACGGGCGCGCGGTGTGGGGCACCCGGTGGTTCGATAGGGAGGGGGTAGTGCTCTGTCGCCCCCTGGATCCGCCTATGCCAAGATTCCCGGACGACTTCTGACGGGATGTAAAAATATATATGTTGATATTTCAACATGCCTCCGGCACACTTGCATCCCACTCTTCAGATCTGCAATAGCGTCTGGTGCCGTCTGTGGCACTGATCGTGACCAAGATTCGCAGACAACGATCAGCTGTCACGCTCTCCTCTGCTCTCCAGTAACTTTTACTGTGCCCACACTCTACAGCGACCAGGTGAAAACGACGGCCCCAAACTGGCCTCCCACCAGTACCACTCTAGGGATCTTCCTGGTCCTGCAATCAAAGCAAGTGTAGAAATTAAATATTCCAATCGGATGCAGGTATAGGGATTTTTCGCCGCACGGCGATGACCTCGTAACCAACAAATCCGTCCCGACCTTATTGAGAAGGGTTCGCCCCGAAGCAGAAGACAAGCACTTTCGATTTATTTTGAATTAAAAAGTATTGGCGGCGGGTGCAAGGGAGCTAGGGGCTCCATTCCCTCCAGTTGAAACTAAATAAAGCGTAAGCAAGACAAACACGCAGAGGTCGATCAGCTTCGGGAAATAGATGTTGAATGCAGATACTGGGGAGTACGTGACCTGGGCATTGAAATCTCCGATAAAAAACGGAAAGGGCTTTCTGATGTTATCTAGAAAGGGAGCGATGATGAGAGGGTTATGAATCGAAACATTTCGTAAAGACCACAATGGTGTGTTCGGGAGTGCAAAAATCGACTGTCTCCTGACAACGTCCACCAGTGCGGGTCCTCAGCGCCGGGAGCCCTTTAACGGCCGCTGTGGTCTTCAGCAGCCAAATAATGATGATGACGCCAACAGACGGAAGCTTGGGAGAGCCTGTGTCTGACCTGTATCTCTCACAAAAGAAACGACCCAGCCCAGGTGGGAGAGCTTTCCCCGGCAGCGGACAATGCAGGTGAGAGGAAGCGGCCGGCAATAAAGCTAACCCCTTGGCGAGAGCGTGCCGGAGCGCGGTGGGGCGCCCACTTCCATTGTTAGCTCATTTGATCGGATGTGGTCTCTTTTCAAGGTTCCCACTTGCGGTGAAGAGACGGGCAGAGACAAGCTCGGTGCATCCGGAGGCACTGGAGCATAGTTAGGGTAGGTTTCCAGGCTAAAACTCATTGGGAGTAGGGTTAGTCGAGTATAACGTCAGAAAGCAGCTCACACCACCATCATCGTGAAGGCATATACGTCTCTGTGCTCGGTGTGCGGTTTAGCCACTTCCATATTTTTGTTCGAAATAGTCCATGAATGCCTATTGGAAGTTCAATGGCGGGTCCAGAACTCGGGCTCGGGAGGGCAGAGACAAGCTGTGGTGAGACTGGTGAACCAGGGGAAGACGGGCTAACTACAAAGTAAATATTACAATACATTGGCGTCTTTACCTATTCTTACCCGATCTGCAATGCCGCAGAAAAGAGTAGCGATATTTTCTGGAGCAGGGACCACCAAGCACACTGTTCAATGTCAGGGTCTGGTGGAGCCAGTAGGGGCGAGGGTAAACCGAGCAATTGTCCCCCAAACTCACCGGTTTTTGCTGTTTTTTTTTAACTAAAAAAGTTTTTCCTTCACGATGTTGGGCCCCTGTTGCCCCCGCCCCTCTCTCCCTCCCCGAACTGTCGGCCTGGATCCGACCCCGATGGCAGGCCTGAAGTGTGTCTTTGAACCCTTTCCCACCTTTCTGCCCAGCCCGAGGCCGTTTTGCGATTTGTATCGCACTCGCAACCAAATAAACTTTACAACTCGTGCGTGCCTGCGAGACGAGCATTGCGATTTAAATACCAATCCTTAGTTAAAAGACCAGATAAATACAAATATAAAGTTGAAGCGCGTCGTGTACCTGGTCTCTTAGGTTCCCACCATGCCCCCAATGTTTCTTAGAGCAGTTTTAAATCTGGATATGGATATAGACAATAAACTGTGTTCATCTAGTCGCACTTTTCAGACATGGTTCGGGTCTGGATTTATAATCGTGGGCTAAACTTTGCACGGAAACTTTGCCTAGGACGGAAATTTAACATTATTGTTTTGGGCCATGACGTGCTCTGTGGTGGATGTGGGGATCTGTTTCCTCGAGTCCGTCTGGCGCAGACGCGGCGGCACGCGCCACCAGCCCTGAGACGCCGCGCAGCCGCGCACGTCACGTCACGGTGTCGCGCCGCACAGGTGGTACGCCGCAGACGCCGCGCAGCGTCGTGACGGCCGCGTCAGCGCCGTCTGAACAGCGCCCTCTGCCTGGCCCGATGGATGCCAGCTTTGGCTGGCACTGAAGCTCAGATACAGACCTATCGCACAAAAGCTGCCGCGCAATCTGTGATTGGCACAGTGTCGCAGTAAATCTTTACGATTCTTACAAGGCAAGAGTATTGAGACCAGAGTGCTAACAGGCACATACTATTTCACATTCGGCCGGCTCGCACTGGAGCGAGTCAGGGCGATAAATACTCGCTCAAAGCGAGTGCGTCCGAATAAAACCGCGACTAAGGTGTCAGCATACTGCTGTCGCAGGAGGGCGTGCTAGAACCACGGTTTTTAACAGTCTTTGCAAACAACACGTCCACCCTTACGTTTCTTTTCTCTCTAAGTAACAGTTTAAGCGGCAACGTGATGGACAACAGCAACTCACACACAAGGACGTTATTCGAACGGCAGGCACTTACGTAAATGAGGTTCTCATTGTAGCGTATGAGCAGGTTGCGGAGGATACCAGCCTCATGCAGGTCGCCCAGGGAGATCATATCTTCGACCCCCTGCACCGACGTAGGGTGCATCGCCTTGATGCGACGCTCTGGGGTCAGCCATTGTTCCTGCAAGGCAACGTACAGTGGAGTAGCAACACGCCGAGTCAGACACAAAGCGACCGGCCAGCTGACAATATGCTTGTGATATTTTGGTGTGACCTATTTGTATTTTCTATGGAAAATATAGCACTCCTATAAATAAATTCCAACTGATATCACTATGTGATGATGGCCATACCGGGCAACCTCTACATTTTAATTGTCCCAAAATTCACTGCTTGCAGAGAAATAGCGGGAATTTCCAGGTGCCAACCTCACTTGCCCCTACGTTACCAGCCCGTAAGTCGGGCGGCTAACAGGGCGTTAGGACGATGGGGAGCTTAGATTGTATGGAGAGTATTGCGCTGAAAAATTAGTAGGCTCGTGAGGCGCCGTCTCCGTAAGCGGTGGACTATGAGAAGAACGAAACATGAAACACGGTTTTTCTTCGGCAGACTCTACACGACTAAAATCTCAGTTCAAATCTCATGAAGGTATCACATCCCCAATAGTATAGCGAAAAACCTGATCTTAGATACGTATTGGTGAGACAGCACATCACGTCACCAGGTAGAAAATGAGAACGCTGCCAAACTGATCGACCCAGGACCACGCCCTGGCGGAGAAAGCCAAGTCGGAACTGTCGCGTTCCGTTAAAACAGACACTGGGCAAAACATCTACCGCGGCAGTAGCAGTCGGAGCGATTCAGAAAGGGGACAGGAAACTGTCAGAAACAGTCGGCTGCCTACGAGCATGGAGATCTCATCAACAGCCGGTCGTACACGGCAGGTCTAGAGATCTCTTCTGACCATCCGGGGGTGGTGGTCCTGGATGGGTGAACATTGATATGGTGCTACAAACTATGGGAGAAGACACAAAATCCAGGGACTGTGACCCCTCCCCGATATGTCCACCCTTTAGTATACGGGTATCCTCACTCCCCGAGAGGTCCACCCATGGTATACAAATATCCCCCTCCAAGATGTTCACCCTTCATATACGAATATCCCCCTCCCCGAGATGTCCACCCTTGGTATATCAATATCCCCCTCCCCGAGATTTCCACCCATGGCATACGGATATCCTCCCTCCCCCAAATTCCAACTCATTCAATACGAATACCCCTCCCCGAGATGTCCACCCTTGGTATACGGATATCCCCTCCCCGAGATGTCCGCCCAAGGTATACGGATATCCCCCTCCGATATGTCCGCACATGGTACACTGATATCCCTAGACTTTTCCACCCATGATATACGGCTAACAAGCAAGCAGCGTGCTGCTGGTCGTTTGGGGTGGAAGTCATAAGCCTCGGTAAATTACCCTCACCACTTCTAGCGCACCAAGGTACCGGGCAAGCAAAGCCGAAGAAAAAACGCTTCTCCGTCAGTACATTTGACAACTGAATAAAACCTGAAACACCTAAACAATTCACAGCAATCCACACAGCTCAGTGTTAACCCATCACTGACGATGACGAACAGCTCTGGCGTGACCCGGAGCACAGGCAGCGGCACCGGCAGCGGCACCAGGTCACACCAGGTCAGTAACGGCGGCCGCCCTGTGGCGGCGCGTGGGGTGGCAGGCAGCCGTGAGGTAACGGGAGGTGAAGTGGCGGATCCATCACCGGGGCGGCCGCGCGCCCCAGGAGCAGCCACCGGAGAAGGACCAACGGCCAGAACAGGCAGCACAGGCAGGCACGCCAGAGACGAATGAGGATCGCCTAGCACCAGATGAAAGTTAGACACTCTCCTCGACTCTTCCCGCCTACGGAGCCTCCTCGACTCTTCCTGCTGGCTGTCAAGTTCAGTTCGCCGGCAGAAAACTGACGAGTGGGACGGTGTCTTACCTTTTCGTCGTCGTCGACGACCTGGATGCGGCGGCCCTCTGCCGAGACGACGCGAGCCCCGATTGCAACGTCGAACTCGCGACGGGCCGACGGTTCGATCCATATGTAGTCGCCCTGCGCACACCGTGCCATGTCAGCTTTCGTAGCCAATCGAATATGCATGCGGCCGAGGATTGAAGCGCTATAAACAGCTAGGCATGGGCTCAGACAGCTAACGCTGAAGTCTCGGCTCAGTCAGATGAATCTTTATGGTTGGATCAAATATGCTAACTCAGCGTGTAAGAAGTGTTATCTGGGCAGCTACTGTTTAGCACGACATGTTCGAATGGCTATTCCTGTTTGCAATGAGGATAAGCACGACAAATGCTGATAGGGAAAACAAGGATGGCGAATTCGGCACCCGGTTAATTTCAGCCGGGTGATTCAACATCCTGTTCCACTTTACCACATTTTGACACCGCAATATTGCACTACAAGCGCAACGAAAGCCATTCTCGTCCTGACATAATACAATAGCCGCCTCCATATAAATCACATGGAGTCACACCACACCAAGACCAGCTGAATCCAGCAAAGTCCCGCATGGCGGCATTACACGATATGAGAATATGCAATTCCAACCACAGCACGTAAGCGAAGCATGCCTTGCGATCATTTACGGACACAGCACAGGCAATAAATCGAAGCATCACATTCCAGCCTGACGCGGGACCTTACAAACCACGAGACCGCGAGTTCAGTTTGGCCCCACACGACCAGCGGCCGTCGGATGGTGTCGCAGCAGCCGTTGTGACAACACCACCTCCGGAGGTCGCCATGAATAAAAACCGGAGCGGAAGGCGATGATCGCGCACACCACTCTCGCGGTATTGCTGTTTACGTACCGCTGCTAGTCTTAACACAGGCAGACACGCCAACACCGACGCCACCAATATAGTCGAGCGCATAACCACAGACCCACGCACGACTCGATTGGAACTGGCTGTCCACGTAGATGACGGTCAACACAAACAACCTGTAGGGTATCTTGTAGAGTAGTTGGATGGTATCCGCTCATCGGAAACTAAAATATTCCATGACGTTACAGACTCGAGCAGAAATGGATATCTCTTTCATCAGAATAGTTAAGTGAATAAAATAGTTCACAGGCCCAAAGTGATCTCAAAAGGAGCAATTATCCACAGACCTTCACTCAGCTAAGACAAAGAGCTTGGCGCACTGAAAGATTATTGAGATCCGGACTGACAGAGAATGACCCACAAGGAACGCGCAGACGAAATGTACAAAGACGGACAGTTGTTAACGAGACGGAGGCATAGGGGCATTACACTGCGGGGTAGTAACAGATGCAGAGAAAACGGACAAGACATTACAAAAAGCTTCGACACTTCTTCGGAAACACCGAAAGCAAAAGCGATCTTCTGGCGAGTCACAGAACAGAACTGCACGTTGTTTCTACGGTCGAGGCCAAAGAGTGTACACCACTTGCAGAAAGCTGGACAGTATGGAAAAAGCAGTGACTTCTGACGTTGGGGACCCGGACGGACATGATTGCAGCTTCCTCGATGGCGACAACGCACTCACTTTGACGATAAACTTGTTGGCTACTTGCTCAACAATTTCATATCCGTCACCATGTCTGTAGAGCATTGTCATTTCATCCAGCTCCCTTCCATCAACCAGGGAAGACGATTCGGACGCCATGACGACAACGCTGAAGTCCTCTGGAGAGGTGTCTGAAGAATCAGCTTTCTTAACACTTCAGAAGTGATTTCCGGTCTTCAGAGATTCTCAAGGAGACGTCCGTTCTTGAACGTAAGCCTCGAAAGAAGTGGTGTGGAGAAGTTTCTTGGTCTCAGCGTGACTGGCATGTAGAGAAGATAAATAAATAGCTGCTGTTAGAGAGATCAAAGCATCTTTAAAAACCCTATCTCACAAACCCTAGCATTGGAGAAAATCACCCAGCCAAGTAAATGCTCGTACTATGGTGTTTTTTATAAGACACCATAAAGGAAGTAATGTATAATAGAAAACCCTTTATCATGATACACCAGACTAACACTAAAGACACAAACGTTTGACTTTATTTATGTACAAAACACGCGTTCATATACCAGACAAGGAAAGCACAGGTCAACCTTGGCCTTGTTCGTTGCAAGAACAGGAAAGCTGTGTTTTCCTTTCTTTTGTGCAACAGGTGGTCTTATCAGGAATTCCGTACGTTTGCCCTTGACAGCAGGAAATCAAAAGTATGACATCGAATGTTCGGCGGTAAGTTGATCTGCAAGCCGAATAATGATTTCACATCCATGAGTCATTTAACATCAAGAACTGCTTCCTACAGATCCCTAAGAACTTCTAAAACCGGGAGTGCAGCTTTGTTAATTACATAGAATACGAAAAATTGACAAACGGGTCATGTGTAGAGGGGGAGAGGTAGGAGGCCAGCGTTGCGTCTCAAGAGATCCGCTATTCACATCCTGGGGGTGAGGGGGAGGGGAATGGGTATTTCAGGGACAGGCTATAGGCCCACGGGAGAACGTCGGTGATGCAAGCAGAGGGCTGGAGATTCAAACTTTTCCTTTGGGGATAAACCTGCACTCCAAAAAATAGAGTAAATTACGCCACTGCCTATAACCACACATAAATCCCAGATCAGTGTAGGCGTAAGTGCCGAGCTACAGAGATATCGGCTGGCACGCGGGTAGATAAGTGCACGGATCAGCGGTGATGACATTCGGGCGGCGATAGCGACGATGACGGCAGGTTCAGGGACTCTGTCACAGTCGGCCTGGGTGCAGATACCTGTCCGATAGGGCTGGCCGCGCGCGGCGGCTCAGCGCTGCGGTGGATCAGACCCGGGCAGATAACGGCCACTGGGACAGACCACCAGCCGGTGGTGCTGTTCTGACGGGACCCGTTTCACCGCTGTTGTAATGCAATGTGTCGTGGAGCGGGGCATAGCCAGCCATGCCCGCACGGTGCAAACCTCGTGGATCGTGCTGTTTTTGCACTTGCTTTCTAAAGGTGACACCTCGAAAGTGGCTCAAACATAAAATATCAGTTTTTGCAAGGTAACGTCACAAATTGAGCCAGTCACGCTGTAGTCTAGTTGAATTCGCTAAAGAAAACTCAGAGGAGAGGACTAGCGTCGCTAAAGGAAAACTCAGAGAAGACATGGGATCAAATATAGACAGGAATAACGTGTTCAGAGAGGGCCTTAATTTTGTAGGAAGGGGGAAATTCGTATATCACGAAATAAATTACGCATTTGAGCTGGCGGTCTCGCAGAATCATACAGATCTTAATAAGAACAAAAATTTTCGGCAAGTGCTGGGATCTCATGAGCCAATACACCAACGGTTCCAAACCTCCCCTAACAGCCACTTGTGCGAAGTCCTTGTGAATGACGCATATGGTGAGACGGTACCTCAAAACTCAAATATAAAACCAATGATGACTTAAAGTCAGTGTTGAGCCTCATCATCCGTTTATTCGGCTGGAAGCATCAAACCAAAACTCCTGCGCTTCTGTGCCACTTTCCCGCCGGCCGTCATTATCATCTCTCAGCTCCTTGACCATGTAATCATGGTCAAACGGCGCACCGTCCCGGCACACTGTTCAGGCCGAGCGCGCGCGCTGAACTGAGACGGCTGATACCACACAACAGAGAACGGCCCGGATCGCACGTCTCTGACATCTGATCCAGCCGCTCCACGGCTCGGATCGCACGTCTCTGACATCTGATCCAACCGCTCCATGGCTCGGATCGCACGTCTCTGACATCTGATCCAGCCGCTCCATAGCTCGGATCGCACGTCTCTGACATCTGATCCAGCCGCTCCATAGCTCGGATCGCACGTCTCTGACATCTGATCCAGCCGCTCCACGGCTCGGATCGCCCGTCTCTGACATCTGATCCAGCCGCTGCATGGCTCGGATCGCACGTCTCTGACATCTGATCCAGCCGCTCCACGGCTCGGATCGCCCGTCTCTGACATCTGATCCAGCCGCTCCATAGCTCGGATCGCACGTCTCTGACATCTGATCCAGCCGCTCCACGGCTCGGATCGCCCGTCTCTGACATCTGATCCAGCCGCTGCATGGCTCGGATCGCACGTCTCTGACATCTGATCCAGCCGCTCCACGGCTCGGATCGCCCGTCTCTGACATCTGATCCAGCCGCTGCATGGCTCGGATCGCACGTCTCTGACATCTGATTCAGCCGCTCCACGGCTCGGATCGCACGTCTCTGACATCTGATCCAGCCGCTCCATGGCTCGGATCGCCCGTCTCTGACATCTGATCCAGCCGCTCCATGGCTCGGATCGCACGTCTCTGACATCTGATCCAAGCGCTCCATGGCTCGGATCGGAATGGATTAACCAGAATACTTGGTTAATTCTGGGTCTGCTCTTGATATAAGTTTAAACACATTATTTGTTGCCGATTTAGCCGTATTTTTGCATATGGCTCGCTTTTTTATAAACGTAGTGTGCAAACGGATTGATCTGGGTTTGCCATTGGCCTGGGTTTTGCCGTTGGTATTGAATTGTCGGCCTGGGTTTGTAATTGGTGTAGCTTAGCTTTTTCATTGGTCTAGGTTGACCATATCAATATAACACTCAGCCCCCTTTACCCAATATCACGTCACCTAACTAGATCTACCTTAAGTCAGATTATCAACATGTATGTTCGGCCCCATTTTGACTACTGTGACATCATTTACGACGGACTTCTGACAGTCAACGACGCAGAACGACTTGAACGACTTCAATGTAGAGCTGCGAGACTAGTAACTGGGGCACTTTCGAGGAGTAGTACAGAGAAGCTTAGAGCAGACCTTGGTTGGACAGCACTTAAAGATCGGCGTAAAATCCATAAACTTGAATTTTACCATACCTTGTGCCATACTATCACACCAACCTACATTAACAACATAGTACCAAACACTAGAAGTAGCATCATAAATCGGCCCATTCGTAACGCAAACCTAAGAACTCAACTGCACTTCCGAACTATTAACTTTAAATATTCGTTTTTGTCGAGCACAACCAAGTTATATAACCTACTCCCAGAGCAGATCAGGGCATCCAACTCGTGAAAAGAATTTAAGAAAGGTGCTCTAAGTCTTTTTGGCATTAAAATACCACCAGAATACTATAACTATGGACCAAAACTTCAAAATACATTACTAACTCAATTAGGAATAGGAATGTCGCGTCGGAACAGCCACCAATACTCGGTTCAAAAAAGTACGACGCCGTCATGCGAATGTGGGTATTTTTGCGAAGACGTTAAACATTACATTCTACACTGTCCAATGTTTTTAAATGCAAGAACAAACCTAGTTAACAGAATATCAGTAATAATCAGCTCAAAATTTCCTTGTTAAACAATGCTAAAAGATTAGCAATACTTTTGAAAGGGGAAGGGTTATCCAAAACGCAGGGCTATGCAGTAACTCAAGAAACATTTAGGTTTATCACTGCTACACAGCGATTCCGATCTTGACTCCAGTCGTTAAAACTACGAGCACTAAGTATACTGATTTCCCTCTGATGCGCCGGCGTCCCACGGGTTGGCGGCATCGCACACCTAGAGTCGGAGCTGACGGTCCTGGCGGCGCTTCATGACGAGCTAACTGTCCTCAAACTCGAAAGGCGTCTTCGATTTAAGCACTAATGTGCTTTTGCGCCAGTCGAGAATGTTGTCTGGCTTGTTTGTTTTGATATAAAATGAAATACACGTATGACGTATGGCGTATGACCATTGGTCTGGGTTGTCATTAGCTTGGGTTTGTAACTGGCCTGGTTTGTAACTGGCCTGAGTTTGTTATTGGCCTGGGTTTTCCCTTGGCCTGGGTTTGTCGTTGGCCTCTATTTGCCATTGGCCTGGGTTTGTCGTTGGCCTTGATTTGTTGGCCTGAGTTTGTAATTGGTGTAACTTAGATTTGTCATTGGTCTAGGTTGGCCATTGGTCTGGGTTAGTCATTCGCATGGGTTTGTAACTGGCTTGAGTTTTTTATTGGCCTGGGTTTTCCATTGGCCTGGATTTGCCATTGGCCAGAGTTTGTCGTTGGCCTTGATTTGCCATTGGCCTGGGTTTGTAGTTGGCTTCGATTTGTCGGCCTGGGTTTGTAATTGGTGTAGCTATGTCATTGGCATAGGTTTGCCATTGGTCTGGGTTTGTCATTAGCTTGGGTTTGCCATTGACATGGGTGTGGAACTGGTCTGGGTTTGCCATTCTCCTAAATTTTTCGTTGGCCAGGGTTTGCAGTGGCCTGGGTTTGGAATTGCCTTTAATTTGTTGGCCTGAGGTTTGTACTTGGTCTAAGTTTGTCTGGGGCCCCGGGTGTGCAATTGGCTTGGGTTTGTTATTGGCCTGGGTTTGTCATTGGCCTGGGTTTGTGACTGGCCTCGGTTTGCCATTAGCCTGCCTCTTTCGTTGATCTGGGCTTTCCATTGCCCAGGATTTGTTTTCGGACATGTCTATGATTTTTCCAGTGATTTGACATGTCCAGATTTGTCTTCGCAGACTTCAGACATGAACCGCACCAGATCTGAATTTTTGGCCATGACGCAATCTAGCACACAACGTTATTACGACGAGTAGGATCACGTCGGCCTCGACACAGGGTCGACGTGAGGAGCGCAGGTTTGGGAAATGAACCATCCGGATAGGGGTCATGCCCGCATTTTGGCTGATTGTTACGGCCCTCCTCGAAAACAAAACCGGCTGACAAATATTGAACTTTAGCATGTCAAGCATCAGTGCCAGCTTGAAGTGGAGAGGAACATTTTGATAAGTGGATAAGGAACTGTTCATAATAATCAGAATTTGTTTTTTATTAGCAGTGAAGACACTGTGAAATCAGAAATAGCTTTAGCATCTTTAGTTAATCCCCGGCATTTCATGAGCATCCAAGCGGGAAGCAAAACGGGGCGCAGATGTTGGGCAGAGTCTACACTTTGCCTCTGTCAAAGTGTCCTGTTGATTATCACGCCTCGGGTCAAGCAGGTTTCGTTGGTCGCATTGTGGGATTTTTTTGCACACCACATCAAACAAAATATAAAACCCTTCATAAGAAAATAACAGAAAATAACAATTAGAAGTCCCCTTTCTAGTCAGAGCCTAACATTGAAAAACAAATATCACAAATTCTGTGTTTTCAAGCTCTGATCAACCTTATCAAACAAGTTAAGCTCACATTCCTGAACGATTCGCTGCACCAGTTCTGTCTCAGCCCATTGCAAACCGCCACATCGATGCAATGAGCAACTTTGCCTTCCCCATAAGTTTGTCCATGAGCTAAAATATTTGCTTACGAACTTCCACCAATCCAAACCTTCATCACGGAGCTTCTGGATACCTAAGGAAGGAACAAGTAAAAAGAAGAGGGAATTGTTCCATTAGAAATGGCATACAGAGCGGAGTCTCACGACTGGAACACTGGAGACCACACTGGGTACTTACGCGGGTGACGATAACCATCTTTGAGCAGTCAGTTCATTCCTCGCCCGTTCTGGAATGAAAAGGTGAGCGTTAGTACAAACCATCGTCAACCAGGACTCCACACGTGGGCTCAGGAGGAACAGCTGACTAGCAACTAAGCTCCACACGCGGGCTCAGGAAGCACAGGCGTCAGCACCTTTTCTACCCTGGTCAGCACAACCCGGTCAACCATAGCTCCACACATGGACTTAGACCACTTTTCTTCGAAAATCTTCAGTACAATTATGGCACCTTTGTCCTTTGAATCAGTGGACTCTTAGAGATGCAAACTCATGGGGAACTATTAAGATGGGCAATTAACAATGATGGGCAGAAATGCAACAATTAACATGGGGAAACAATTAAAGGCAGAACACGTAAGTATGTCAAAATAAGTATGCATAACGCTAACAATCGCAAGAAGATCTCAGGAAGTACATCACTAACTCCTGTCCCGAGACCACCCCCGTCCCGAACATATCACAACCACGCGTAATCTCGAACAATCCGAGCATTATCAGGGAACCAGAGGAGTGAAGGTAAGTGTTGGGGCACGCACGGCCGTGGAAACCACGAACTTGAACCGATATCCGATATAATCTTGAACTTGAACCGATGTCATCAGAGAACTCCCCGTTTCTCAGCCCCAAGTCCCGGATTAAAATCCCGGCAAAGCCTAGGAATAAGTCGAACTGATCCCCGAATCCCTCTCAACAGGATGAGCCGTATAACGTTGGCAGTTGGTGCGTTGTTCATCTAAAAAAATCTCAAAGAACCCCGCGCCACCGAGTGCGGACGGTGCAGCATCGGCGGCGGCGTTGGCGCAGCTCTGACCAGTGCCTGGTAACGGAGCACAGGTGCAGCCGGGCGTGGCAGCCCCGGGCCGCGGCGTCCTACCGACGCAGCGGGCCCGTGCAGAGCCAGCCCCGCGCCGCGGCGTCCTACCGGGGTAGCACCGGTACTGATCACTGTCCTACCGGGTAGCACCGGCACTGATCACTGCCCTACCGGGGTAGCACCGGCACTGATCACTGCCTTTCCAGGGTAGCACCGGCACTGATCACTGCCCTACCGGGGTAGCATCGGCACTGATCACTGTCCTACCGGGTAGCACCGGCACTGATCACTGTCCTACCAGGGTAGCACCGGCACTGATCACTGTCCTACCAGGGTAGCACCGGCACTGATCACTGCCTTTCCAGGGTAGCACCGGCACTGATCACTGCCCTACCGGGGTCGCATCGGCACTGAGCACTGTCCTAACAGGTAGCACCGGCACTGATCACTGCCCTACCAGGGCAGCACCGGCAGTGGCCCTGTGCTGAGCCTTTTCATCTCGGGGCAGCAGCAGCCCCGTCCCATCACCGAGCGTTCAACCAGAGGGGGAGACAGCAGCCCAAGTAGCCGTCAGCTTTTACTGGTCAGTCAGAGCTGCCCGTCAGAGCTGCTTGGTCAGTCTGAGCTGGAGCAAGTGCAAGTGGTCCTGAAAAGCGTACGCGTTTCCTTTTTCGCTGGGGATGCTGCTTTGCTATGTTTTTGGCTTGGCTGGTGGATGACAAGCGCATACTCGATGTTTTTCTATTATTTTGCTGAACTCGATGTCCATCATGGCGCAAGTCTCGCCGCCCATGACCATCCTCGATTTGATTCGATTATTTGAACTTAGGGGCGAGCCAGCCTTCCTGGTCATTTAGCACCCCCAAGAGCATCTGTCACCCCCATCAGGACGTCGGGGACGACTGGGGCGATCCCAACAAAAGAGAATATCGGACCGCTACGGGACGTCCACAGTTCTCCCCCACTTTCACCGGAGCGCCGCCCAGCCGGCCGATGATGGCCCGCACACACCGGAAGTGACGCACTCGCATCCGTCCGCACCAACCACGCCCGGAGACGCCACTTTTGAGACCGGCGGCCCTGTCCAGAGTCGGAAGGTTTCGCAGAGGAAGTATGTTTTTCGGCAGTTTTTCAGAAGCCGATGAGGTATCGTCGCAGATGTAGAAGGAAGCACGATGTAGCATGCATAATAACATTCCAACCGTGGGTATGCTGTTCGATAAATATTTACCTGGATTGTACTGATACAAAATGTACAGGTCTAGACTCAGACAGGGCCATGTTCAGGCGAATGGAAGCTAACATTGCATGCAGTGGCCTTCTATACAAACCAAACAAAACAGTCATGACAACAGTTACGATGCACTAAACTGACAGCGACCACAGATTATCTGCCTATGGACCCGTAAACGCTACCTCGCTACCTACCTCAGAAGAGTCTTACGCTGACTCGTCATATGATGAGCATTTAAAGAATCACAGCTGATTGACAAGGGTCAGAGCTGAGGTCTGGGGAAGGAGAGGGGGAATCATCTACCACGGAGAGTACAAAGGCGTCGAAAGAGGGGGACGGGGGAAGCGTCTATCAACCCAAGGATCAGGGGATATCACCCAGATTTTTGGACTTAAAGGGAGATGCGCGAAAAATTGTTATTGTGGTTTCTTGCTATTTGAAAAATCCTGATAACGAAACCATCAATTATTTTTGCATCCTCGGCAAAATTTTGGGAGGCCACTTACTTATTATTGAAATAGGTCAACAGTTTCGATAAAACGCCCATCACTTACCCATGCCCATACACATCACCTATTTTTTGAAAACTATTTAAAGTTGAAAAGTAATGTTTTTTATAATACAAATGTCTGTCCTCCTGTATTTGTATTTGAATTAATTTTAAAAAGTTTTTAAAACTACAAAATGAATTAGTTTGCCCTAGAAACGAAAAAACATAATTACTCAAGTCTTTAGCGGTTTCGTACCTCGGGTCTTGGTAATTTTCTGCTTCGGCCCCAGATTGACAGAACTTTTGCGTCAGATACGTCACGTGACCCCGGTTTGAGAATTCCTAGACTTCTGATTGGTTAATTGTGATTTCTTTTAAGCCCTATGTTTCGTTTCAAAATAATTTTGGAATGTTGTTTTTCTAAAGCAATTTTTTCTGTAGTAGCCCAAAGTTCTACATCACTGTTTATGATAGATATGACCTAATTCTTAGAGAAATTGATAGCCTTAGCCGTGTGTACGTCATATACATCGATATGAGGTGTACCGGTAAAGTCGTCTAGAAATGTTGACTTTGAGAGCAATTTTAAGGCATTTGCAGGCCGAATTCGCAAAAATGAGAATAGGACTTCTGAAACAACTTTTGTAACCTTTTGATATAGCCCAAAAAATTTCGGTATCTCCTTTTAAGCTAGGCTTTGTGCATTTACTCCTTAGTACTTGCGTGGGCCTAGGCAAATGCGGTCGGGAATTGCACGTCGTTGGTGTTTTTAAACACAGCCAATGTGCTCAAAATTCGCCTTCCATCCCCCCTTCCCCGTCATCGCGACAGTCCGGGATCCGTTCCCTATGCAGTAATAATTTTGTGGCAACGCCCCTCTGTGTGCAATATCTACTCGAGTCCCACTGGCAATTCACTGCAGCAGATTTGATATTTTTCCACCAAGTCTTCCGCTCTCCACGTGTGTACTTTCCAATGCGCAAACATTATCGTCACTAAATCCCACCTAAGTTGAAAGAAAAAATCAAGGCTTGGAGGAAAATGATTCGAGTACATATATACCTCCAGGTTCGCCTTCCAACTGACTGGACAATCCGATCTCTCAAGCTCTCAACATCACACCATCTCCAGGACCCAGTTCTGACAGTTACACCACCGCAGAAAAAGACTCGCGACACTTCCTAGCTCCATTGGTTCAACACAGCTATGTGGGTGGCACTAGGCGACAGGGTGCTAGTGTGGTTCTGTTCTGAACTGGGCCAAACTGAGCCCGGGCATCAAACCAAATAATCGTTTACCTGCCTTCTGAGCAACAGGTACCGGGCTCAAAGTCTTGAATAAGTACAACGCGATCGCCAAAAAAAATCCGACAGGATGGAGCTGATGACGCATTAAAACCTTGGCAGGTGGTGCGTCATTAAATTCCAACTATTGTTACTGAAGTACCATTCAGAAGTCCCAACGACATGGCTATGCAGGCGTTGTGGTGGCCCGCGTAGCTTCGTGACAGGGTCAGCGTTTACTCGCTGCCCAAGTCTGTAGCCTCAGACATAGGGTGGAACTGGCACACCCACGAAACCCCCAGCTGAGTGGTCATAATAAGAACGTCCTGCGCAAATCATGGAAAAGACCCCAGAGAAAAAGATCCTGAAAACGAAATTGTTACTTCGAAACGGGGAAAATACAAGCTTCCGAGTTTTTCCCCATTTTCAACAGTTTTTTTACCAGGACAAATCTAGGGGAAAGGCATTTGCCCCAAATACTCCTACATTCTTATCAAACACTAATTCTTCACGATTTTGGGCCCTCTTGCCCCCTCCCCTAACCATAAGCCTAACTCGTTTTTCAGGCGGCTCTTAACCTTAGCTCCCTTTTCCTTTCCTCGTGGCGGCAGCTCCATTCCTCGAGTCCCCTCATAGTCCTCCATGTCTCCAGTGTGGTTCCTCCAGGAAAAGTGCCTCCAGTTCCCGGCATCCGGACAAATGATCTCTGGTTTCACACCGCATCTGCGGCTGCCGGGCGGGCGGCTCCATCAGTGGGTTAGCTCGCCTGGCCACCCGTGGTGACCTTGTGAGAGAGGTCAACGTCCGCGACGCGGCGGACACCGCTCGCCGTGTCCGACTGGAACCTGCCTACGCCGAGAAGACAAGCTTCCATACACAGAGGGGAGACGCTGCCTTCGCAGGAGCGGCGCATTCACTCCCAAGCTTGGTTCTCGGTCGTGGGCAAGATGATAGCCAAAAGAGTACACACTTGCAATTTGCAAAGTCGGACACAGATCTAACTAGAACGTCCGTTAGTTAGAGGATCCCTTGCAAAACTAGCTAATACTGCATGGCCAACTGGCACACATCTATTGACAAAAAGGAATATTTCCTCCAAGAAAAGTTCACCAAAATGTCGTTTAACATAACCAATCACGTGGCCAAGTTTGAAAGGATATTTGGATAATAGGCATAATGGCCTGATCACGACTTAAACCCGTCATCCAGAGGTATATTGATGTCACGGGACTTTGCTTACCCACTACAAATAAGTAATCGGCCGCATCCTCCCCTACCTCCCTCGCTACAGTTTCTTATTCTGTAGTTTTAAAACAAGCATTACCTACTATAAATAACAAAGAGTAAATCTACTGAATTTCAAAGCTCCGGAGATTTCAGTGAAGCCTTCAAATTTAGTACTTTGGCCCGTGCACTCCTTCCATTCAAGTCCTGCCCATGTTGTTTAGCACGTCGCTTCCCGGAGGAGCAGACCAGAGGTTGATGATGCACCCACCTGAGCTTCACATCTAAATATCATCATCGGCCCGAGTTGGGCATTAGACAATACTCGATGTGATGCAGGGCTGCGCCCATAAGATATCGCTCGGTTACACACTAAGGTGCAAGTCCAGTCATTGTTCGTGGCCATCAAAATTAAGCGCATATGATCGTGTTCTCATCTAGTTTCTAGAATAGGACTACTTTTGGATGCGAGCCGCACTTTGAACTTTCACGTTCTCCTTTTGCGGCTTCAACTACACAGGAAGCCTGGTAACGGCCCCCGATTGAAGCCACCGTTGACGGAGCGTCAACATGGCGGAGAGGGCTCCTGCCCGTCACAAGCTCAACGGAGAAGAAAAACAGATGGGGCTGTCCACGAAATGGAATGTAAATTATGAATAATCATCAAGCATGCGGCGCGAACTCAGCGAATGGTGAGAGGCACGAGCGAAGCTACACAGATGTCACCCCCAATAACTGTACAAATGGATTACCTTCAGCACCAGCAGATAAGATTGAAAGACATAGAGGCCTCATAGAAATTCAAAAGAGTATTGTTGGAAAAAGAGGAGCAGCCCCGTGAGAGAGTAACTCCACTATCCTGTCGTTCTGTTGGTCTAAAAACATTATAATTAGATTAAAGAGTTAAGTAGCAGCCTAGTGCATTTGTTTTTCAAATTGCTCACTGGAGATCAAAGAGAAGAATGGCGTTATCAAGGCTCAATGGACAAATTCCATTAGTCGAAAGATTTTCTTTATCGGATGGTTTTGATTCCTATCTTGCAGTAAAACCCTTTTTCGAGATCCATAATGGCATTGACTAAGCACACAAGAACAATTTCCGAAGCAAGAACAGGTCTTGAGATCTTTAGAACACGAAGGGCACTGACACCCAGTGGAGAAAAATCAGTTAAGGCTGGAGACCGTTAAGAGGAGCTGGAGATATAAATGATCCCAGGTTTGTGTGTAAAAAAATGCCCTGAAGCAGCCGGTGTGGATTGTCCATAAGCGCTCACAGAGCTCATGACAGGTTGCCGTCCACGCCGTGGGGGGTCCAGGACAACGGATCAGAAAAACCGAAGTGGAGACGACCTCCTCCTCCTACTTTCGAGACGTTAAGGGCCGGTCTTCGGGACTCCTGCAGTTGTGGAAGCCCTTGATGAGTGCTGAACACTGACTGTCTTTAAAACAAACATGGGGTTTATTCTGGACTTTGAGTATGGTTCAATAAATTCTGAATAAGAGTAGGTAATGAAAGCGATCCTGATGTTCACATGTTCGATGTTAGTGCGTCCAATTTTATATGGATGTGCCCTAATCTCCATTGGGGGAGCCCACCTGAGCATTGGGGAGGGGGGGTGCTGAAACATCCCAAAGGAATAGATACCCACAACCCCAGCTACACACGTGCCCAACATGTAGGTGAACTGCTTGGCAGAACATGTTTTATCAAAGCCTGGACCAGTTACATTTCATCACCGCCTAATGAACACTGATGTTTTTATATTTTCCCTTGATTTAACAGCAGCTAATGCATACCTGCTAGTACAACATGAAGGTACGGGCGCCGCAACGTATGTTTTACTGAGGGAAGGGGACAAACACAGATCTGGTGATAACGGGGGACGGAGGAGTCGGTAAGCTGGGGGTAGCCCAGGGGCTCCACCACAGGGGGCGAGGACGCGCCTCCCATCCTTGGTCAAGGAGGGACAGTCCCCTCCGACTTTCATGGAGGTCCCTGCAACACCATACAGTAGAAGCCCTTGCGCCATGACAAAAAGCGAAACCCTGGGGCAGCCGTAGAGGGCATTAAGCCTCGTGGAAGGATCAAAGATGGCTTTGATTCTGCCAAAAGAGAACAAGCCAACGCAGGAGGTCCCAAAATGACATGAGACCAAGCTATAGCAAAGGATCAGTTTTAAGCTTCCTTGGGCTGCCTCTGAAACATCAATGTAGGCCATAGGCGGGTATAGGGATTCCGATCGGGGAGACTGTAGTTGGGAGGGGAGCTCTACTTTTGCGCGGACAAACCTATCAGGTGGGCGTCAAATCCAACTGCAGGTGCACCGGTGTTTGCATCTAAAGGGGAAGCGACAATCCAGAGGACGCCATGAACCTTTCAGGGGGGCGACGTGAGCATTTTAAGGGGTGCCGAGGGTCGATCGGGAGGGAGTACCCTCTTGCCCCTCTGGATCCACCAACGATGTAGGTTTCAAAAGGCTAATGGAGTTCCCATGACGGAATAGTTCGCCACAGTACAGTAAAAGTCGGGCTTGCAGTTTTCTGGGAGACGCCACAAAACATACAGCAGACCTTTTACTTGTACAGAAAGCCCTGGAGATAGCACAGGAGAGGAGCACAGAGGGATGTGGAGCTGCAGTGAGAGGCTCCGATATGGTGCTGCAGGTCATTGACAGAGTGATTAAAATTCCTCAGACAGCAGCCTCCTGCCCCCTAAACTAGTCCCCACAAGTTGAAACTCGTGACGCAGGCCAAGGCGGAGCCACAAGTTTCTAGGGGGAGGACTGATACTGTCCAGACAATAGGTAACGGGGGGGGGGACGGAGCCACGAACTTGATATCTGTTTTAAGGATCACTGTAACCGCAGTTCAACAAAAACATATAAGTGAGAACATTTGCGTAGGTCCGCGCTGGTGGGGAAAGCAAAAGAAAAACCAGCCCCCCATAATTTGGGGGGACATCCTCCTTGGTTCAGAAGTTCGGGAAAGGCGTCACCTCCCTCTCCCCCCTGCTTTCGACAGTACTGCCAAGAAGGTAATCTGAACCTGCCTACTGAGAACACTGTCACCCATAATCTATGCCCTTTTCTCTGGTCGAGCCCACTTTTCTGCCGATGTGCTGCGTGGTTGTGGCATTTCAGCCGCGAAGCACCGTGCAGCATGCAAGTTGGTGGAAGCTCCAAACACCGCCGTCTCACTTGGTTGGGAAACCGTTTGCGACAGGCGGGAACTGGCCAGCCCCTCCACGGCCACTGCACGGGTGGGTAGCACATGGACGCCTGCCGAGGCCGGCCGTTATCTCGCTGGAAATTGTCGGGAAACGCAGTCTTTCGAGATGACAGAAATAATATCTTCAGTCAGTAATCCTTTTTCTTCGCTGTGATTTTGGCATCAAACTCAGTCACGGACCGGAGACAGCGATCAACCCACCCATTGACTATCCATTGGACAGGGCGCTCCCCGCCGAGGTTGCAGCAGGCGTCCACGCGGCGCCGGGGCCGGCACGCCGCCTCTGCCATCCGTCGACGCGAGCAGCAGGCGCGGCGGCGCGGCGCTCGCAGCTAACGGTGCTGCCGGCGGCGGCGGCGGCGGCAGATGGGCGTCGATTCTGGGTTAGCCGCGCGCCATCACCGCTGCCGACAGGAGAGACGCGACTCGGCGCCGAGCCCGAGCCTGCCCGCTGCCGCGCTGGCAGTGTCGGAGATCGCTCCAGCGCCGATTGTCGAGAGGTAGTTATCATATCTTCTCCGGGAGATAGAAACCGTTGATGGACAAAAAATAACGTAATTTACTGGCGAAAAATATTCGACACGTGTATGATAAGCTCAGATTTTGCTTTTTAGTCTGGGAAAAACGCTTGGAGGTGGACATCTGGCGTAAAACTAGGCATATGTGTTTGATTTTACGTCTGTATACCTATATCCAATATCGCTACATTCCGAGCGGAAAACACCGTAAAAGCAAACTTATCTTTGGCGAGGTACCAACCTTGCGCGATTGGTGACATTTTCCTTGTTCCTATGCGAGAGACTCAGTACCAGCATCATATAATGCGAGCAGTTGCTATTATGAACCATGGGATAATCCGCAGAAGGATATGGGAGCATTCGGCAATAGCGTGGATGACTATGATTAGATGAAGGGATCAAGCCAGGATAAACGGCTGTCCACAAATGGATTAAATAGGGCTTCAATAATCTTGTTTCTCATTAAAAACAATTCTGAAATATTGAAAGATTATTCCTCTCTTTCAATCATGTCACTGTTATTGAAAATTTCCCGTCTACATAGATGCTTAGAAAAACAAACAGTGAAACGTGAGGCATTGTAAATATAAGACACCATTTTTACTACAATCGGAAAAAACGTTAAAAAATCGCCAGGGAAATCAACGTTTCTTACCTACGAGTCCACAAACGCTCACGACAAAGCAAAAAGTATCGCCTAATGTGGTAAACTGAGTAAGCTGACTTCAGTTTGACTGTGTTGTCAGTTAGGGCTATTTTCCTTATGATCATGTGTAATAAGGTACCTACTGCGCGTAATTTGGGCACTTTCCCCTACGTCTTAAAATAGGCATAAGACATTGACATGATTTGCAAAACGCAATTTTCCTGCGCTTTGTTCACAAACATCCATCTGATTCTCGTCCGTTGAGCAATGCAACCGGAGACTTCGAAGCAAGACCATAACAAGCATTCAGAGGTTGCGGGGTAAGGCCACTGAAGTTGATTGCGGACCATTTGTGCTGCACACTGAGAACTGTGCTCCAGTGTGTCAATGGGATGCAATGGGCGGGAATTCTGCGGAGAGGCCACGATGGTCTCTGAAGTAACAGCAGACTTAAACAGTTACCTGGATAGGAAAATGCCCCCACTGGCATGTAGCATGCAGTGGCGGATCTAGCCGGTCGGTTTGGGAGGGGCAAACCAAAGTCGAAAGCAAAAAAAAAAAAAAAAAAAAATGTCGCGCAACTGCGCTAAAATATGACTTCCCGGTACGGGTGTTTGAGGCAGAAGCAAAAAAACGTCACGGGCTGAAAAATATGAGCTCAAGATCCTTTTTTATCCAAAGCCGATATTTTACTGAACTTAACTGGTTCCGTTAGAAGTTGAGAGTTAAAGCACCAAAATGTTGCCTATAAACTTAAAATGAGTCGGGGAAAAAGGAGGTCGATCGCTTTGGGGGCAAAACATGTTTTGCCGGCTTTTCCGTTTGGGGGCAATTGCCTTTTGCCCCCTGGATCCCCAGGTAGCATGTCTCCACAATCCACCTTCAATGCGAAAATACGTGGTTCTTCGTGGACAGGTGGTATCATTCATTTTGATATTTTAACCCCCTACCGCCTGGATTTTTTCGTCCACACCACCACCGGGGCCCGATCAGACCGCCTTCGGTATCGGGAGCCGGACGTGACACGGTAAACAAATCGAACAGTGCTGGAAGCACCTTACCGTCTTAACTTTGAAACCGAGGTTGAACCATATATGTTGACCCATGACGTCACAGTGGGTCAAAATGGGCCATTTTTAGGCCCATTTAGAAAATATATTGTAACTCGGGAACTATTAGACCCGGAACAAACCCAAAGGCATTAATGTGTTTGTCTTGACCCAAGGATTCCAATGACTAGCGGCATGACTATCTAAGGTCACGCTGTAACCTAAATTGATTTTAACCTTAGTTTGAGGTCAAACAATTCGCTTTCAAGGTCATTTTGCGTATCATTCGAACCCTGGGATCAGGCTAGTTACTATGATACCAACTTAATTTTGTATATTACCTCATTCAGGGGTTAGAGGTACAAACAACTGCAAAATAAGCCATGGCCTTTGGTGATATCTGGACACCTTTCTATTCATCTGACCTCAAAATGAACGGTAGCGTGCATATTTACCTGTTCAAGAGCTTTCAAATAATGTTAAGAAAGCTGACCTAGCTCTTCGAGAAGCCGAGTTACACCGTGATTTTGCCAGCCTTTCTTTAGACCAAACCTGATAGCACTTTTGGTCATAGGTTGTCAAATTGATCACCCTAGAGGCACACAAAGCGACGAGTCTCATTTAAATCGGCTCGGCATAATTTGCGAAAAACCGAGCCAAATAGCGAAAAAATGCCCCAAATAGGTGCCTTAGCAGCGCCTCCCTGACAGCAAAGGGTCGCATTCGTAGGAAGGGGGAAAGGAGATGGGCTCGCAACTTTTCGAGAGGATAAACCCATACTTCATCATACTTTTGACTTGAAACATGGATGCTAAAGTTGAGTTACCAGCTCCCATCAACACATCCCAAAATGGCTGGACATGCCAGTTATATTCTGTAGTATGGCAGTTATATTCTGTATATTCAGTTATATTCTGTATATATACACAACCAGAACTAACAATTTGTGGATGCTACATGTCAATGGAGCTCAATTCAGTCTGCGTGGAAAAAATATCCGCGCAACAGAAACATTACTCGCTTTGAAAGACATGGGCTTGCACGGGATTATAGCCGTGAAACAGCCATAAGTCGCAATTCCACACGCCTTTTACAATAAAGCAAGATAAGTAGCAACCAAGCCATGTAGAAAATCAAGCCTGCCGTCAACTTTCCCAGCGCTCCTAACCAGAGGTCATGTCTTCGGCTCTCCCCACGATGGGAGGAGGCGCATACCGCGCTGGTACTATCCATCTACCTCGACCACCTGGCGTCTCGGAAAGCTCTTACACAGTCTCAGCTCAATGGGGAGAGTTCCCAATGACCACCACCCGGTAACTCAACACATTTAGAAGAAAAAAACGTTTTCTTTTTCAGTCCGAGCTGACATTTTCGAAATAATGGCACTACGCCTGGCGAAACATTTGCTGGGAAATAAATTTGCCTCCTGAATACCGCCGCAAGACAACGCTCCCGTGTCATTTATTTGCGTACCGACATCAGAGGTTCGGCGGCAGCCTCGCGGAGTTAGTACAGCCGTTAGTAGCTGCAGCAGCAGCGGTGGCTATCCACATGCCGACCGTCCTTGGGCGATCCACTGCCGCCCCGCCGCAGTCAAGTTCAGGGCCAGGCGCTGGTGGCCAAGGGGTGCGGAGTTCAGGGGCGAGGACGCCCGGCTCCGGCGCCGCCGCCGTGCGAACGTCACGCCGGCTCACAAGGCTGCAACAGGGGCATCAGCAGCGCGGTCTCCGCTGGACGGCCGCGCTCGGGGACCTGCCATAGGCGGATCCAGGAGAGAGGATGAAGGCGGCAGGTGCCCAGTGATCGACACATCCGGCGTCCGCAAACCAAGTGGAGTTCCCCCTGGAACCACACCGCCTCTCCCCGAAACGCCAACTCCCCCAGGATGCAAGCATTGTCGACCCCCGATGCAACTTGGCGCCCCTCTGATAGATCACATCTTAAAAATGGGTGCCCTGGGCTCAAATGGCATCCACTCCAGGCCCAAATGGCGCCCTCCCCCTCCCAGACCCACACGGCGTCCACTGGCCAAAGTGCAAGGAGCCCCTGTCATTGGAAACCCTGGATCCGCCTATGGAACATTCACGGCTAACGGCACGACAGCGCCGCCAGATTCTCCAGCAGTGCACGCAGCCAGCCGGGGGCATTGAGTAAGAGGTGTCTGCCCGGAGTGCGACACGTCCCGCTGTCGCCGCCGTCACGCGCCGTTCGGGTTTCTCCGCGCCGGTGGCACTTTCTCTCGTCTGTTCCGACGGCATTCGTGCGATAAATGACAACAAACTGCCGGCTGGAAGCGGACCGCTGCCGGCCCGACGTCACTGCTACTGGCCGGTTCAACTGTCTGCCTCGCTCTCTGCATCTCAGGCTCAGCACAGGTCACGCTGTCAATAAATGTGCCACATCGCTCAGCTACTTGTAACTTGCAGGAAGCGTGGATACTTACTTCCACAAAATCAAACCACATGACTTCGATGGGCGTCGAAAGCCGGAGAAGGTAAGACGAGTCACCACTTAGAGAAACCAGAGGATCGTCCTCGTGTCAGACTCAACTTCAGTTTTGCCTTTTCTTCCACAGCTATAGAACGCAGCGCTCCCAGATTTACTATGGATTAACTGACTAGGTGGTAGCATTCCAGTTATGGGCGCAAAATGACCTCCGCCAGCGCGCCCAAAAACGGAAACATGATGATAACGATGATAATGATAATGATAATGATGATGATGATAATGATGATGATAATGATGATGATAATGATGATGATAGTGATGATGATAGTGATAATGATGATGATAATGATGATGATAGTGATGATGATAGTGATGATGATAGTGATGATGATGATGATGATAGTGATGATGATAGTGATGATGATAGTGATGATGATAATGATGATGATGATGATGATGATGATGATGATGATGATGATGATGATGATGATGATGATGATGATGATGATGACGATGATGATAGTGGTGATGATGGTGATGTTTGATGATGATGATGATGATGATGATGCAGCGTTTCAGGTCAGTCATTAATTTAGTGATTCAACTCTTGCCCTTCCCCACGTTCTGACCGGGGAGAGATGCAGCTGGCGTGACTGCTGAACGGCTCTCCGGCTAAATCAGGGAGCAAAGTAGCCGAAAAGCACCTCCGCCGGTTTACCCACTTTCGGCCGGCTACTTTTCTGTGGCCTGGGGAGCATACACCATGGGGAAGGCTTAAGGTTATTACCACGATTTGTTTTACTGAAGAAGATATATTCTGCCCTAGTGCCCGCCACAGGGCACAAGAGGCGCGGACAAAACTTGATGGCTGTTCAGGAGATGGCTATCGAGGCAGTTCAACTAACATATTTGTACGCCAATTTGGGAACATACCCATATGGCCAAGTTGATAAGCGGGAAATGTGAAATATTTAGTCGAAGGCCACAATTTTGTGGTATGACCATGCTTCATCACTTGAAAGTAAATGTCCCCCCAACTCCAACCCGTTTTCGAAGCTCATGGGAATACCTCCGATACAAAAACATTAAACTTATGGACCTCAGTATCGGAAGTGTTTCTTGTTCATGAGGCATGAATAGGTATCTATTCATTCTATTCAAGGTCCATTGGATACTTTTTCTGTTTTCCTGACTATCGCTACATTGTCACTCGCATTCGCTTTAAGGTTTGATAAGAGCGATAACACAATCTTCAGATCCTGAACATTACAAGCTTCGTCAGGTGTAAAACCAGCTAAACACACAACACAGTCCTCTGTGTGACGCAGATGTCATCCGCGTCTTTAATTTTTTCTGGGGACATCCACCTCCTGATTATCACGAAGCTGAAAATCACGTATCGCGCAGTTCAGTCCATAGCCGATAACCAGGCATGGTCAGATTCCACGAACGCAGACGGTAGCCGACGCGAAATCAGATAAAGCCTCAGCACGGCACCAGTCGCCTCTAATTCCTCACCGCTCACACGAATTTACTTGCCAGGTTCTGGCGCACAAAGCCAGCCAACAAGTCAGCTATCAGTGGCTCTCCTCAATTTTACATTCGCATCTCGATCTGTGATTTATTAGACTCTACCGTGCCGAGTCACCGCAGACCGGCCTGAAGCCAGGGGAAGCCAAGGCGCCAGCCTGAAGCCAGGGCACCGGCCTGAAGACTGAAGCCGCGGGCTTCCTACATCACCGTGAGCCAGCAACCAATCCTGGCGGTGCAGCCACCGACAGCGTTTTTTCTTGTGACAATAAAGTGATCTTTGTCGTGGCGTTTCTTGGTGCGCTGACGTGAGGGTTTTTTATCGGACGACAGTCGTGACAGATGCAGGGCGCTTGTCACACTATCGCGAGATAGAGCGTCGCCTGTGGCTTCACTACTGAGATAGCCCTATCGATAGCAATAGAGATAAATTGATGGCTCCAACGGTGTGAGTCACATATGCGCCAGAAAAGAAAACGACACAGATTCTATTATGGGAGAGTGGGGTATTGTGCC
Source organism: Lepas anatifera (assembly GCA_034440635.1). NCBI lineage: Eukaryota > Metazoa > Arthropoda > Thecostraca > Lepadidae > Lepas > Lepas anatifera. The sequence continues at coordinate 565,524 of JAOTON010000342.1, forward strand.
CCGTAACTGATTACGCCTTACAAACACCAGACAAAGGTACAAGTGGCAGACGTTTTTCTAACTATAACTCACCTCTTACAGTACAGTACAGTACGTACAGTACAGTACAGTACTCACCTCTTATCCCGACGCTGTCCCAGCGTTTCAAAGTATCCCTCCAAAGTAATTAGTTCAGTAGGCTGGAGAAATAAATTCAATGATTCCTTAAAGTTTCACTGGTTTATAAACTCAAAAAATCTAGAACACTGATATCACAGTCCAAAATCGATGGTTTCAAATTTAATTCTAGACATGTTTCCCATACTCTGAAAACAACAACAATAGATTCTTCCTAGTGGTACATTTTTTAAGGCAGACATCTATTATTTGGGATCAAAATGCAATTACGCCCTGGTTAAATGCGCCCTATCCAAATGTTAGCGAAGACCATACCATTAACCATTTACCATACCATACCATTAACTATACCAACCAACCATTATGCGGAAATTGCATTTATCCATTGCATTTACGCATAAGCATGGTTTTCTCATTAAAAATCATTGAGAATGCAAAAGCACGAACTTAACCCTTGCCCCGGTGGCGGGTACGAGCCACCTTCGCCCTGGTGGGGGGAGGCTAAAAAGACCCCACGATCTCAAAAACTAAGAGAGCTAGAAAAAGCGCGCAAAATTTCAATCGAAAGCTCTTCAAAATGATATCAAAATACTTCGGTCATTTTTCTTATCAGGTCAATATGAAGGTCACCAGAGGTCAAAATAGGTCAAAATCGCTAATATGAGGTGTACTAAGAAAACCTCATATATCTCAGAAACTATGATAGCTAGAAACATTTTCCCAACACCATTCGAAAGCTCTTGAGTTGCTCTTTCATTATAGTGGCATTCATGTTCATGTCAGGTCAACGCCTAGGGAGCTACAGGTCACTGAATATTGGACATATTCTTGGGAATGCCCATAGCCACCCATGCATAAGGGCGTTTCCTTTTCGCTAATAACTTCCAAACTAAACAAGATACAGCCATATTTGATGACCATTGCAATTCTCTCGTCAATACGAATCGAATGATATATAATATTGCTATGCCAGGTCAAATGTAAGAATTTGGCCTGACCCAGGGGGCATTCCCGACAAATCGACAGATGGAAGGTGCAAATAACACCGACCCCCTCAGATTTTCCTAAAAATTGGTAGGTGGGGTTCTCAGGTGCTCTGAATTCACCTGTCCAATTTTTAGTTCGATCCGATGAACGGTTTTTGAGTTATAGCCTCAGGCATTTTTGGAAAGCCGCAGAACAAGGGTATTTTTAACGCGCTTAAATACCATAAAGAATAAACAAAACGGTGTCGAACTATATGTTTTTAGAATCCTCATTCTATCACCAACATAGTGCAGTAGTTACTTTTTGAAATTTTTAACATTTTGGTTTTCCAAATTTTGGATCAATAAAGTAAGTTAATATTTTATATCGAGCCCAGTTAAAAAAATCATTTTTATTTTTTTTAATGTTTCTTTATGTGTTCTAAGTTGATATGAAAAAATTGGAGATAGGTCTTTTTGTAAATATTTTTAAATAATAATTGTTTCAGACCATGCAGCAAAAGCTGTTCTCTTTAGGCTTGGTTTAGCGTGTCTAACGACACTATATGTTCTTGAATGCCCGGATGGACGTCTTATGGGTAACATTCAGCACACAAGTTGGTTTTAGTGTTCAATTTACATAAGCGAATCCAGGGTGAGCCGAGTGCGGGGGCACGTGCCCCTCTCCACCAACCCACCCTGATATCCCGGGAGCTAAACGCCCGCTGAAACATCGCTTACCACTCCCTTCTCTCCGAATGCAAGCATTGACATCCCTACGATGCAATCTGGCGCCCCTATGATAGGTGACACCTTACTAATCGGGGATCCGGCCCAAATGGCGCTACTTCCAGGCTCAAATGATAGCCCCTCTGGGCCCGAAATGAAGCCCCTTGGCCAAACAGCCCCTCCCGTTGGAAGTTTTAGTTTTGGGTTGCCTATGTTTGTACTATTTTAACGAAAACCATTTTTTCCCGTTTTCACCACCAATTTCAAATCATAACCTTATGATCCACAACCATCGAATGCCTGTTTGAAAGATATTTATGACGTGTCAGCTCCGATTCACGCCCTGTCGATGCTCGGTGTTGGCGAGATAAAGCCATGCGAAACCCACCGGTATTGTCTGTCACTCGTAAACAGAAACTCTGCGATCTCAGCTGTCTTCAGCTGTAAAAGCAATAGGATCCTAACACTGTGGTTCCGGTCTGGGGTTTCTGTTCGGAGGTACCGCCTCTAGCGCTGCTGGTGCCAGTCTATTGTCTGCTGCTGTGGGTAGTAGGCGGAGTGGTCCATTCGGCCGAAAATGAAGACCAAACAAAATAGAAACTATTGCTCCGACCCATTTCAGTTGCACAAGGCGAAGCGTCTCCGAGGCGTGCAAGTAGTATCAGCCGCATTGATTAGTGCTGTTAATGATGAAAGAATCGGGAAGAAGACGTACCTTTGTGTCTCTTGTCGCAAAAGGCTGACGAAGGATCCGCATAGTTTACCAGATATCTCAGAAAACGAAAAGTCTGATTCTCCATTATTAGTTAGCTCGTCAAGCAGCCAAGTAGAGAGCCAAGATGAGGAGAGGCCAGAGGTGGATATGGAAGATACTGGACAAGCTTTGCAGGTGCTAGACCAAACACCATTGAGATCAGGTACGTTTTCTGTGTTTACTGGTGTACAATATTCACAATGATGTATCCAAACAGGGTGGTTCAAGGTGGTTTGGTGTTGGGAGGACGCGTTCCAAATCGTAACAATATTTTTTCAATAATAAATTTTGTGCAACTTTGTATTTTGTGTTGCACTTACGACCTCAACGACTTCAGGTATCTTTCTCTTCGTAATTACTTTGGAATCTGACTCGGCGTACATATTAGAACATAAACTAAGAGTGTACGACGTCGTTCTTCAAGCTCATGTGCAAAATATATGCAATGCTTTCGCTCTTAATTGCCTTCACCATTTTCTGTAGGTGGATTATCAGTGCCGCAGAAAAGAGACTTAGGACAGCAAAAGTTGAAAAGTGCCACGCGCATTCTGAAGCGAAAGCTTTCCACCTCGTTGGGAGTCGATGTTCCTACACCGAAGCGACACCCGTAAAGAGACGACGGGATGAAGCCGATGATTTGCTCGCAAGGTAGGAGCTTATAATAGTACTTCGTCCCAGTTTTTAGGCACTGTGAACCAAATGCGACAACTTTATCAGTTATAACCCTATCTTCAGAGAATTATCTATTGTGCGCTCATAATTGTACCAAATGAGTACGTACATCGAATGTTGAGAGGGAAAATTATTATCTACCTTGCAAAGCAAGAGATGTGCTTTATTTTCATTTTAGACTTGCAAAGAGTGATAATTTTTTTGATCGATTTTGCATTTCCAGATATGACGATTTAATGCAGCGACTGAAACTAGAGTTCTGTGGAACTACGGACTACAAGCGGCGGCTGCAAATTCTAACACTTTCCCCGTTCTCGCTGGAGCAGACGGCGAAGTTCTTCGGAACTAGCCTATACATGGCGAGAAAGGCTCGCAAGTTAAAGAATGACGTAGGACTGTTACCTGACATACACAACATGCACAAGGGCAGTGTTATAGAATCAAGTGTGAAACACAAGGTTGTCGAATTCTACGAGTCGGATTCCGTGAGCAGAATGTGTCCCGGTGTGAAGGACTTTGTCTCTGTGCGGAACCCGGACGGTTTGAGAGAAAAAGTCCAAAAACGCCTGATTCTGGGGACCTTGAGTGAGGTGTATAAAATGTACAAAGATGACCCGGAGAATCCGCATGTGGGCTTCTCATCATTCTGCTCGCTTCGTCCCAAGCACTGTGTCTCGGCTGGGAGCAGCGGCACGCACACAGTGTGCGTTTGTCTCCACCATCAAAATGTAAAACTGATGGTGGAGTCATTTGGAAAGAAATTGACTTACCATGATCTTATTGATTGTGCTGTGTGTGATTGCGATGCTGAGGAGTGTATGATGGGTAGGTGCGGAAACTGTCCGGGAGAAGAGGGTGTGTTAGACTTTTTAGAACTAGTGCAGGATACTGAGGAGGATAATTATGAATTTGAGCAAAGGTACAAACAGTGGGTCAGCACAGATCGCTGTGAACTGATCGATGTGGTTGAAACACGAGCCGAGTTCCTGCAAAACCTAGCCAGGGCTGTAGTGAAGTTGACGAAACATCACTTTGTCTCGCATCACCAAAGTAAGACTTTCCGGGAGATGAAGGACACCCTGGCCCCAGGTGAGACGGTAGTAGTTGGAGATTTCTCACAAAACTACACTTTCGTTTTGCAGGACGAGGTTCAGAGCCATCACTGGGATGCAGGGCAGTGCACAGTTCACCCCTTTGTTGTTTACTGGCGTGAAGAAGGAGGTCAGCGTCACCAAAGCTTTTGTATCATATCAGAAACAACCAAACACATAACAAGCACTGTGCACGCATTCCTGACAGAACTAATGCCAGCACTGAAGGTCCACGTTCCCAATCTTCATACGATTCACTTCTTCTCTGATGGCTGTGCTGGTCAGTACAAAAATAGATTTAACTTCCTGAACGTCTGCCACTACGAGGAGGATTTTGGTGTGAAGTGTGACTGGAATTTCTTTGCAACTTCACAAGGAAAAAGTGCTTGTGACGGCGTGGGCGGTACCATCAAGAGAGCGACGGCGCATGAAAGTCTTCGGCGGCCCTACACGGATCAGATCACCAATGCCCGTGACATGTATAAATTCCGTACAGAAAAATTCAAAACATCGATTCTCTGCATTTACGTTGGTAAGGTACAGGTAGAGCAGGCGACCGAGAAGCTGAAGGGTCGGTTTCGCAAAGCCCTGGCGATAAAGGGGACACGGGATATACACAGTTTTATACCAATAAGTAGGGTCCTGGCTAGGGTTGCAGCATTGTCTGGTCAGGAGGGACGGGAGGTGAGGGTGTGCCGTCGTGGGTCGACTGTGTGATTTATGCATTTATGCATTGTGTGATTTCGCAATCGGGATGCCGAAATGATTGATTTTCGTGTGTAAAAATAAACAATCTAACCAAACACACTCGGTATTTGTACTAATGTAGCAATTCAATCGCGTGCCATGTACTGAGTTCTACCTGGAACACAAACCCAGGCGGTAGTAGTCGTAGCAGCCTCTATTTGTGCATAGAGGGCAGCTGGTAGCGGTGGACACTGGGTGTGGCTACAAAACATTGACTACGAAACATCAAAGTACCCGTTCTTTAACTACCCTGGGCCTGCACAGTTCTTGCTCAATAAAACAATTCCATGACAGCCGATGATTTGTCACCCCCTCAACAGAGAAAGCCAGACCCCTCCCCTTCTTCAGAAAAAGATCCAAACCCCTCCCCTCTTTTCTCGCTGACATCATATATGAACAGCCCTTTATACCATGCATAAGACAATTATACTCTGATCATAACCAGAAAAATATAATATTTTAAGACATTTTGGAAAAGACCTGTCTCTAATTTTTTGCACATCAACTTTGAACACATGTAGCAGCATTTTGAGATAATAAAAATATTTTTAACTGGGCTCGATATAGAATATTGAATTAATTTATTGATAAAAATTTTTGAAAAGGAAATTTTTGAATTTTTCAAAAACTAGCTATTGGGCTAGGTTGGTGATACAATTAGGATTCTAAAAATATACAGTTATGCACAATTTCGTTTATTCTTTATGGTATGGATGCGTGCTGAAAATACCCTTGTCCTGCGACTATTCTAAAATGCCCGAGGTTATAACTAAAAACCGTTGATCGGATTGAACTGAAAATTAGACAGGTGAATTCAGAGCACCTGATAACCCCATTTACCAATTTTCAAGAAAATCGGAGGGGTCGGTGTTATGCACTTGTCGATCTGTCGTGGAATGCCTCCCAGGTCAACGGTCTGACCCAACTTGACCTGGTATAGTCATGATGTATATCATTTGACTTGCATTGTCTATACAAACACTTTGGTGACAAAATAAAAGTTCTATCTTAGTTTATTCTAAATTTATAGAGTAAAACACCAAAAATGCTTATTTGACCTAAAGTGACCTTTTAAAGGTCACAACTCAAAATTTTTGGCATAAACTTCAGAAATGGGCTAAGATCAAATCGTAACCGATGTTTGAAGTTGATTCCATCCATACTTACTGAGAAAAGTTCATTTCGTGATTTTCCCCATGTATTTCAATGGGGAGGTCATGCTCTGCACATGGCCTTAGGTCACCAATATAAAAATCCCGGAACAAATGTTGTAGCTCCTGGTAGGCCCAATATGTGGTATAAGTTTGAACTTGATCGATTAACCCTTCTTTTAGTTATGCGGTCCTAAGCATTTTTGAGGTGAGGTCACTTCACCTGGCCTGGTGACCTGACCTGATATGACCTTGGGCTAAAATTTTCAGGAAAGATGTAAAAATGATGAAGGAACAGCTAGACCAAGTTTGGCGGGCTGCGCGCCCGTTTTTTATCACTTCGGAAAAACCCGAGGGGGTCTAAAAAGACCCCCACCCGGGCGAAGGTTAAAATGGCTTGCAGGCACACTCGACGAAAAGTTACGAAGGCTTCTCGCTCCATTTGTACTCATACTAATGCTTATTTCTGCCGTGTAGTCTACTTAACATGGTATGATAGAGGGACGCAATTAAGTCTAAATGCTTCCTTCCTCGGGCGGAATTACCCTTACTTTGCAAATATGTTTTAGCAAATGTGCTCTTTGCATAGTTTCGCTTAAACTGGAGTTCAGTCCTAAAATGTGCGATGTACAGACCAGGGCATCGTTCTAAGTGACGAAAAAAGAAATCAGGGTTTGTAATTTTATCAGCAACAGCGATGTCAAATGGGAGACATTCGTCTAGCAAGTGACTTCCCTTAGGGAGCGCAACACACATACCTTCCCCCGAGGGTGTTTTCAATCCAATGCCTTGGCTTTTCGCCTGAGAGCGAGAAACTACCATTAAAAATGTATCTACATTAAAACAGAAGCGATACCTCAGTCATGTTTTCCTTCCCTTCACATTAAAAAATAGTTTCATTTTCCTTTGCCGTCTTTATGTAAAAAAAAAACATTTGCATTCATTTGGTTACCACTTTGTATGCCACTCAGTCTCCTTCATAAAGAGTTGGGCGGATTTTCATGGAAGTGACGAAAACACCAAACACATATCCGATATAAAATGACGCTTTTTAGGTAAAAACAGAATATAGTACCCAGATGACGCAATCGGAGGCTCCTTCTCATTTTGGAGATACCTCACAATAAACGTCATGAAGATTCAAAAGATTAATTTAATTGAGAATGAATTTGGATATTTGAACTGAAAACTGACAAGTTTGATTTTGATCGTGCTGGGAATGCTTGCAGATGTATTTAATATTCAATGTCATGTATACATACTGACAGCCATTATTTGAAGACAGGCGTGTTCTTCCTCAGTCTGCTCGTTTTCTATGCGAACTTTTATGTGCATTGACAGTAACATGAGCCTTGGCGCCTGCGCCTGTACGCCGCCTCTGGACCGTGTGGCTTGATATCGTTTCTTTTGTAAAACATCTCACTGTTTTTGTTCTCTTGTTTAACCGGTTTTCAAATACGTAATGTATGTAATTTATTAAACTTGAAGCAAGATATAAATCAATCTACTGTTCAATCATGGATTTGGCCACTTCATAGGGGATTCAAAATTATTTGATATTTGGTTTCGGCTTCACCTTTGTAGGTATAAGGAAATGCAAACACGCCTTTAAAGTTTCTGTCACGAATCTGTAACCAAAGTGTCACCCTGGAGAACAAATTCAATACATAAATTTGAGCTCAATCTCACCCAACCTAGTCTTGGCTGCAGCCATTGGTAAGCCTACTTAAAACGATTGGCCACGAGGAGCACCTCATGCACCCCAATTGCCTGCAGAATTGTAAGGCATGCTGTTCATCATTACCAGCTACGCACCGAGTCTGAATATCGCTATCTATACCTTTAGATGAAAACGACCAGGCTTGTGCCAGGCTTCAAAAAGTAGTATAAGGCCGGGCCCGGGACTGGAACATTGTCTGCGTTACCCACTTTTGGTTCTGAGAGCCACAAAATACGAAACTTGGGGTTTTCGGTATAGTAGCCTGATTTTCGGCCTGATAGCCTCAGTTCATACCTCATGAGGGTGTCATATTCCCTTCAAATCAGGTGATCGGGGCACCAAATGGAAGTTTCCCGGATCTAGAGCGGGCAGCTGGGTAAGGTTAAGTACCTCCGTGTCGGCAGGAGCCGGCCCCCGCAGCACAATCCCATAGTATAGCAGAGGCCGTGTTAAAAACTAAAACTCTTGGTAATAAGGTATTTCGAAGCAGCACAACAATGGAAGCCAAAATGCACACTACCCACCCACCAGCCGACCTGGTAGCCTTTGAAGCCAGCGTCTATCCTCGCGCCCCCATCCCCCTACACTGCCTTACCCCGATACAGTTGGTATACTTCCAATTTACAAGCCAAAACTGTTGGAAAAGTAGCCATTTTCTGCTCTGGATCACAACTCGGTTGGAAAAAAATCAGCGAAAAAAGAGAAACGGCTAGTCTCGCTGAGGGCTCAGGCGACTCAGTGTCTGGCATGCGTAAGCTGAAATCACAGGTTATCAATAGTTCCTGGACCTGTAACAGTCCACTATGCAAGGCGATTATAGCTTGGATATGGCCGGCAGACATCCAATGCGAAAAAAGCCTAGCTGTCTGTCAGAGGCATTGCCGAGCACTCCAAATGCACCCGGGAGGTTTCCTGAAACACTTTTCCCTGATGTTATATTTCCTTAAAGAGGGACATTTTTTTGCAAACCAGTTGCTAAAAGAACTGCTAATGAAAGTTAGTGGTATAAATTAGAAAAAAACAAATAGAAAAAACAACAGGTATGTCTGTCGAAGGAAACAATAAAAATATTGCTGGGAGTGCGAGGGCGTGGGGGCCTATGACCAGACAAGCTATGAGGGCGATGTGGATGATTCTCCAAATCGGTACTCATACTGTGAATGCTCGCGCTCGCGCTTGCCCCCGCCCCCGCCAAACGGCGGGGATGGCAGTGCAAGTTTGGGTCATGGCGAACTGAAATTCAGAACTCTGAAAACAAATACACACGTAAGAAATAAATAACGGTAAAATTGGCACGTCATCATTGACAGGTGTCACTGACTGGTAGTCCTACTTAATTACATTTGCCTTTGTGTGGCATTTGGTGAGGGGGAAGCGGGTAATCCGTTTCGGGATTTTAAGAGTCCTCAACAAGTATGATATTAATATTTAAAATATGAGCTGAGCACTGCACAAAAGCAGTCTGACCAGAAAGGGGAATAACACCATGAATAGTTTGGCATAAAAAGCGCGTTGTTACACATAACAGCTTCAAACACAACCAGTTTCAGGTAAAACAGTGTGCATGGGCGTCGAAAGCAGGCAGAATACATCCCCAGCTGCTGACTCAAGAGGCGCCTCCCCTAATTTCTGGGACTCGACCTGTGCCCGTATCTCTTCATCTTAGTGCATCTGTGGCCTTACGTAAATGTTCCCAACAGAAGTGTCAATGAACTACATCTGTAGGATTTACAAGAACAGCTGATATATTCGAGCTTCGCCTCCCAGACTTCACCCCTCCCTCGGTTGTCACCAGGCCCGAAACACGCCCCGGCCTGTCACCTGTCTTTCCTCCGGACAAGCACCCAAGGGTGAACTTTCTCCCCCGCGTTCAACCTCCCCCTCCCCATCCGTCAGCCGCCATGACGCATGATTAGCCGGCCGGCCACGTAGCCCCGGGCCCACCAGCGCAGGGACAGGTGATCACGAGTAAACACGCGTCGACCGCCACAGCTGTGTGCAAAAACAGACATGTGCCCGCCCGGCGGCGCTTTGTTAGCGCCAGTCAGCTGACTGGGTAGCTCTCGCACCTATGTCGCGCTCCAAACGCCCCAGACTGAATGCAGAACAGGAGCAAAGGTGACGCTTTTCTTTCAAACTGGTACGAGTGAAACGAGAGGGTTGCGCCTTGAGCGTGGGGACAGGCACCGGGGTCCAAGTTCTGGTCTTTAAGCACCCGCCCGGGTGAGCCTGCGAGCCACCTTCGCCCTGGTGGGGTGAAATTCATGAACAAACTACATCAGTAACTTTTTGGCTCCGTTCGATATTGAGGTCATGACAGGTCAAAGAAGGTGGCATGTTAGAGAACACTTTCTGAGATCTGCGTCTGGCAGAGCTGAGTAAGAACAATTTTTAGGCACCATTTGCTTCCTCTCGTTACGGCAAATCGAATGATGTATGATATGACTATACTAGGTCAAAAAAAAATGACCTGACCTTATGTCATGTCAAGGTCACCATCTGACCTAGCATAGTCAATGTGCGTATTTATCGACTAGCAATAATAATCCTAACGTGATGGTATCAAAATAAAAGCTCTATCATCATTCCCTGAAACGTTATTGACCCAAACCTGGAAACCTGCTTATGTATCCCCAGATGACCTCTTAGAGGTCACAAATCCAAACTTACAATATGAACCTGGAAAGGGGCCTACAATACTACGATCTAGAGAATATGAAGGTATCCTAAGCTGTATCTACACAAATAGAGCACTGTTTCGCCAATTTCCCGTTTTCCCCATGCATTTCCAATGGGGAGGTCATGATCCGCATCTGACCCCAGGTCATCGATATGAAAATATCTGAATATGTTTCGTAGCACTCGGTGTGCCCATTATGAGATGAGTTTCAATTGGATAGATTAACCTTGCTCGTACTTATGCTATCTTAAACGTTTTTGGAGGTGAGGTCACTTGACCGGCACTGGAAGGAGCGTAACCAGGATTTCGCTCAGGGTGGGGGGCGCCCCGAAAAGGGCCCCTGTGACAACGCCAAAAGGGCCCTGATGGGTAAAAAGGGCCCTGCTTGTTACAGAATAGAGTGCTAAAGAGGGCTTAAGAGGGCCCTGTCTGGTATGAAATTTCCATCTTGGCCACAGAAAATAGTGCGGGCGAGCCGCGCTTCGCGCGGCCCGTGTCCTCAGGGACAGCCCTCGGGCTGTCCCTACCGCCCCCTTGGCTACGCCCCTGTGCACTGGTGACCTGACCTGAGATAGCCCAACCTTTGATATGTAATGTATGCAGTGTATGTAATGTATATATCAATTGCATGCATTTCGCTAAGCGTTTCAAGCATTGTTTCTCGCCTCAATAGCCACATATTACGGACGGAGTGAATAATGAGACAGAAAATCTGGTTTTAATCAGAGTACGACGTGGATTCCCAGCAACTCCGCGGCCCTCCATCTCCACTGTCCCTATCCCTGTGTTTCTCACTTTACAATAAATTGGAGACTAGTCACGTGGTCCTGTCGGCGCACGCGAAGCACAGTGCCCGGGGCGATGCACCTCGCACAAGCCCACCCCTCCCTCTCCCCCGTGCGCCGGGGGCGTGGGGGGTGCGGGCGTCAGACGTCAACGAATCACAAGAGGCGGCAGGGACCCGAATGGCGGCACAAGACAGCACCGCCGCGGCGAAACTGAGGCGGCCAGGCACCGCGCTGATCACGCCTCGGCAGAGAAACCATACAAAATCAACAGCTGAGAGCGTACCGGAATACATGGAGGGTGGAAGCCTCAGTAGGCGGCAGCTTAGGTTACGAGCTGGGAGATAATGTAACCAAGCTTAGCGCCTATGTTTGAGCAAAAGGAATGCACTGAATTGCTCGATTTTTGGACACATTATTATGGTCCTGGCGCCCGCGCAAAGTAGACATTTAATCGGTACAGCATATATAACCAGGAATTACACATCGCGAAGACTCATCTGCCGAGAAGACAACACTAGCATGTGCGCCCGACGACATTCAATGTTCTGTGCACCAGCTGAGTCCGGGTTGCAGCGGTCGCCCTGACCAGTTGGGCCGCACCGTTCTGCGTCAGCTGTGGTAGCGGCACGTGCCCCGGCCGGACAGCGGTGACTCATGCTCACGGGTGGCTGTCGCTACCCCAGTGGCAGATCCAAGGGGGAGGTTGGGGGGTCAAGCCCTCCCCCGAAACATCCGAGCCCCTATAGTTTATACATAGGCGAGGGGCTGCCCGAGGTACTGGCGGGTGAGTCCCAAGCCCCCCCCAAATAAATTCCTGGACCCGCCACTGCGCCTCCCCCGTCACAACCAACGTTAGCTGGGCTTCGGTCGCGGGGGAGGGGCTAGCAGATGAAAAATGGAGACTACCAGATTCTTTGTTAGAAACACTCGACGGAAGGATGCAATGCTTTGAAAGCCGTCTGACAGTTTTACCGGTCTCACCATCATCGTCGTAGTAATAAATAGGGCTAATGAATCTAAGTGCAAAGCTATTACTTTGCACTTTCAAACGAATAGGAGTGAATGTTTCGTTCTTGTCCATCATGGCGAGAAAAATGAACTACTTTGCAGTAGATTCGGGCTCCCAGATACAATTCTCGCTCGACTCAGGTTCACAGCAGACGGAGACAGAACAGCGAGACATTGAACAGCCTCGATATTCATTCGGTCCCGCAAATTTATCTTATCGCTGAAGTCACCTCACATTAACAGGGGCTTAGGACACGAGCCTTGTGGGAGAAGAAATCCCGTAATTTCCAAACGGGTTCCTTAGGTTATCTGCACGCATAGTTGGATGCATACCTCTGCCAAAAGCAAAAATGAGCCCAAGCCCGAATATATTTTGCTTCAGAGAGGGCGTGAGTATTCTCTTGGTGAGGGGTGAAAGGTTCACCGACGATACAAACCCTCTCTTTTTGTCCTGAGGTGACGCTTTTGGCATGAGATATTTATATTCATAAGATTTCTCCGGTGCTGATGCAATGACTACAGCGGGGAGCTGTGGACAAGCAATAAGGCTGCTCATAGGCGGATCCAGGATTGCCGATCGGGAGGGCACCTTCCCGGGGGGGCGCCATCCGGACCAGGGGGCGCCACTTATGACCGGCAAAACCTATCAGGTGGGCGCCAAATCCTATCGGTGGGCGCCGACTTTCGCATCCTGGGGGGGGTGGGAAGCGACATTTCAGGGGGCGCCATCGACCTTTCAGGCGGGCGCCGAGGGTCAATCGGGGAGGGGGCACGTGCCCCCTGGATCCGCCTATGAGGCTGCTAGTGGCTTGGCGGAGGGCCCCCCATGCTGTTTTCAATATCTACGTCCGGGAGCCCTCAGAGCAGTATCAGAGCCATTATCCGCGGGTTGTCGCCGTATCGGGACGGGGTTTCTCCTTTGACGTCAGGTAGTCTTGATAGGCTATCATATCTGGCGGCCCCCTCCGACGGCTACGGCCCCGGTAGCCACAACGCCGAATCACACGACATCCATGTCATAAGCGTCGCCACCAACAAAAAGTAGCGAGGGGGGCAGCCAAACTTCAACCTGATGCTGACAAAAAACTTCCCACGTCTGGGCCAAGAACTGTTCGAATTTGGGCTCCTCGTTGCCTTCCGCAGGGCCTGGTTATAAGAATGTCCGGTTTTCTCCTATTTTGACTGATATCAGAAAATGTATGGCCAAAAGTGGGGGGCCAGGCTCCCTGCCCCCTCCCCTTCCGACGCTTATGATCTATGTAGAACGACTCAAAACCCGGTAACCGATTCCGCGGGTAATCGAGTGCGGGAACATATCGATATTATGAAAAAGTAAGGGATTACTCTGTTCAGGTTGCAAATCGGAGCCTCCGGTGCCCGTGCCGGGCTCCTTGGGGACAGACAGAGGGAGCTACACAACGTTTCTGCGCCCGTGTGCGGTTCTCGGCGCCTTCCACGGTGTCCTTGTTACCTGGCATGCCGCGCCTTGAGTCTCGCGCTCTGAGCCCACTGGTTTCCGGCATAGCGTCAGCTGGTCCTCAGTAGAGGTGCCAACCCTGGGTGGGTCCCAACCCGCAGCTGGGATCTCAACCGAGTCAGGAACCCAACGGATGCCAGCAGCTCAGTAAGGCACGCTGGGCTACCAAGAGGGAGGGGCACTCGACTACGCCAGCTCATCCATATCCGCTCAATTTCACCGCCTTTTCCCAAATAAAGATAGCTACATTCGTAGGTATTGGTGGGCTCAGGTTGCCCTGTCTCGTCTTCGGACAGATTTCTCGCAACGCCGCCGAACATCATTAATCTGTATGCGGGTGTGCCGTGAGGCTTTACAACGCAGCGACTGCTGAGTGCTGAGGTCATATAGCATTACCACCGTTCACCCCGTTCAGAGCGTATTATGGGATCGGAACGACTCATGCAGGAAAACCGGAGTGGCGTTTAAGCACGGGTCAGCGGCGTTGAATCCGCGTGCACTTCCCTGTCGCCTCTGTAACCCAGCACCAAATCCATTCGAATCATAACGCATAAGCGCGTATACAGGCCAGCATGAAATGTAATCGCGGCACCTTCTCAAAGAACCCCAGTGTGACTCATTTCTCAAATTTATATAATTGTTACTAAACGTACAATTGAGGTAAGAAAATGGCTTTCATTGCCTTTTATGCATTTCATTTTTTTCATTTCATAAAAATGTGGCAAGTAGTTCAGGGACAGATATAAGGGGGCACCAAAGTGGGTGGTCACCCCTGAGTTCTGCCGAAGCCCCTTTCCACGTCCAGTACCCGTGATGGACGCTGGCGGCACTCTAAATGGACATACGCCCTAAAATTCCAAAACAGTGTGGGTTATGCGCCTTACAGTTGACTTTCGAATGTGACCGAGGGAGGAGTGCCCCATTTCCGGGCGTTTTTTATTAAGGCCCCATTTCTGTTGTCTGCTACAATCTTCCGCTCCATATATGGATGCCACTTTGGGAAAATTACATTCGTTTCTTTCAAATATTTCTTTTGAAAGACCCGCTTACTTAAAACACATTAGACTACCGCCGAGAGGGCACCCCCCCCCCCCCCGTAATCCATAATGACTACGTGGTGCTCCCCAAATGCTTCCACCTATGCATGTACTATAGGCACTCTGTCATTTAGGGGTGGAGGCTTGAGCCTTCCCAGTCCCCTTGTATCCGCCTCTGAGTATGCGTTCAAATTTTGGTGATGCTTATAAGCACTCTAGTAATTTATGTGAAGAACTTTTTGCGAATTAATTTTCCTGACCCGAAGTTTAGAAAATGCTAGTATTTCACTGTGATTTTAAGGTTACATTTTGACTAAGACAAGACTGGTCTGTAAATATTGGAGCTCTGTAAATGACTGAAAGGCCAACTCGACGCGCAGTGTACCTAACTATTTGTAGTGTTGCGTTTAAGGTATGGTTTGTGATATTTATTTCTATATGATGCCCGAAGATGTTACCCAGAATGGCGAAACGTTTTAGAAAAACGGAACCTTCAGAGATGATCTAGAAGATGCTATGAGCTCATAAATGCATTGTGGTACTTTTTCTGGAATTTTTATACATTTGTTGACAACTTTAAGGATATGCACTGAAATTAAAACCAGAAAATTATGAACATATGTTTCGAGATATTTTGCTACTTCTTGAGCACTGGTAAACCATACACACACGCACTGGTCCCTGACTCCTGCCGCCGAGAAGGTGGCGACGGGGGAGGGAGCCGCCCAGTCTCGCTGTGCCTCTGCGCTCTGCCCTGGGGTCTGTGGCTGGCACCGGGGGCGGGTCTCGTTGTGTCTCTGCGCTCTGCCCTGGAGGTTTGTGGGTGGCGCCGGGAGCCTGGGAAGCCGGCTAACTGCACGATCGAAACTTCAGGCATCCCGTCTAAGCCGCTGGCGTGGGGGCGCCGAAAACGCCGCCGACGGCTCCAACAGCTGACGATTAGCGCTTTAAGCCGTTATATCTCCTTTTTTAATATAAAGGTGAGAGGTATGGCTAACACAACACTTGTACGCTAGAATTCAAATTTAAGAAAAATGTGTACCAAAAGCTTGAAACCAGGTCATCACCATTCTCTATCCCCCCACCCATAGGCGGATCCAGGATTGGTAAACGTGGGGGGACGCCGTCCAGACCCGGGGGGCGCCACTTTTTCCCCTGGATCCGCCTGTGCCCCTACCTCGCCCTCTGTCTGTTCATGCCATGCATGCTTCACTAGCACCTTGCAGATGAGGATGTGTCAAAATAATTGGGTTTATTGGCCCGTGATTATATCAATTTCACTTTCCTTTCGCGATACCTCATGATTGACATCTCCAGGTGTGTGAATTTATATACCTGGGGGGGGCACTCCCAATGAAACGGCGAAGTTATCTTAAAACATCCATCAAATTTGCGGATTTTTTTCAAGGACTTTAAACTGATCTTATTCAGTTCAACATTGCAGGTTGCTAAGAAGCACGTTATATTATATTTTCCCTTTCAAAATAATGGTTATTGATATAATTTCTAGTTTGAACATCCCAAAGGCGGATCCAAGGGGAAAGTGGGATACTTGCCTCCCCCCTATCGACCTTCGGCGACCTCAAAAAAGTTGCTTCCTATCCCCCATGATGCTAGTTTGAACGCCCCTGCGACAGGATTCGGCGCCCACCTGATATATTTTTCTGCCCAAAGGTGGCGCCCCCTGGTCCGGATGGCGCACCCCAACCACAATTCCTCAAGCTTTCAATTATTTGCCTAATAAATTATGAAAATACGAGGGAGAGAAAAGTAAAGCGCTTGCTGGCAACGTCAAAATCTACAATATCACCGCCTATGAGTCCCTGAAACTTCAGAAGACCGGAATTAGCGCCAACTTCCGCGGTACAAGTGCGTTTCCGTCCATACCCAGCCCCGGCGGCGGCGGCTGCTGCGGCACCTCCCTGCAGCGCGATGTCCGGTAGCCGCAGGCGGCGGCGGTGGCCGAGCATGTCGCCCGTACTGCGACCCAGAAACAACGCCAGCAGCCGACCAGCGCCGCGCCAGCCCGCGGCTGAGGACGTCACCATGACAACGCCCGAGTCAGCGAGGGGCACGGCGTATGTGATCATGGGAACATATTAATTAATGTTTCTCTGAGTAACTCACAGTGTCTCTACTATCCATGGTTACTCCCGCAAGGTACTGGAATACTCCAGACAGGCACAGTTTGCCTAATTACCTACACAGGCAGTCCTGGCGTCGGCGTTCAATGAGCCTATCCACCGGGCCAGATGGGCCACATGCGATGGTCTCCCGTCCTGGGGATCGAACCCACGCTAATCCAAGCTATCATAGTTTGGATGCAGGCATTAGCGTCATCACCGACAGAGAAAAAAACGAAGAAGCCAGGGAATCGTCAACCTGCTGATAACAAGTGTTGACTTCTGAGAACAAACGTTCATTAGATTTGGGCACCTTATTGCCTTCCCTACACGCTGGTTACAAAACTTGTCTATTTTTTTGTATTTGGTTGAAATAGGGAAAAATATGTGAAAAGTTTAGCCACTTTCCCGACGCGTGCGGACGCATGTGCTGACTTGCCATCAAGCGACTTACCCCAGCTCTCATACTACCCATTTTTCTTGAGCTGTAATCTTCTTGTAAATAATGATTGTAAGATGTGCTTTGATAACACCAGTAACAAGAAAGAAAAATAGACCGCAGTCAACATGGCTTGGATCAGGCGATTTTACGACGCGATTTGTTCGTGTCCAAACTCGCATCCGTCACAACAGGATAGAATTCAAACATGTGCATGGAAACTCAGCCACAGGAAGGGGCAGCTTAACCAGGAGCGGAGGGAAAGGCAGCACACCCGCGTCCGTTTTCGCTATAGTGCTGGCACCGCAGCGTCCATCAAACCACCACTTTCTCGACAACTTTCCACTGGCGCGACTACAGCGACTGGTGACCTAACCAAAAGCTGAGCACGGCCACTAGCAGGGTTGGACACAGCCCAGCAGCGAGTCCAGTCCACAGCAAGGCGTCGGCCAGCCGCCGCAGACCCAGCGGGCCGGAACGGGCCGCGGCCCCTCCGGTACCACCCATCCCATTACACAGACTCGGCACGGCACTGACCTCTCAGGCAGAAGCTCCCGCGCCCCGGCAGGCGCTCCAGTCACCACCAATCCCTCACAGTCGGAGACCGCTCGCCACTGGGTGTTATCAATCCTTCGGAACACTTGTTTTGGAAATCAGCGGCATTCAAAGTTGCCCCGGCCTCGCAACCACACCTGCCCGGCACACCTCAGCGTCGACTGGCGCCGCCGGCCACCCGTGTCAATGAACAGGTGGCCGCACCGGACACCCCACGGCAGAAATGCACGTGCGAGACATCTAGCGGCCAGATGTGAAGCAGAACCATCTGAATCTGACACGACGCACTGCCTTCTATCTGCTCCGAAATCAGTGCTCGGGGCCGCGTCACAGCGATTGGCAGTGCACACGATCTCTAACGGGATACGGATCGGGGTCGCCATCGGGACCTGGGTCCCCTCATTTCGGAGAATTTTTAGGGCAATGCCTTTTGGGGCTATCAAAAGCATTTTCAAAAGTTACTGGTACATTCTGTTCATACTAGGGTTCACTAACAGCTAATTCACTAATCAGCAGACTTAGGAAACATTGTCGGATTAGCGGTCTATGAAATTTGCGAACCAGTGATAAGAACAGTACCAAAATTGTCTGTCCAATCTCAGCTAGGATTCATTTTCCTTCAGTTGACCATTTTTAATAATAATTATTAATCGATCGGTTCATAAGCGGCTCCAGGATTACCGGCGGGGAGGGGAGAGGAGCAAATGGTCGGGGGCGCCATCCGGACCGGGGAGGGGTGCCACTTTTGGCTGGAAAATCTAACAGGTGAGCACAAAATCCTATTGTGGGGCGCCGATCCTGGCATCGTGGGGGGCGGGGCCATCGACCTTTCAGAGGGAGCCGTGACTATTTCAGGGGGCGCTGAGGGTCGATCGGGGGGGCAGTGCCCCCTTGCCCCTACATCTGTCTCTATGGGTCGGTCGATTAATAAATTGCTCGTTCGTTGCTATCTTTACGTGCAAATGCACGATATCTTTATGGGTAGCACGCGCTTCTTCGTTAACCCAGGGAGGGACTTAACACGCGCATTGACGGGGGTACCCAACCCCTCGGGGTTTTCGGAGATAACATAAAAACGGCGGTGCGTAGCGCCGCCGTACTTGGCATACCTTTTCCCTCATAATTTGTACAACTTTTGTTAAAATTTAAGGTTAGGTCATCTCAGGTCAGGTCACCAGTACAGGTCAAGTGACCTGACCTCAAAAACGTTTGAGATAGCAAAAGTCGGAACAGGGTAAACTTATCCGATTAAAACCCATATCGCATAATGGCCCCACCGAGTTCTCTAAAATATATTCCGGTATTTTTGAAATCGATGACCTAAGGTCAGGTACGAGCTATGACCTCTCCATTGGAAATACATGGGAAAAAGTGGTTTTAACTGAATAACGTAGTAATGAATAGAGATAGAGCGTTTATTTTAA